>WEIT01006231.1:0-25895 GCA_013389985.1 Dryoscopus gambensis | reverse complement strand
CCCCGCGGGAGCCGCGGTTCGGGGAGGTTCCAGGTCGGGCTGATGTCAGAGGTCTGGAATTCAGCCGTTCGGGCTCCGCGGGGAGGTGGAGGATGCTGCGGGTCAGAGCCGCGGGTTCGGGACGGAGCGGGGATGCGGAAGGGCGCTGGGGAACCCACCGGGAGCACCGCGCCGGGTCCCGCAGCGGGCCGGGGGTCGCTGCCGTCGCTTCTGGAAAAGGGGCCCAAGCAAAGCGAGCCGGTCAGCGAGAGGCTTGTGACACCCCTGGAGTCACTCACAGAAATGAATAAATGATGCAAACGAGTAATTGGTCCCCTCTTTTGTAAACTTGTCGCTGTGCTGAGAGTTATTTGTCATGTCAGCAACAACTACTGGAAGACGAAGCATGTTTTCAACTACAACACTCGATCACCTGCAGTTGAAAAAACAGAGAAAAGGCAAATCAACACCCATTTCTGTTTAAAAACTTACTGCAGATTCGGTATAAAGTGTCAAGTTATCTATTTAAATATCCATACACCTATCTAAATCTCAATATACCTATGAAATATCAATATACCTCCAACTTTATACATATAACTAGATACGTAAATCTAACTATATACACATACAACTATATATAACTATACACATATATCAATATAACTATATGTAAAAATATAACTGTATACTATAACTGTGTGTATATATAGATATATAACTACAGCTATAGACACATATATAAATATAGCTGTGCACACATATAAATATAACTATATACATAGGGAGCCCAGCTGGCAGCTGCTGCACATTTTCACATGCTCTCCTCTTGTTCCTTCCTTTCCAAAGCACCCCCACTTGAAAGGCACATCTGCCAGCAGATGGAGATCTAGGAAGAAGCGGGAATGCTGAGTAAATATGGGGCCTTGTGTGTGTCCCCTGGCACACACATGGCGGGTGTGCTCCTGTCAGGGACTATAACATACAGCTCCAACTAGGGAATTTTAGGCCTGCAGTTGAAAGAATAGGAATCCTTCTAGTTCTTCAAACTTTAAATATAAAACAACAACAACAAAACAAATTATCAGGAAAGTGCTCCCATGCTCCAAGATCTTTGCCTTCACTTCCATGGATACCAGCTGCCCACCATTAATTCTTCTAAAGCCTGGCAGGACCTGCAGGAATATTCCAGTTGTGATGCACACACACACACACACACCCCCCCACACACCTTTCCCGGTCCCTGAAGGGCTCGACTGCCTAAGCATTGCCAAGGCTGGTGCCAAGATCCTACAGAAAACACGAGGTATGACAGAGAGCACAAATGAGAGGCTCCTTCTTTTTGTAAATTACCCTAATTCGGGGCAATATGGGGATATTTCCAATGTCTAGTCAAGAAAGTGAACACACACCCTGCTTAAGTCCCCACAGCAGCCCTGGGAATGGCACCCAGGAGAGCTTTTATCTCTCAGCAGAGACATTCACATCTGAGGCAAAGAACTGCAGACCTTGTTCTTTCTCTGTACTGACAAAGACAATTCATTCCTTCCTTAAATGTTTCAAACTGATGGGTGTTCTGAGCTGAATTACTAACTAGCACCATTATCTGGAATCTACAAACTCCCCTTTGAAGTGAGCAACAGCTCTTCCAACTCCACCACCAGCTCCTGGATGAACAGCTGGGAGGGAAAGAGCTTCCTACAAGGCTGAATGTGGCACCAACTTTGGCTCTAAAATGGATCCAGAGGTCTCTTGGTATCCTCTTATGTCTCACTAATCCATGGACATTTAGGTTTCTCCTTTCACTACTAGATTAGAGGATTGTTTGGCCTCACATGTTCTGCTGCTGGTTTTTCTCATGTACTCCAGTAAAGATATCAGCAGGCTGGTACAACATTTATTTTGTGATTTGAGATGAAATATTTGGACTTCTACATCAACTTCATCAGTTCAATGTGTTTTTTCCCAGTTACTTCCAGAGTCACCTCATTACTCAGTGTTTCCTTTAGAGCACTGTCTCCCTCAGCAAACACATCTGTGGACATCAGCTCCAAATTGTGACATCCAGGTTTCTGACAACTCCCAGAACTCCAGGTTTTAATTACCAATTTAATTAATACCTTTTCCATGGAAGAGGAATTGTAAGCATCTCTGTAGAAGAGTGTTGGTAAGAACACTGAGAAGCTGTACAATTGTTATATTTTAACTGTAATATTTGAGGATTCACACTGCCACCAAAAACTAAACTATTCCTATCTCCCCTTTTTTTTAATAGTTTCAAAGTAGTTTTCTTGGTAATCTCTAAAAAAAAGTCGAATCTCTTTTTACCAAGGGAGAGGAAATTGTTCCCACTAGGTTTTCCAGCTGAATCTAGAGATTCAGTCAGACACTGAGGTCCTGAAAGTTCCCAGATCACACTCATGTCCTCCTTAAAAAAAAAAGGAAAGAGGAAGGAAGGAGGGAAGGAAGGAAGGAAGGAAGGAAGGAAGGAAGGAAGGAAGGAAGGAAGGAAAACCAAAGATCACTCAATATTTTCCTGTAATCACTTTAGGATAAAATAATAACTATTCTTCTCCACCCTAAAAGGGCATCTAAGTTGAGGTGAACACTGCCTGGATGTGTTACGTAATACATTTGTAACTCAGAATTGAGTGTGCTAGATTAAAACTCAAGCTCTTACAAAATTAGGCAAAACACAGAATCAGAAAAGTAGAATACACAAAGTTAGAATACATGTCCTCACAGTCTGAACTTTGCCCTCAAGCTATCAAACTGGCCAGAAGAAATAAGCCAGAATCCCAGAATGGGTCAAGCNGGGGCTGGAGTCTCCCTCAGCGGGGATATTCCAGAGGCCTCTGGACACACTCCTGGGCCCTGTGCTCTGGGCTGGCGCTGCCTGAGCAGGGAGGTGGCACCAGATGTGTCCCACTTAAAGTCCCACCAGATGAAACCAGTGTAGTTCCTTCCAATCTTACTAATTCTGTGAGTCTGTGAGTCTGCTGCCACTCAGTGTTAAATATATATATATGTATATATAATATGTGTATCATATGAATAGAATTACATATGCATTATTTGACAACGTTGTATAACAATATTCCAAAAGGCCTGTGCGAATATAGTAACTGAATACTCCAGCAAAGCTTGGGAAGAGAGAAGAATTAGAGTAAGGGTATTTCTGATAAAAAGAGAATCTGTCAAACAAAAGGGCTGATAGTCCCTGAATTGCTCTTCATCACAGAATAAGCTCCAGTCATTGAACCAGCTCACGTCCAGGACCACCATCAACCTTCTCACCAGCTACCCAAGTCATGGGGCCTCAAACCCAAATCATCTCCCCCCAAATCAGGAGGCTCACACATCTGATCCTTCAGTTCACAGCAAGGAAATTTGGGCCCCAAACTCCAAATGCCTTCAGCAACAGGAAAATACCCAGTATCTGAAGGAGCCAGCAGGAAAGGTGGAGAGAAAATACTGACAAGGGATGGAGGGACAGGACACAGGGAGAGGCCTCCTACTGCCAGAGGGCAGGGATAGATGGGATATTGGGAAGGAATTGTTCCCTGGGAGGGTGGGCAGGCCCTGACACAGGGTGCCCAGAGCAGCTGTGGCTGCCCCTGGATCCCTGGCAGTGTCCAAGGCCAGGCTGGACGGGGCTTGGAGCAGCCTGGGATGGTGGAAGGGGTCCCTGCCCGTGGCAGGGGCTGGGATGGGATGGGCTTTAAGGTCCCTTCCAGCTCAAACCATTCCATGATCCTGTGACATACTTCTAAAGCTGCAGCTCAGGAGCTGTCAGAGCTGATGGTGTTTGGAGCTGGCCAGCACTGCCCACAGTGAGGGGGTACTGAGGGAGATCCTGCCAGCTCCAGCACCAGCACAGGGACGAGCCCTTTCCTGCAGCCTGCATTTGGTGCCATGTCTGGGACACCCAGCACGGCCCCACTGCACAGGGCACTGCAAACGTTGCGTACAAGAAGAGCAGGCACAGGTACACAAAGTGCAATTACCACTTGTCAGGCACCATGAAGTATAAACCAGTGAGGATGCTTTATAGCAATCAAATGTTATTAAATTATATTTTCTGCAGAAAACAGAAACTTAATAGCTGTTTATCAGAAACAATCTGATCATTTATCTAAATTTTCAATGAAAGTCTTTGCCTTCAGTGGCAAATCTCAAAATACTTTTTAGTATAAGATTAATAGAACTTTAAAAAGCTTCCACTTCATCACCATGAACTCACCTGCACTCAGTTATCTGCCAGTAACATTTTCTTCCTCTTCAAAGGTTTATCCATGTCTACAGGAGGATGACTCTCAATGATGCTTTTGCCATTACAGAATAGGTCTGAACACTGCTGAAATGTTTCCCTGTGATCACAAGCTGAAAGAGCACAGTCACCTCCAATGGCCTTTTTTTTTTTTTTTGCAGAATTCATATAGATCAAACAACCTTCAAAGCAGAAAGAAGGCAAGGAGAAGTTTAAAAACCAGCAAGTCCTACCCAAGTGAAACAGTGAACCCCATTTAAACAACCACTGTCTGTCCTGCTCCTTCTTCTGGAGATAAATCAGAGTCAAAGGACACTGGAAAGGTAATTTTTTTTTGGCAAAGATGAGTCATATAAATATGTTGAAGAGAAACTCAGATGTACTTAAAATACAGGTTTATTTTGGAAGAGATCTAGGTATGAAGGATTAGTCCTTAGTGCCTGATTATCCTCAGACCTTCCGGCTGAGGTAATGGTTAATAAAAAGCTAGTTCCACAGATGAATTTATGAAAACAGGAAGCCACAGGATCACCTACTAGGAAAGTCAGATCAGATCAGATGCAGAAGGACTTGGTCTCTCAGCAGCAGCAACACCAGAGCCCCTGAAGGAAATACCCTGAAGGAGGTGAGATCCCTTCCTCTGGATGTGTGGAGTCAAGTCCTGCTGTAGATGTGCCAGCCTGCAGACAGCCATCACCTGGAGGGTGGGGCTGGAGAAAGGGAGAGCAAGAGAAAAGCTGGAATTGGAGAAGTTCAGGCGTGAAGTTAAGCAAAGCCTTTGCATTAACGGCAAGCCACCTTTATATTTTTATGATCTGGGTTTAAACATTTTTCCTTTAATTTTTTTCAGTTGTATTTTTTAAACCATGAACAAGGTGTTTTACTTTTGCTCCACTGGTTGATTATTGTCTGAAGCAGCCAGGATTTTAGGTAAGATCCTGGTTCCCAATTCAAGTGTCCAGGGATGGATGAGCTCATCCTGCCAAAATCAAACCAATAAACCCATCCACACTGGAACTTCTTCTGCCTCTTCTCAGGGACCTCAGCTTGAACCTCTAACACAGGTCATCTTCTGGGATGCAATATAGGATCCCATATGCACTTCCAACTGGAAAAAGTGCCCAATGTGCAATTTAAATCCTTTTAGTTTCTCTAGCTAGGACAGAAAAGGATGGGACTGGGGCAATAGTGAAACAATGAAAAGGGATAAAAGATGGAGAAGTCAGGACTTAAAAGACTGATGGTTTGCTGGTGACTTGAGCTCAAGAGGAAAAATGGTCAGATTTAACCAAAGTGGTGAAATGGAAGATGGGAATTTCACTGACAACCAGCCCGTTTCAGGGACCGCCATGACTAGACCAAAAGCTTTGGAGTAATTTTCTATCCCAAACATCCATTCTGAGATAAGTTTTATGATTGTGACTCCCATCATTCTCACTGATCCTTAAGTCCTGGATGAAAAAGAAGCTCATGATGAAAGTGAGAGGACAAAGGTGGACTGGGTGAAAAATAAATATTGGAGTATCAGTGGCCTGACTGGCTGTTGGCTATTCCCATCCTTACACCAACACATTATCCTAGCCATCACCTGACCAAGTTGGATATGGTTGGATAAACCTGGATAAGCTTATATTGAAAAAAAAAAAAAAAAAAGGAATAAAAGACAAAGGTTGATATTTGCAAGGCAGGAAACTGGATGATCACGCTTGGGTAGGTCAAGCCTTTTTCAACACACATAAGCATAACTTGCTTTGCTTGTCCTTTGTGAGGGGGGAAAAAAACGGATATGCATCATGCTGCAGCAGAAAAGGAAGCCCTTGCATTTTTACTTCAGATCTTTTGATATCTGATAAGCCAGGCCCTCCAAGTAAGGAGCACTTACCACTGGAATGATATAAAGCATTTAGAGTAAGTCCTGTAGTTCTCTTGAATAAGGCACTTTGGAGGTGGGGCCAATTCCAAAAGTCACCGTAGTTTTTCTCATTCATCAAGTGAAACTCAGGGCTGCAAAAAGCTGTCTGGGAAAAAAAGTGGAGCTATTTCCCAGTCTTTTCATAATATTAAAGAATCTCTTTTCGTCCAGGCAAGGACATTCTTCAAAGATAAACATAGACTCGTTAACTAAGATAAATTCTGGTGAAGTCAAGCAAAAAACTTTTGAAGAACAAACCACTGCACTGATGAGGACACCCACTATGCTGCTGCCCTGGAACCTCGCTTGAAATACAGAACTACTCGTTTCATGTTCAGGGCTTCTTTGAAATAGATATTTGTAACCCATAATGCTTTCCCTTTCTCAAGCAGATCCATTTTCAAATTTATAGCCTTCATTCCAGAAGTCCCTAAGCCTCCAGTTCTCTCCTATAGTCTCCCCTGCTCTCCCCTGGTCCCTGCACTTCCCTAGAAGGTGCTGCTGCTATGCAGGGGAGCTGCAGAACCAGCACAGCCAGTGAGAGGGTTGGGGGCTGAACAACCCTGTGGTGGGGCTCGAGGATCCAAACGCAGCTACCAGCCTCCCAGAATTTGTGCTCAGTTTGCAGTGCTATGGCTTACTTTGATTAAACCTTTCAAGAATCACACAGTAAAATAAATTCCAGAAATGTATTCTTACCTCCCAAGTGATTTGAAGACTGATTTCTTTGTCTTCAAAAACATTTATTCTAATAGATGTTATCTATTCTATTTATTGTGTATATATTGTATTTATTTTATATATATTCTAATAAATGTTAAAAGTATACATTGGGAAATTGATCTACACACATGTAGAAACTCCATAGCCACAGCCTTTAGTGTTTTACTATCAGCATTTTGATTTGCTTGACTTTATCATCACAGCAAGCCACAGAAAGTAGATTCACATAGGAATGTGAATTTCACAGTAAAATTAAATGCTGATTTTATTCTAAAAATCAACTTTGTAGATGAGGCAGCTTTCTGCGGGTATTACTTAGTGATACACAGAGACCATTTAAAAGCAAAGGCATTATTTGCAGGACAGACAGTCTTTATAATCTGCAATCATTCTGAGCGAGAGAGAAATCCTTGACGAAATCAAATTTAGTCCAATGTTGATAATCAGTAAATGTAACATAACTTGAGATGGCAAACAGTTCAGATAACTAACTTGCAATGCCTGGCACTTACATGGGATTTTACATGAGATAGTTGCTACGATAACTGAGAAGGTTTTTAATATCTCTGCCTATTACCCTTTTTAATAGGATGTTGCTGTATTTTTGTGCTGTTTGGAGCAACAAACCTGGGAGCTGAACAACACAGAAAGAGCAGGTGGCCATCATTCCAAAGAAGCAGATGTGGCAATGACTCACATTACCCAAAAGTTAATTCTGAGCAGCTTTATGATGAAATCTGGGCATCTTTGAGAACACTCTGTGACCTGTGAACAGAATACAATTCTGGATACTGCGAAAAAATCTAAATGGTATCTGTGTATCTCTCTTCAAGCTCCAAAGTGTGTTTGCAAACCTGAGAAACCAACAAAAGAAACCTTTGAAGGGCTCCAGTGAAGACAAAGTGAGAGAGCAATGGCAAAGGAGAAATTTCTTGTAGCTTGTTGGAATGATTCCAAGGGAAAACAAACATACTACAGAAAAACCCAATCTTCTAAGAAAAGAAAAGGAAAGACCTAAAGGAAAAAAGTGCTTGTGGAATAGGAGATAAGTGTAAGACATCAAATCCGGATCATATGCTGTAAAAAGCTACAAGTAAAAAGCCAAAACCACTGAAGGAAGCATTTGCTGAGGGCAGAGATATCGAAGGGGAAGATGGCAATTCATTTCTAAGACTTCAAGATTGAATCAAGAGCCAACAAAAAGGCCCAGGAGACTTCACTCACACACTCTTGTCCTGCCCTGTTAATTGGAGAAAAGTTGTTTCTCACCTCTTTTGTCTAAGATATGGTTAATCCAGTCCTACCCAGGAGAAATTACCAGCTCCAGCCCATTCTCTCACCAGGTGTTATGAAATAGCTGACAGGGAACAATGATATCCTTTGAGTACTAAGGAAACAGGGACGAGTGGCATCTTATGGAATAAATCAGTATTTACTAAAAATTTATGAAAAAAACACAGCCCCTTCCTTCTTCCAAACAAGACAGATCAGCCTTAAAATAAATTTGGGTTGGGTCAAAAAGGAGATGAACTTGGGCCCACAGAAGCTCTGGATGGACTCTGCATCTCGGCAAGAACATACCAGGGAAGGCATGTGGATGGTGGACAGAACACCTTCCTGAAGGAACAGTGAAGTGGGGCAGGACTCTCCATTCCAGAGAAAATGCAGCTGAAGGAACTGAGACGGAAGTGTTTAAAATCATGGGCAGTGAGAAGGGTATGGATAGAGACCCAATCACACCAGAGCCAAGTGGAGATTTAATGCAGGAGGCTCATAAGAGACAGGAGAAGGTGGCTCTGGGCACAACAGCCATGCAGTGAAGTCCTTGGCACAGTCATGCACATGCCACTGTCTGCATTGGTTGGGACAAACAAATTCATGGAAATTAAATCCTCCAAGGGCTATTAAATATAACTTGTGTTTTGGTTTATTAATTCCCTCAGCCCACACGGAATCACAGAATCATTTGGGTTGGGAAAGCCCTCCCAGACCATCGAGTCCAAGCTGTGCCTGATCCCCACCGTGTCACCAGCACAGAGCATTGAGTGCCACGTCCAGGCCTTCCTTGGACACCTGCAGGGAGGGGAACTCCAGCACCTCCCTGGGCAGCCCCTGCCAAGGCCTGAGCACCCTTTCACTGAAGAAATATGCTCTGGAAATATTTTGGAAATGCATCAGTCCCTGCTTGCTCTGCTCCTGCCTCCTCCTTGGGCATTGCTGTCAGAGGAAACAGTGAGCTTTGGGATGGGAGTTTGGTCTGACCAAGGCCAGTGTTCTCATCTCCAAAGCAGAGATATGTTCATTAGAGAATTATTCAGACGTTCACTAAATCCTGCGTTCTCAAAAGTGGAAAAAATTGGATTAATTGGATAGAAATAAGCATGTGAAATCTAGCTGGGGGGATGATAACACTACCACCACATTCTAACGGACTTCTTCCTCTTGAGACAATATTATTTTGTGGCTCTCGGTGTTTCAGTAAAGAACAAATCCATCATCACTTTAGCTGAAGGCTAAGAAGGCTGCAGCTTTACCAGTGACTGTATCCAGTTCCATTCTCTGGCACAGAGGCTGTTAATACTGGGAAAATCTCTTACTCTTCCATTTCAGAACTGCCACATCCAAACAGCCTGGTGGGAATGGCCCCACGCCAAGCACTGAACTAAGCCCAGCACTTTTGGGGAGAGCTCTCACCAGTCCAGTGGTCCAATGACGGGGCTCAGCAAGAGCCCCAGGCACTTTTCCTGGTGGGGTCTGTGCTCAGGAGGGACTCACACTGGTACTGAGGGCTTTTCACAGGTCCAGGGCTACCTGCAAGCTCAGGAAAGCGGAAAGCCCAGAAATCCAGCTCTGGGGTCCCAGCACAGGAAGGACATGGACCTGTTCGAGTCCAGAGGAGGCACCAGGATGATCAGGGGGATGGAGCAGCTTTGCTATGAGGAAAGGCTGGGAGAATTAGGATTATTCAGCCTGGAGAAGAGAAGGCTTTGGGGTGACCTCATTGTGCCCTTCCAGTGCCTGAAGGAGCTGACAAGAAAGATGGAGAGAGACTATTTACAAGAGCCTGGAGTGACAGGACAGGGGGTAATGGCTTCCCACTGCCAGAGGGCAGGGATAGATGGGATATTAGGAAGGAATTCTTGGCTGTGAGGGTGGGGAGGCCCAGAGAAGCTGTGGCTGCCCCATCCCTGGAGGTGTCCAAGGCCAGGTTGGACAGGGTGTGGAGCAACCTGGGATGGTGGAAGGTGTCCATGCCCATGGCAGGGGGTAGAATGAGATGAGCTTTAAGGTCCCTTCTATATCAACCCATTCCATGTTTTTATGGTTCTATGAAATAAATGCAAATCCAACACGATCAGCATCAGATCTGTTCCAAGCTTGAAGTAGCACGTGCTACATAGTTTGTCCAAAGATCTGCTGGAAATTGAAGGAATGCCTGGATCATTTCTAGGCATTGTGGGTAGGAACAGGCATCAAAAGGGGTTATCACCAGCTCAGCTGGACCAAAGGACCCAAGACTGACTCTTCAGCACCTTCCATCCCACTCGAGCATGCACTGCACAGGAAATACCAAGGAAGCAACTTAAGATCATCCTTTCACCGTGAACTTACAAAGTCAGGCCCAAAAGTTATGCTTAAGGGGAGGTAGTTACTCATCTGGGGTCACCAGAACTCAAAGCTGTGCAGGAAATTAGGGAATGCAGCTGTGCCTGTTCCTGCCCAATCAATGAACATCTGTAATGGGTCTGGATAAAAAATCTGCAAGCTCTGGTCCTTTACCAACCAAAGGACTGACGAAAATGAAAATTCACTTCTGAAATGAAGAAAGTCTCTTCAAGAAGGGAAAATGGGAGAGACAATGTTGTCTGCACTTCAACAGCCAGGTGGGATTAATGCCTTCCTGCCACAGCCCCAGAGGTCTGGCAGCTGTCGACTCTCTGCACACTTGATGAACTAATAGGCTCATCAGAAGGAAATTAATTGTCTTCCAAAGGCATCCGTCTAAGAAAGTTGGAGTGACTCAAACTCTGGGAGGTGTCTGTTTCTCTCCACTCTCTGTGCAATCTGGATGACAAGCCCAGGCACATACAACTGACTATTACACATTCAGATGAATCTTAGGCAAGATGAATCCTACAACGAGTTTTACAAGTGCATTACTAATGCAGCTACCCTGCTTTTCTCAAGGGAAAATGTGCTCTTCACGCTGTGTTAAAACAGATGTTTTCAGCTGCTTTTTATTTTAAGAATCCCTTTTGGCCATGTGAACTTTAAGCCTTGCATACAAAGACAATTATTTATCTTAACGGGGGTGTATCACTCAGAGCAACACGATTGCTCTTAGGTTTACCACTCGCCATAAAGGTGATCGTAGGTAAAAGAACCCTCGGCCACTGATGCATTTGAAGGCATGACTGGACTTGCAAGGTCAGGTGGCACCAATAACTCCCATTTCTCACACAGCCTCTTCGACTGATTTTTCGCTATTCTCTGATAGCAAAGCTTCACTGCATTTCTCTGATCCAGCCCTACCTCTAGCAAAGGTTTTGCCAATAGCTGAAAGCAAACAGAACTAAATCCTTCAAATAATTATGGTCTAGAAGACCCAGGTGGGCATCTTTTCTTTTACTGCTCTCACAGTGAAAAACCCAGAGAAATCTGCTTGTTGCTGAAGTCAACAAAAAAGTTTGAATATGCATAAAAAGAAACCTTTTGAAAAAGTTCTACTTTGAATTAATTTAATGGGACTTCAACAGTGACATGAAAAGAGTCAAGAATGAGATTGAAAATATATTCTTTAGTCCCCTCACTTAGGAAATACATATTTGAAGATGAAGTATCACTTTGCAAATAAGCTAGTCTTGGTGCTGTGCCCTTAAGATGAAGGGAAGAAGTTTTTATGTGGACGTAAGAGAAAATAAGCTTTCAGTGTTCTGTATGTTCCAATGTAGAGAAGAAAGGAGAGTGGAGAGATTGAGGGATACACAGAATCCCAGAGCGGTTTGGGTTGGAGGGACCTTAAAGCCCACCCAGTGCCACCCCCTGCCATGGGGGTGCCATGCCACCTCCCACTGTCCCAGGCTGCTCCCAGCCCCGTCCAGCCTGGCCTTGGGCACTGCCAGGGATCCAGGGGCAGCCACAGCTGCTCTGGGCACCCTGTGCCAGGGCTGCCCCACCCTTATAGGGAAGATTTTTTTTTCTAATAACTTGCTTCAGCTTCTTTTCTGAAGAATAAAAACATTTCAGTGAGGCTGAAAATTTCAGCAGAACCATTTTGGACAAAAGGAAAAACTCAAGACTTTCGTACTTTCTGCTCTTCAGTGCATAAAAAAATACAACATGAAGAAGTTAGGCAAGAAAAAAAATATGAGCAGAATGAACTATTCTACACAATATTTTTGACTAATCTTTGCCTTTAAAAACATAACCTGGGAAAACATGAGACAGAGAACTTTTCAACACATCATCAGTTCTTTATCGCCCTAATTTTGCTTAATTTAAAAAAATATATGAATGTTAGCCTAACAGTGACTAGTTGTGGACAAATGTTTTTCTCCTCGCCCTTTAACTTCAGCAGGGACTGTCTGGAAATCACCAGGGAACGCTCAAAATCTGATGGAAGGACAGGAGCACCAAACAGAGAATCTTTTTGCTTTAAAGGTTTCTCTTCTGTTTAGACTTTCCACTTTCTATCCAATTCTCACTTGAGATATATACATGACAGAGCATTGCTGAAATATAGGTAATTTATCACTTTTAACTCTCTTTGTGACAAGCAAGTGCAGAAATTCTTTTCATACCTGATGGACCTGAGTCCTTCACTGAGGATGCGCAGGGTTGGGGAATGGAAGTGACAGTGGGCTGTCACTTCCATTGCTGAAGCAGCCAGAGCGGAAACTCCTTTATCTGGAAAAGTTTGGGAATCTTCCTGCCTCTGGGATGAGGCTGTTGTGTAAAAGCATGGAAAGAAACTGCCCTGGTGATCAAAGTGCCCTAAGTCTGCAGTGCTACAGGGGGTACTTTCTCATGTCGAGGAGAGGACTTTTCCCAGGCAATGAAAGGCAGCAGGAAGAGCTGAGGCTCCACAGAGTTTTGGGGGACAAGGACCACCTTTGCTGCAGTACAGCTGGCCCAGAACCAGGCTGTGTCCCCACCCCTGAGCACACGGTGCTGCTGCAGTGACAGGAGGGCAGTGCCAGCCCAGCTCTGTGCAGTGCTCAGTCTCCTCCAACCTCAGGAACAAGTCACCAGTGTTCAGAAATGTGCTGGAAATCCCAATGTGTAGGAGCCACTAAACCAAAGCAGAGTCATTCAGAAAGAGCTGTGTGTTAAACTTGACAATATGGTAAAACCCCTAGAAATCACAAAGCCAGGCTTTAACAGAACTCCAGTGCTGGCAGCTCCCAGACAGCCCAGGGAAGGGCAATGTCCAAATCCTCCAGGTGACCTTGAAAGCACTTTATGACAAGGCATTTTGTCAAGAATAAAAATTCAAACTCAACTTTTTTTTCCAGTCAGCTCGAATAGTTCAGTTTAGACAAAAATATCCCAAACTTCGCCTTTTTGTCATTTTGTAGATATTCTCTTTAGTTTTCTCTTTGTTTCCTCTCTTGCTGATTACGTCATTAAATGAGCTCTTAAGCTGTGACAGTTTGATTCCTACTAGAGGCCGTGGTGACTTTGTTCAGACACTGACAGCAACACCCAGGATCCCTGTGCTCACTGAATTCCTACAATACCACCTGCATTTGTGCCTTTTCCACAGAGATGTCTCACGCCAAGTACAAATTTCAGGATAGTTTACACCAAAATGGTTCATCCAGCAGCCAGGCTTTCTCATCCTGGAGTTCCCAATTCTCACTCTAAAGGAATTTTTTAAAATAGTCTCACATTTACCTCTTTCTCTCCTCTGACAGGCCAAGTTGGACATGGCTTGGAACAACCTGGTCTAGTGGAAGGTGTCTCTACCCATGGCAGAGGGGTGGAATTGGATGGTCTTTAAGGCTCCTTCCATCCCAAACCATTCCATGATTCTATGATGGGAACTAATTCAACATGGACAATTTACAGTCATCATTCTGCAAGTTCACATTAAATCATTAAAAATCACTAAATAAATACAACTTGGCCCTGCAAATCTACTAAATGTTAACATTTAAGACCAATTATTTCCTGCTCAGGAAGAGCAGAAAGTAAGTATTTTTTATTTTAATCAGTATTTTCACCATATATTAACGAGAATGACCAGACATCTGAGAATTCCTTTGTTCATATTTTACCTTTGGATGGGGAAATTATGATTGTCTAGTCTTAACATATCAACAAGATACCACAGGATGCCAAACTAGGAAGCACAGTTGATTAACAGGAATTGTTCCTGGATGTTTAACAGAGACTTCCATGTCGCAAGGCATTTGGAACAGACTGATGCTTTGCAAATAAAAATACCTTTTATCTCTTAAATTACCTCACATTTACAGCAAAGCCATGCCTAAATCATCAGAACGGGAATTGTCAGTCTGTCAGAACTCAACTGCATATGAAACCTGATGTTTGCCTTGTTCTTTCTAGAAACTGAGACTCCAAGAACCAAAGCTCCCTAAAACTGCATCCCATAGAAACAGAGGCTGAAAAGTCAAAAGGCCGTGTCTTAGCATTTGCTCTACCCCTACCCTGCAGTGCATCAGTCAGAGCAGGCTGCACTGCAGAAGTCTCTAATGACTCATCTTCCTCTTAACAATGTTAATATCAAGTCTTTAACTTAAATTCTTCCTAGCTTGGTGTTGAGTTTTTTTGCCTTCTCAAATGCTTAGTTTTGTTTTCTTGTATGACAGGTGAAGTCCCACATATACCACAGAAAACACCACAGGAATCAGATGACAATTTCTGCTCTGAAACAGTAACCAAAAATAAGGATTGGGATACCCTGACCTGTCCTAAAGGTGGATGGTGCTGCAGGAAGCAGTGCGAGGGTGTCGGAGCAGCACACGGAGCTGTAGGGTATGGACAGACTGACCCGGGAACCACCTCCCCACGTTTACTGGCAGCACATCCACCTTTATGGAGAACCCCTTCCCTGCACCGGGTGACCGGAGCAGCCACCAGGGCAGGTCCCCCCCCCCCCTCAGCTCCCCCAGCCCTCACAGCCCCGCCATCCCCCTCAGCCTCCCCAGCCCTGCCATCCCACTCAGGCCCCCTATGCCCCTCAGCTCTGCCAGTCCTCTCAGCCCTCCCAAATCCCGCCATTCCCCTCGGCTCCCCCAGCCCTCACAGTCCCCCAATTCCCGCCATTCCCCTCAGCCCCCCAGTCCCCTCAGCCTCCCTGTGGCTCCCAATCCCCGCCAGCCCCGCCATCCCCCTCACACCACATCGCTGCCATGGGATGTGTCCGGCTGCGGCCCGGGGGTGACGCCCTAAGGGACGGTCTGGGGTAAAAAGGCAGGAAATGGGAGCTCAAGTCAGATAAGCAGCGGATGAGGGAGCCGGGAAAGGGGCTCAGCCTGGAGAAAAGGAGGCTCAGGGGGGCCCTTGTGGCTCTGCACAAGTCCCTGACAGGAGGGGGCAGCCGGGGGGGTCGGGCTGTGCTCGCAGGGAACAGGGACAGGAGGAGAGGGAACGGCCTCAGGCTGGGCCAGGGGAGGGGCAGGTTGGACATCAGTAGAAATTTCTTCACTGGACGGGTGGCCAGGCCTGGAACAGCTGCCCAGGGCAGGGGTGGAGTCCCCATCCGTGGAAGGATTTAACAGCCCAGTGGATGTGGCACTTGGGGACATGGGGCAGTGGTGGCTTTGGCAGTGCTGGGGAAAGGTTGAACTCGGTGATCTCAGAGGGTTTTTCCAACCTTAATTCTGTGATTCTAAAGCTGCATTAGCTGCCTAAGCTTGGTGAGACTGAAGCTGTGCACTGCTTTGGGCAACTTTTTTTTTGTTTCAAATTATGATAATTTTAAACATACTGGAGGCTGTGTGCAGCATCTTTCATCTACGGACAATTGTTTTAGCTTAGGAGACACAGAGATACCCAAGGTGCCATACACAAATGGCAGCACCCCAAGTTCATTTTCACAGAAGCCCAAGATTTTGGGAGAGAAATGTGTGAACTATCACTGAAAATGGACTGGGCAGACATTTACACACCTCAGAAAGCTCGGAAATCCTTCCTGCCTGTGTCTCTCACTTAGAACTGTCTCCTGTGCAGCACTCACAGGGTTCACAAGGCCATACATCACCTTCCTCTTCCTCTTCTTCCTCCACATCCCCAGCCATTTTAGCATTATCCATTAACACACCTGAATAACTCAACCATCGCCAGCCTGACCTGGCTTCTCACTACGCTGAAATGTGTGTTTATTTGGTTCAGTGGCTGCTGAGATAGCATGGCACATCACACGCAGCCCTGGTTGTTAATTCACCAAGAATTCCTGGCAGTTGGTGCATGGATGGGGAAAGCTTTGATGTCCCTGTTTGTGCTGGGTTCAGACCCATTTCAGCAGATATCGATTACCTCAGGCTGAACGTGTTGGCAACGATGGCTTTATGTTACTTTAGTGATAACACTTCCCTCCATGCTTAATAATCAGGAGCATTCAGTGCCTCTCACTGGGGTGGCCAGGCTGACGTGACACTGGCCATGAGTGTCCCAGCACCTTGTTGGGGATAAGAAGCCAACAGGTCACACCTGTGTCCCAGCAGTCAGCCTTTGCCTCTCCAGATGACACTGGAACTGCTAAAGATGGAAGTTAATAATAAATGGTCTTTTCCTGTAAAAATGCTGTTCATGACTAACATTGAGCAGTGTTGCTGTGGCAGAGCACCCACCACAGCTGGGACTGGCCCCTCCAGCCAGTGTCCTGCCAGGGGCAGTCCCAGTGTGACCAGCCTGTCACACCTGTGGTGGGCAGCAGGTCAGACCCCAGCCAGCCACAGTTAATGTGACCATTTGACCACGAATCACACTGGACTGGGCTGGAGCCATGCCGAAGGTCAGAGGAGTCTCCTCCTCCGGTCAGCAGTCAGGGATTCTCTCTGACGGTCAGCAGCTGCCTGAGGGAATTCCTCAAAGCCGAGCCCACGCCTCACTGGGGCAGTGACTGCACATTCCATAGAGAGGCTACCCCTCTAAACTCTTCATAATTCTCAGGTCAATTGGGTAGTACCAATTCCATTTCACATCACAAATCTGTACTCAAACGTTGGCAGGGCTATAATTTCACTGATTTATCTGGTTTCTAAAAAGAATCTCATTTAAATACCTTCTTTGTTTTACAATCTCCTCAAAAACAGCCTCTCGAGCTGACCTCGTGTGACTGTGAGGAACAATGGTTCATGTTTCAATGTGACACTGTTCTGTTCCCCACATTTCTAATATGAGAACGTTAGATATCACCTCTCTGACAACACCTGAGCCAAACCTTGGGAGTAGTTACCAGGGATCTGCTCAATTTCAGGATCCCTGGATCTTTGAATTGAGGACAGGCTTTCCAGGAGATTCTCTCTGGCTCCATCACAAACTGTAACTGATCTGCAGCACCATCCAGCTGACAAAGCACAACAGTCCCAACCACCATCCTGCACAGAGGAACCACCCACACACCTACCTGGAACAGGTGCTAGGAAAACATCAGTGAGGAGTGAGGGGATCACAGAATCCGACCCAACCCCCTGCCATGGGCAGGGACACCTTCCACTGTCCCAGGCTGCTCCAAGCCCCGTCCAGCCTGGCCTTGGGCACTGCCAGGGATCCAGGGGCAGCCACAGCTGCTCTGGGCACCCTGTGCCAGGGCCTGCCCACCCTCACAGGGAACAATTCCTTCCCAATATCCCATCCATCCCTGCCCTCTGGCAGTGGGAAGCCATTCCCTGTGTCCTGTCCCTCCATGCCTTGTCCCAAGTCCCTCTTCAGCTCTCCTGTAGCTCTTTTAGACACTGGGAGGGGCTCTAAGGTCTCCCTGGAGCTTTCTCTTCTCTAGCTAAACAGTCCCAACTCCCTCAGCCTTTCCTCATGGCAGGGAATTCTGCCTGACAATTCTTCCTTAGGAAGAAAACAACTTCTCCTTGAGTCATTACAGGAGAGGCTGGAGGGCCCTGGTTATCCTGGGAAGGACATCCTGCAGGTTGGTTTGGAAGAGGGCAGAGGTGTTCTGTGCCCTACCTGTGATTCTGATTGTGAGAAGAGACATTAAATCCCTAACACACCTTAATCAAGGGAAAAGGTAGTGAGCAACAGCAGCCCAAACCCCCCTGGACATGGAGATCTCCCCAGAGAGGAAAGAAGGGGTCAAACCCAGCAGCACTAATATAGAGATTTTATTTCGACTGTATTGAGTTGTATAGTACATTTTGTTTGTCACAATGCCATCAAACTGATTGGAGAGGTTTTGGCCAGCACATTGTGACGCTGAAACTCACAAGAGCTAAAAGCAGTTTGGACTAATGGCCTGAATGGGAGGGCCAGCAGTACCTGGTTTCTGGTTTCCTCATCACTTGCAGTCATTCCAACAAGTGCAAAACAGGAGCAAATCCAGTTTCTTCTGCCAGACCAGTGGTCACTCTTCCATGTCTGGCAATGACTGCAAGGTACAAGGCAGGGGAGAATCTGAAGCAAGGTGCCTTCTCTTCCCAGAGCCGTGTTGGTTGTTCCCAGTATGGAAAAGAAGCAGAGTCTAAGTAATTACAGGGTCTTCAGAGGATGAGCTTCACTCACGCATCAGGATTTACAAAACCAGAGGCTGACAAGTCAAAGTGTAGGAAAGGGTCCTTATTTCATTCCTTCCGACAGGAGATGACAAACCATTACCACAAGATCTGGGAGATCACAACAGTGTCATGTCCTTTGCCTTGTTAGCAGACCAACATCCTCACAGGTCCTCCCTGCCACATACGGAGTCTCAGCACCTCGTATTCTGAGGTGCAGAATATATTGGAAAGAAAACCTACATTTCGGCAAAGAAATGCCCCACTTTCAAACCCTTCTTCCTCACTAGTATCCAGAGGCGCCTTACAGAGGAGGCAGGATGGATGTTCCCAGAGGGATCTAGGGATTACAAGCCCACTGAAGCCCACTTTATAAACCTTTCTTTCTCTCTAAACCCAATTCCTTGTCCTTAGGATGAGCTGGGATTCCTGATCTCTAATTTAAAGGAGAAGCAGAGAGGCAATTACAAGTTGGCAACTCTGAACTTTGACCACTGTACAGGAGACAAAAAAAGAAGTCAAATTCAAGAGGCATTTCAGGTAGCACTGGGGCAAGTCAGAGAGATTGTTTCCACCACTGAACAGATGCCACACGTCACGGTTATCACTGCAGCTTGACTGTACATCCTAAAGTGAAAAGCACAGACCGTAGTGTCTATGTTAGCCAGTGTCCTTCCCCACCCCCGTTTTGGTATAGATGCTTCATTCTCCCTTCTTCGGGTTACATTAAGTGCACAGAAATATATAGCAGCATTTGGACTGAAACCCTCACATACACCAGACAGCACATTCCAGGAGGTAAAACAACACATTATGGCCTATACCCTCAAGGTATCAAGTTTTCAGGATAAAGAGCGGTAGGAAGTGGAGAGCTGAGGGCAGAAAAGGGGAGGAGGAGCAACACAGGAACACAAGTTCTGTTTCCATGCCAGGAGAGGATCAGGGTGCCATTCCTGTGTTAGCACCAGGCTGTGACACGACCGCAGACAAAGCAGACGGGCAGAGCAGAAGTGAAAAGCCAATCTCCCATCTTCCCATGGTGCTGGGTGCAGAGACAAAGTCCAGTGCGACACCAATCCCAGTGGAGCCTGAAAACGGGCACGACCTGCTCGCCCCTTTTCAGCTGGAATGAAATATCTCTTCAGAGGCTGAGAGAAAATCATTAGTGATGGCTAATGAGTCTTGTTCACCAAGCTGATCGCAAATCACACTCATGGACAGAGAATCTACAGATCTGCTCCAGGCTGAGGCCCTTCCAATGCCCGCAGGACCATCGGGAGCTTGCCCTCTTCCTTCTCATACAGCAACCTGCCTTTGGAGGGGGAGGCGGTTCTAAACATGCCTTTCTATTGCTTTGGGGGGTCTTTGCACAGGCAAGAGCTGTGAAAACATTGCTTTCCAGCCCAAGGAAGAGGCTGTGATCCTCTCTCAGCCCTAGGTTGTCAGGGCTACAACACACGGGCCCACCAGCTCCGGGGTGAGGACACAGCAAATTCTCTGATCTGAGCTCCTCTGCTCCAGCCCGGCAGTGAGGCTGCTGCAGACAGTGCACTCAAGCTTGGTGTTCAAGTGCTGCACCAAAGGCCTTCACAGTTACCCTGGAAGCAGAGTCACCCTTCAAACCCACGAGAGAAAAGGCTGGGATTAGACAGGTCCCTTGTCTGGCATTCAGCTGGAAGCTGTGGCGATGGGTTTCTTCATATGTTGGCTCATGAGCTCCCTGGCACGAGACACTTGGATATGGTCATAACAGGAGTTACAAACGAGGACAGGGTCGTACAACTGTTGATCAGGGATAGGCAGCTTCAGATGGCAGCAGCTAGCACAGAACACGTTCCCACAGTTCCTGTCAAGGAGCAAGAAAACCAGTGAGAGCTGGGACCACCACAGCAGAACTTCAGCAAGCACAAAGGGTCCAGGTCAGGGCAAAGCACCAGCCTGACTGAGGACTGTAAATGTGTTTCTTATACTGTGGTCTGCAGTGCAAGCAAACTGCTACCGCTGACAGGGACTCATTGCTGTCCAGGAGAGGGATCAAAGGCCTTGGAAAAATAGAAACAAGAACAATGTAGAATGGAACTCTGCAGGGAACTGATGAGGCCTGGCATGTAGTGGAAAAAAACCTTCTCCTGGGAGCTGGAGGGAACAGACCTGGCAAAGGGGCATTTTGTGACACCAGGCTGAGGAGAGGAGGGGCCCAGAGCGCTGACATTTTTACCTGCAGTGGTGCCTCCGTTTGGCCAGCCAGAACTCACAGTCGCAGTTGAAGCAGTGTGAGGCCATGTGGTCTGGGACCCACCGCGTGACCTAGGGCAGACACCAGTCAGCTCCAGTCTGTAACCCCCAGTGACTGCTCTGGGCAGGCTGAGGTGGCTTTGGGCCACACCTCACAGCGAGCCTACCCCAACCCGAGCCAGCAGCAGCAGAGGACATATCAAGGACGTGGGAGGCTGCTCACTGCCTCACTTCCAGACCACTCTCTGCTGCTGTGCCCACCCAGGTCAGCTGCAAAAAACATTCCCTCCCACTGCATCCCAGCTCCACGATGGGACACACACCTCAGTCTCCTTCTTATCCACAGGCTCCCAGCTTGCTTCCGACAGACAGTCCTCACTGTGGTCAGAGCAGAAATCCTCCGTGTCACTGCCATCTGATTCCTTCAGACACGTCTGCAAAACGAGACCAGGTCACGAATCCCCTCTGCTGCTGGGTACACACTCCAAGGCCCTCCCTGCTCCGCACACTCTGTGGTGGTGAGGGGCACCCAGGTGGCTCCTGAGCCCCCACACACGGGGCAAAGCATCCATGAGTAAGTAGGAATTTTGTCCTCAAGCAGCAGAGATACTGCTGAGTGGATGACAACATGGTCAGGACGGGGATACAGCTGAGGAAACAGAGGAACAATCTTTCCCACCCCCTCCCAAAGGGATGGAGAGCTGTCGGTTGGAGAGGGAGGTGTGAGGGGGTGCAGGGACGGCATGGGGTTTGAGCGGCGTGTACTCACAAAGTCATCCTCGTAGTCCATGGGGGGCTCGGCTGGAGGGGCGCAAAAATGGCGAATGTCCAGGCGCAGCTGCAGCTCCCGCACCTGCCGGCGCAGCTGCTCCACCTCCTGCTTGTAGCTGGCCTCGATCTGCCGCAGCCGGTGCTGGATCACGTCCGTGGGGAAGGGGAGCCCGTCGTCATCCAGGTAGAGAGGAGGCACAGGAGAAGGACATTTTGGTGGCATGTGCTTGGGACCAGAGGCTTGTTTCAGGTGGCAAGGCAGCCACAAACGGCTGGGCTTCCCGAAATGTGTGCCAGTGTGGCCAGGGCAGGCCGAGGGCTTCCCACCTTCCCTGCTGGACCACGGGCCACTGAGGCACAGGCCTGGGGCCCGCAGGGGTTTGCTGCTCAGCCTCTTGCTGCAGCAGCCATAGGAGAGGAGGTGTCTGGGTGCGGGCTCTCCATTGGGGAGTGATGTCACCATGCCTTGAAAACTGTCCCAGTTGGACCCCAGGAAGGAGAACTCGCTGCTTTGGCTCTGGGAAATGGGCTTGCGCCATTGCTCCAGCAGGACCCTCCCCGGCCGGCCAGGCTCCTCCAAAGGCACGCTCCGGCCAGCATCACCTCTGCCCTTGTCTGCATCCGGGCATGGGATGCCCGGGGCAGGGCCTGGGATGTCCTGAGAAGGGGTGCCTGGTGCCAGGGACTCCTGGCTGGGAATGTCTTGGCAGGTGGTGATTCTCTTGGGGCAGCCTCCTCCACTGGACACCAAAGCAGCCTTCAAAGGTTCCTGGGGACAAGTTTCCCAATGCTTTCCACAACTGGTGGAAACCCTGTCACTGTTTTCCTGTCTGGAAGGATTTGCAGCTGGACCCGTGCCATCCAGTTTCTCCGTGTGTGTTCCATTTCCCTTTTCTGCCTCCACAGGGACACTGCTGGCTGGCACAGCAGCCTGGCTGCCCAGCTGCCTGCTCAGCCCTTCGTGCTCAGCATGGCTGCTGCCTTGCAGGGGAGGGTTTTCCTCCTTCTCCTCCATGGGCCGTGCCTCTCCCGTGGCCACTGCAGCACCTTCAGCCCCCTCACAGCTGGCATGCCGGGCTTCCAAGCCCACCCGCACCTCCTGACAGTGGTTGTTTAGGTTGGGGTCACTGGATGTGCGGGTCAGAGGGCTGCTGGAGTCACAGGCTGAGAGCAGGTCATCCATAGATCTTGTCTTTGGTAATCTAGAACCCAAAAGCAAAGCAAATCTCACAATAAATCCCCCGAAACTTCCCTGGTTTCACTCAAAACTGAGATGAGGGCAGGGAAATATTCCCCATTACAGTTCTAAGGTGGGTGAGAGGGGCAGTGCAGCTGCAGGAGCTGAAATGCGCAACACCACCATGTGGCCTCCTGCCTTTGAGGTGCAGCAGGGACCTAAACTCCTTCCCTGAGTGGCTGGGACACTGCCTTGGAGCTCTTGCTCCCACAAGGAACACGAGAACAACAGGGAAACTACAAGAAACTGCAGGAAGGGCAGGAAGATCTGTGGATAGGCAACACCCTGAAGCTCTAAGCTCCTACCTGTCCAAACACCTGCCACTGAAGTCCTGGCTCTGAGATCCAGGGGGCATGTAGATGTCCATGTCCTCCTGTCCCAGAGGATGTGGCGAGGAGGCTGGGAGGTACACAGCTGTCCAGAGGTGCAGGGCACGCACGTGGCACACAGGATGCAGCACCTGCGACAGCACCGGTGTCAGAGCCAAACGCCAAGGAAACCCCTCCAGCTCCTCCCCAGTGCCTGCCAGGGGCAAAGCCTGGAAAGCTGGGCCAAGAGCTCTACTGACCTGCTCAGATCCGGGCATATAGAGCAGGTTGTGGAAGTTCTTGTTGCCAGCCCGCAGCAGGGACCACACGGAGCACGTGCGCTTGTAGATGTTGTGCATCTCCCGCTCACAGGGGCTGTTCCCCAGGAAGGTCCCGTAGAGGCAGGAGTATGTGTGCTGCACCAGCTTCACCTGTGGCAGGGAGGGGGAAGCAACGCTCAGAGCCATGGGGAAAAGGGGGGCTCCTGCCTACAGGGGACACATCTCTCCCTCCTCTGGGATGGCTCATGTACTGCCTACCCTGGGTGACCTCATTGCTTCCACACTGGGCAGGACAGGGATCACTTAACTTGAAGGGAAAGCAACACTCAACTGATACCAAACCCATCCCTCTAGAACCAAATGACCCTCTAGAACCCTCTCCTGCATTTTTTGGCAAGACAGAGATAATTTTCTTTTTTCTATTTTTTTTTTCAAATGTTTCATACCCATACAGCTCTGAGATATGCAAATCAAACCAGTGTTGCTGCTGGCATCTGAATTCCCTGGGCTGGAAAGGGACTGGAGAAGGGATTCAGAAAAACCAGAGTATGTAAACCCTTCACCATCCCTTCATAGGACAACAGTTTTAAACTAAAAGAAAACAGATTTAGATGTTAGGGAGAAATTGTTGCCTGTGAGGGTGGGGAGGCCCTGGCACAGGGTGCCCAGAGAATCTGTGGCTGTCCCATCCCTGGAAGTGTCTGCGGCCAGGTTGGACAGAGCAGTCTGAGGTAGTGGAAGTTGTCCCTGCCCATGGCAGGGGATGGATGGAACAAGACGGTTTTAAGTTCCTTTCCAACCCAAACCATTCTGGGATTCTGTGGTCACATCACAATCTCCCAGGTTCTGCAGACCTCTTTTCTTTCAACTCTGATACCACAAAACATCACGACCTTCCCACTATCTCTGCTCACACCTGGCATAAGGGCACGCTTGCACATGTATTTCTTACCAGAAAAGCTTCGTTAAATTCGAAGAGGCAGGGAAATTGCTTCAGAAGCTGATGAACAGCATCCAGCCACTGGAGAAAAACTGGGCACTGCTCATTCTGATCTTCCACCTTTTCCTGGTGTCCGCAGCGATCCCCAAACTTGTGACCAAAATCCAGCCAGTCCGATTCAACGAGCACCTGGAAGCCCTGGGAATAAAAGAAAAAAACAACTGCAGAGACTTTGCCAAGGACACTTGGCAGGACAAAGCAAGCCCCATCCACCAGGAAGGGCTGGAAAGGAGGCTGCTGCAGTGCCTGGTTTGGGAGCAAAGCTCACCAGTGTTGGAGGTTTCCAGACATAAACTAACAGTTGTTATGTCTATACAGTAACCAGGTCAGAGAACTCAAAGTAGGGAAGCAGCTGAATTTTGAGCACGAGGTAGTATTTCCCACAGCACTTCCCAAGGCTGGGCAGAGGAGTGAGGAACAGTTCACCCAAACCAGGCAGGAAGAGAACAGGGAAACCTCAACACCCACCACAGCAGCTCAGACACACCACTAAGCTTACTCAAGCTGTCTTTGAACAGACACGAACTGCAGCAGAGTGCACTCCTACCTCCATGGTCCTGTAGTAAGGGTCCAGGAGAATCTTTGCCAGCGCCACAATCTGTGGAGTCCTGTCCCAGCCGTCGGAGCAGTGAACCAGCACTGGACGCCCTTCTCTGTCGACGGCACTGGAGACCAGCACTGCGGCCTTCAGCATGACAGACAGGTGCTGCAGCCACTTGGTGCTCTCCAGGGCTGAAAGCCAGCTGGAGGGGGGGGAAGGGGGGGGAAGGCAAGAAAATGGTTGCTTAGCTCTCCACTGAAGAAAAAAAATTTTAACTTCAGTTTCCTTGGAGTCCTTAGTGAAAATCAGTCTTTTCTAAAACATGTCCCAGAGGACCCAGGCAGCCTGGAAAGAAGGGCAAAGCATCCAACTCCGAATTTAATTTTTCTCAAATACAGCCACATTTTAGAAACCCCCACAGGACACACACAACCAAGTGACACTGAGACAGTGCCACAATCCCATCTGGATTAATGGATCAAAATTAGCAGCATTGAAGCATTGTGAGCATTTCCCTATCCCTCCATTTTCTCAGGTAGAAACCTGGGATAAGAAAAGGAAAAAGGAGTGAAACACCCCAGATACGGCATTAAACTCAGCTAGAGAAGAGTCACTTACTTGCTGGGGTCTGGCACCTGACTGCAGACAGCACGCAGATACTGGAAGCTGTTCCGGATGGAGTGGATGTTGGCCATGCCCATGAACACGACTTCACAGTTGGGGTAATACTCTGACATGAGAGACAGGAACATTCAGAGAGAGCTACAGAAGCTACAGGACATTCTGAGTTGGAAGGGACCCACAAGGGTCATCGAAAGCAACTGTGCTGCTACTGCAGCAACTGCCTCCACACCGCAGTGCAGCCGCCCCGCACACATCACTCCTGGTGTTCATGGAGTCAGTAAGGTTTGGAAAAACCTCCAGGTCATCGAGTCCAACCATTTC
>WEIT01006227.1:9393-20154 GCA_013389985.1 Dryoscopus gambensis | reverse complement strand
CTACAGGAAACTCTGCCTGTGTTGTGCCACGGTCTCACCCTCTCTGTCCCTTTTTTCTACCCTGAGCCACTTAGGTTCTCTGCAATTTACATTTTTATTCCAGATCTGGAGCTTCCCTTCATAATCATCTATGGCCCATGTACATATGCAAAAATGTGTGTTAAAAAATCATCTTGTATATTTGAATGAGTGTCTGCATGTATTTAGAGAAAATGAGATGATCACAACAATGATAGCAGGGTTCTTTCGGTCAGAAAATCTGTTTATGGGTATCTAATCCTGGCAAAGGTGTTTTAAATCTTCACTGCATGAGAGGAAGAGGAGAAGTATTAAAACCTTATCTCTTAAACATTGACACCCATATTGGCAAAAACATTATCACACAAAGATCTAAGATTGTTGCTTTACCTCTGTAAAATGCAGATTAATATCCTTAGCTGCTCTGTGAAAGCACAGTAAAATAGCTGGATAGACATACAACCAACTTGTGGAGTATTTTTATAACTTTTTCCAGATTATATTATATGTGTTGAACCCTTCCAAGAGTATAATAATTTCTAGAAATACAGCAAAAAGTGTATTTTTCATGTTGAATGTAAGGAAACTCTTACACTGTAAGTGGTTTATCAGTGAAAGGCTAGATTCCTTTTCCTTACAAAAAGAACCTGAAACCTCAACACTTGTCAGAAACACTCAGAATCAGGAAAATTAACTCTATTATTCACACTCACATAGTCTGTGACCTGAAAGGATATTTTTATTGCTTTTAAAAAGCTAAGGAATAGCCTTTCTTTTGGTTTATGCCTCCACCTGAATTTTTCACTTCATCCTTCACCTGTATGTCTATAGGATAGAAAGGAAAATGATTGCTTTTCAGATCAGAACAGAAAAATACAAAAAGCACAAGAAATTCTTTAGATAGATATGTCACAGTATGATAACCATAAGAAAAAATAACATGGATTTCATACTACTATACCTTTCCCTACATTTCATCACATTTTATACAAGCAGTTTCACATTTGAAAATTCCTACATAGCAGAGGAATGGACAGAAGATTCTACCTCTGGAGTTTGAAATGTCTTTAGAATATATACATACAGTTCTCTACATTATAATTGAAAATATAGCCAGTAATACCTGTGCTAATGAAATCAGGAGTCATTATAAGGTATTGTCTGTCTATATTTTGACACTGCTTTCTTAACTTAGGCCTTTTCTGAATGTTTCTTGAATGAGTATTCCTAAGTGCATAAATTCTATGACAAATCAGTAGAGAAGGTGCTCCACTTGTGAGCATTTTGCTTAGCTCTTCTTTGGATTCAGAGTTATAAATCACGATGATGAGTTTCCCCCTTTAAAAAATTACTTTTTCTTGGGACAGGAACTTTAACCATGGAGCTCTTATTCTGAAAAAAAAAAAAAAGTATGCTAACCTTCAGAAACATCCACATTTGCTATCTCTCCAGTCCAGTAAACCTTGTATTATTTATAGAAACTACTGGAAAGACAATGAGAAACCTCCTGCTCTTTTTGTATGATGCCTGCTGAGTTGCTTCCTTGGTCTTTCCTCTGCGGGCATGAGATTTGCTTGCTAGCATTATTAATAGCTGCCTTGTTTTTAACAATTTTGTCATCTACAGCTACTGAAGTTAATGGGACTGTTTATATTCCCAAAAGCATAACTGTGCTGAATCAGTGTCTTTAATGATAAATTCTATTGNAATTATTTGCTGAAATTATGATAAGAAAATTATGTTTCTTTTCTCTTCAAAACAGAAACTTATACAAGTACTTCCCTTTCAAAATCAGAATTTTTCCCCAAAGGAATCCTGTATTCCACAAAGATTTGTCTCAAAACTAATTCTCAATGAAGCCTGTACACATAAACCCCTCCAAAGTATCATGGTAAAGAAATAAGACATTCACACTTGCATGGCATCAGAAGTGTAGCACAGAAGTCTAAAGCACTGTGTATTCCACTGGGAAGAGGTTGGAGACCAAGGGAAAGGCTAATATTTACTTTTTTCCAAATTAAACTACATTGGAAGTTTAATGCAACACAATTTTAGTTGTGGATTGTTTCCTTTCCTATTTTTTTCTTTTCTCTTTTTTCCTCCTAGCTTTGTAGTTTGGAAAGATTAATCTTCATCTCTCAGCAGCTGGCTATTGAGACTGAAAAACTAACCAGAATGAGAATAGCTGCTGAAGCAGATAATCTAGCTAAAAATGTGATGTGTACTGGCTTGGATTCTAGAAAATGCCTTGTATTCATTTTATTCTCTAGACTAAGAGAACAATGAGATTTTTCCTATGAACCGTGCAAAATTGTGATGTGTAACGTATATGGGTGGGCAAGCTGGATACAGATGGCGAACAAACAAACAAACAAACAAACAAACCAGTCTGAGTTCCTTGTTAAAATTTGGACTGTAAACTTTTAAATTAGCAAACACAAATTATTTTTTCTCCAGGAGGGAAAAGGAAAACAAAAAAAACCAAAACAAAACTAAGTGGAAGTTCTCCTGAAAGTATTAATGTTAAGTTGCCTTATCTGAATTATAAACAAGTAAATTGCTTTTTAAAAAGTCTTTCAGATGTGTATTTCTTATAAAATGTTGACTGTATGATAATTTTTATCAAACATTGACTGTATTTGTTAGAACTGAGCCAGATTCTCATAATCTTACAGTGAAATCAAAGGTCCCTAGCAAATGAAGGGTATTGACCTGTTGGAGTGAGTCCAAAGAAGGGCCACCACATTGATCAGAGGGATGGAGCGACTTTTCTACAGGCAAAGGCTGAGGGGATTGAGATTTTTCACCCTGGAAAAGAGAAGGCTTCAAGGTGACCTAATTGCAGCCTTTCAGTACCTGAAGGGAGCCAGAAGAAAGATGGAGAAAAACTTTTAACAAGGACATATAGTGACAGAAATAGTAGCAATAGCTTCAAACTGAAACAGAATACGTTCAGAGTAGATGTTAGGAAGACATTCTTTCCTGTGAGGTTTAAGGAGGCCCAGGAACAGGTTGCCTATATCAGTGGTGGATGACCCATCCCTGGGAGAGTTCCAAGTCAGGTTGGATGAGGCTCTGGGCAACCTGGTCTAGTGGGAGGTGTCCCTGCCCATTGCAGTTTGAACCAGATGATTTTTAAGGGCCCTTCCAACTCAAACCATTCTATAGCTTTATGATTCTGATATTTAAATTATATTCATGGAATAAAGCATATTCACTGTTTAAACAAAGAACTGAAGAAAATAACATATTCCAGCCTCAATGACTCTGTGATGCCGAAATTCTGTTATTTGGCAAATCTTGCTTGCAAAACTGCTTGTCCAATTCAGTACCTCTTGTTCTGTTTATTTGTTTGTTTGCTTGCTTGTTGCAAACATTTAGAAGACAGATTTTGTTCTGTACAAACACTTTAAAAAGAGCTTTAATTAATAGAAGTACACAGACTGATGTGCAAATGAGTGTTCTTGTGTATGATTACACATTCTTGAGCACAATTATGGGTATTCACTTCAAAAGTGCTATCATAGCCCTCCATAATGTATATTCATGTCCACTGGTACAACTCCTATTTCAAACCTTTCAGAAGATCTAATCAGCCCAAATTGAAAAAAAAAAAAAAAATTCTTCCTACATATGAAGCCCATTATCTTTAACAGAATCCAAACCCTAAACCTATAAATGTATGTTATACAACAAACTGCAGTCTAGTCATGTTTTCCACCAGCTTGCCTTCACTTTAAATGGTTGCTTTTGCTGTCTTCTAAACACTGCCTGTTGGCTACCATCTTTCTCTATTAATATGAATGGATGACCCTTAATAAATTACAATAAATTGCAATAAATCTCACAAGTCCAAAAGAAGCTGAACACCAATAAAAGTTTTCCAGAGCAATATTAAGCCATACAGTTAGTGAGTAAATCCCAATTTCAATTAGCATGAAATAAAAGAAGCAGAAATGGAATCCAGTCTACCTAATACAGACTGTAATTAATAATTGTACTTTGTGCCTTCTTTAAACCAGTCTGCCTTAAACTCATGTGTTTCATGCACACTATCAATGAAGGTTGCTCCCAAATGGCCATGGGCCAGTGTGTTCTGTGGGAGTGAAAACTTTTTGTCTGATCCTCAGTAGTTATAAGTTAGGGTTTTTTGGGATTTTTTTCATGTAAGTTCTTGGGATGGAGATGAAATACAGATATAAGGAAAATTTTAATCTTAAACTCAGGAAAAGTTATGGAAACTTTTTGACAGCTTAAGGTATGATTAAATTCACTTCTTCCTTAAAACAAAATATATGATTTCTAAATCTGAGTTTGTCTCTATTAGCTTCCTTCATAGTCAGTAGAAAGAAGTAGTTCCTTTTACAGAGAAATTAATCTAATTCTGAGACAAGAAACTGTAATAGGTCAGATGGGTCACCTTTAAGGATTCATGGGACTGCTCTGTTGTACAGTTCTATGGCTGAAAAGAGAAAGTGGAAAGTCAGAGTAGATGGCTAGATGACTAAAGTTAGGTAAGATTAATCCTACCCTTAGTATCTATTGTCTAATATGCTTCCCACATCATTCCAAAGCATGATACAACAAATACAGCCTCAACATGGTGACTACAGTCTATATTATTTCCAATATCGATTTAAATTTTAGATGATTTTTGTCCTATTTATTAAGTGAGAGGAGGTCATTAAAATTATTGAAGGAGAAAACAATAAGAGTTGCAAACCACAAGGATTTATCCCCACTCTTCTCTAGAGTGCACCATACATTAGAACTGCCTTAGTAAGAGAGGCATAAAATTGCTGAGTTGCAGCTCTGACCTGTGCTGGTAAGAGCAATGTACAACTGTCATGCTGTTTAATTCACTTTAGTTAAAGAGCTGCTCCTCTTGGTCTGAGAATTTTAATAAAGGGACTATATGATGGAAATACAGAAGTTTTAAAATAAAAGGGAGCAGTTAATATAGAATGGATAGATAAGAGAGTACAGGTGAATCTGTAACTTTGTTTTTAATGACTTGCTGCAAAATTTAAATAACAGTTTAATATATACCGTTCAAATAAGATGCCTGGTGAATAAGATGACAAGAGACTTTGCTTACCCTTGCATTTAATTTTTATTTCTCATCCTGATTAGAACAAATTCTTTAATATTCAAGGCATCTCAGTGAGCAAAGAGTATGGTGTAATATTGATAGTTTGAGAACACTGATAAAAAGACTTCTACAAGCACACAAAATTCCCTTTTAAAATGCAAGACTCTGACCATAAAAGGTATTACTAGAGGTCATGTTGCATAAAATATGCCAAAGGATTGTCCATGTACACACTGCATGAACAGAAAGCTAATTGAATATTTTCCTTGGGTAGATGTAGATATAAAACATATGATAATACCATTCTCTAAAAAAACAAAATAAATGTTTTACTGAGCTTTTTCAGACATTTGGAAAGTCATTTAGTTTATGGTAGGCTGGCACCAAATTTACTGTGAAAGGTCCTTGGTTCATATTAATTTTTCTTAATCAAACTCTGAAAAGTGTCACTGCTTCCTGAAAAATTAGAAACGTCAAATAGAATGGTTATCCTCTCTCTTACAGAATATAATGTATTCCCTGTTTAGGTCTCTTGACTCTTAGTATCTCTGTATATGTAAAGGAGCTATAGGCGTTATTGCCTCTGACCAGCCTCACCAAGGACGTCCCCACACCCTACCCACAGACTCAGGAGCTCCAGTTCAGCTTAGCCCAGGGCTATTAGCTCTGGAATCAGCAGTGTCACAGGAGTTTTGGTTTCCAGCTCTGCCACAGCCTTGCCCTGTCTCATCATGGAACCCCTTGACCTGAACTTCCACCCCTGGGCTGAGTTCCTGGCCTGATCTCAGCCACCACTGCCACTATGGACCTGCCTAGTCACTACAAGACATGATCCCAGCTCTGACCTATGGACTGGCTTTCCAACTTGACCTCAGACTTGCCTCTTCAGAATGACCTACCCCTATGATCCAGACTTCTTTGGCTCTGACTGCCCTCTCTGAGCCTACCCTACTCACCTCACTGGGTCTTGTGGGACAGTGTCTGCTGGCCTTGGGATTTTCCCCCGGACACCTGGCTAAGCTTCTCTGGCAGTGTATCAGCAATACTTATGCTCAGTACTGATCATATTAGGATGTAGGAATTTTGTGTATTGTCTTTCAAGAAGCATTAAGAAACCAACCATTGCCTTACACCCTTGTAGGAACATCACCTGGAAATTCAGAGTCACACATCCCCAAGAGTTGCAGGAGAGCATTCAACAGAAAGCATGGAAAAGAACTGAAGTAAAAGGCCTTACATAGTCCAGTTATACTATTTTTTTTTTTTTACTGACAAATGAATAAATAAATGACAATTTCCAGACGGTCAAATCCTCTTTGGAAATGTTCTTGTCCCCATGAACAAAAAATAACACATCAATAACAGTTGTTTATAGTCTAGAAGGAAAACCATAAATATCACTAAACAAATACAAGAGGCAAACAACAATGCTAAAATGGACTTACTGACTTTATTCAAAATTCAGAGAAAAATCAGACGGGAAATATGGTCTTGTATTTTTCTAAATGTTTTCTACATTAGTCATATGAGCAATACACGATATGAAAATTTTCAGCTAGTGGGTTTCCAAAAAGCCACAGAAAAAAGAAATACATTTTAAATTCTACATATTGAATTAGCATCTACCTAATCTGAGATCTACTCTATGCATCCTCTTTATGGCTTAACATATCTTAAAGATAGTTTCTGCTTTCTGTTCCCTTGGCAAAAGCGCATCTATGTCTACAATCCAACCATTAAGTAGTCACAGTGTATATAAAAAGTAGTTTCCACCTACCAGGAATAAAATAAAATTTAAGATTGTGGCACAATACTATGTGCTAGACGCATAAATTTTTGGGGTTTGTGTTATTTTTTACCTACTTTGACAAGCTCATCTAGGGAAATATAAACTTCCTGCACTTTCTACTTTTAGAAAATACAGAGAGAATTGATTTGGGTCATAAAAGTCAGTGCATTAAGAACATTAACCAAGAAAAGGACTCTTGGAGATTTATAAATTAATGTGTGTCCTACTGACCATTAAAAACCATGAACCTTGCTTTTATCCTGTTTATAAGGTTGCTGTGAGGTTGAACAGAACAAAGTTGACATATCTGTAATCTCCACTGCATCTACTAATCCCTCACCCTACTTCTGTCTGAGTATTAACCTGTGACATGACTTGAGATGAGCTTCTCATCAATGCCAAGTGTCTGGCAGGTACAGGACATCTATTTTTTGAAAGCGAATAATGGTTTAGAATGTTTACTACAAATCCTGCAACTTTTGTATTTGTGTTCCTTATATTAATGTGAGCAATCTTTTGACTCATAATGTTGAGCTCAAATACATTTTCTTCTGAGCTCCTAAATTCCTAAAAGATTAAACTAAAAGGGATTTGTCCATCACAGCAAATTACATATTTAATATGATAGACAAAGAGAATTTACTAGGATATACTGTTTTTTATAAGCTTTTGGCTCCGTAAATCAGGTTTTCTGGTTTTGAGACTAATGTAATATAGGATAACTGATAAAATATTACCATCCCTTTGCTCCTATTAGAATATAAAGCAAAATGAATTGCCATAAACCATAAAATACAAGTGTAATTTTAAACCTCTAGTGATTTCTTTCACCATTCCTTTGATTTTATTGTTTTATTTTTCAACAAAGTTTGGAGGAGAATGGAAGTTCTGGGTGAAATGCAGTAAACCAGTGTCCTTTGACACTCCCAAATCTCAGAGAGGATGAGGTTGAAAATGAGGGGATGGGGGACATGGGGAGACATGGGGAGACACAGCTGACAAAAGTATACCCCCCAGACATGTGTTCAAGTATTAAAGACCTGCATTCAGTGGGGAAAACTCCTCTCCGGATCACGACCCTCACTGGTAGGTGCAGTGAACCACTTAAAGAAAAGCAGTTACTTTAGGTAAACCAATGCAGCATAAAACTCAGGAGAGGGATATTGAAGGCAATGAAGGAATAGATGTTGGTGAGCTGTAAATGAGGATGTAAAATAGGATTGCATAGGAAAGGGTGTGATCTATTACCTTCATGACCTGTGCTAGGAAGCAAGTCTGAAAGATGCCAGTAATTGTATTTTTGTATTGGAGTTTGACTTGTTTTATTATCAGAGGGTGAAATTAATCAAGAAGGGGAAAAAAAATGTGAGTCCAGAGCAATGACAGCAAAATTGAGTTTTACTCTTCTCACTGCCGATTTTATCATTGACTTTGTAATTAAACCTTGAAGAGTTTCCTGCTTTGTTTCTCTAGATTTCTTTAGAAGAGAGTAAAAAAACAGGTGGACTTAAAATGCAAAGTTCATTCTCTCCTGCTACATGCACCAGAACTGTATATTCAGGCCAAAATCTTCGGTTTGAGTCATCTCAGGCTTCACAAACCTTCAGTAAATCCTAGGCCCAGTACAGAAAAAATCTGCACCTGGACCTTGAAACCTGTATCTGTGACTTTTGTGTAGCATCTTCCTCTCCTCACAGTGAGGAAAGTTATTTTAGGAATAATGCAGCCTGCCCTCTCTTTGGGTCTATCTCGGCTTGGAACATGGTCAGCAGCTTGAAAAGGGGCCACTCTGCTGGTTGTGTTCTTCTGGAACAGAGAAGCCCAAGGAAATAATACCAAAGAAGGATTGTAGCATAACTCCTTCCCGAACAATCTTCTTTTTCCTCTTATGCACCTGGTCTGCTTAACCTGTTTGTTGGATAACCTATTTGTTGGAGTACTTGGCCAAGTGCTTAACATATGTCTGAGAGTTCATCTTAGGTTTCTGGATGAAGACACGTCAGCCTGTAACTCCTTCATAATTGTGAAAGCACCACTGCCTTTTTCTAGAGCTTCTAATTCTTCTGCAATATAGATTTACAGATTTTGAGAACTAAATTCTAGATTTATTTATTCTTTTGGGGAATGTATCAACATAAGTAAAGGAACATAGAGACTTTGAAGGACTGTCTTAAAAAAATTTGCATCTTATTTTATACAGGACAAAAATAAGAAAATGTGTAGTAAATATACAACACCTATCCACGTCACAACTCTTAAATTAATTTCTTTCTACTGTTGAACCACTATTTCGGATAATAGGAAGTCATCTAGTTTTGGGGTTCTTTTAATTATTTGTATTTTCTTCTTTTTCTCTGACTTGTGTCACAGAATGCAATTTTTTTCCCCACTCCCCACCCTCCCTGCCTTCAGTAACAATATTCCTTTCTTTCTGTTTCTCTAAAAGCAATTTGCGAGTTATGTCTTTTATAATTTCCAGGACTCTTATGAAAGGAAGTCCTTGCTGGTTCATTCTTCCTGTGTGAACTTACTGGTTCGTGCGGTTTGGTCTCTTCATTTTTCCTTGACAGAGTTAATAAGATGCCAGTGTATCTCTACATGAAAGACCTGTGGAGGCCACAGGTACCAGGGCTGCATAATTGTCCATTAGACATCTATTTCTCACATATAGTGAATATCTTCAGGCAGAAAAAAAAACCTCACTAAAATAAATAAACTAAGAAATGTTATATTTAATAATGTTACAGTTTTTAACAAATCACATTCTATGAAGTTAGATTTATTTTTAATTTTAGAGAATGGGCTATTTGACAAAGTAAAATATCATCCACTATTTCTTACTTGGTACTGCTTTCAGAATTGGATTATCCATAAGTTGGGTTTTCTTTTACCCTTAAATTGGAGATGTTCATAGTTGGTATTAAAATTTGAACATGTCTCTACAAGAAAGCAAAGAAATTCATTAAAGTGCACACTAGAATATAGGTGATAATTACTAAAAATCAGAAAAAAAGAATACAGGAAGAAAAGCTCACATAGGCCGAGAAACAACACTGTATTTTCTGGACTCATTTGAAATAGGTTATATTCAATCTATGATGCAATAATGATGCAATAATATTTCCCGTCATGTTCTAAAACAGAAGTGGTTCTGCCCCCCAAAAATAAATCAGTTCTTTAAAATGGAGATTCAGAAGAGTGGAAGAAGGTTGTGATGCCTAGTAAGCATTGTATTTCTGTAGTGTATAAGTCAGTGGTACTGTTCAATCAACAGAATTCAGGAAAAAAACCCAACACGACCATTCTGCACATTAAGCATTTTGGCTTAGGTCAGTACCAGCTGTCCTTGGAGAAGATGAACCTTCTGCAGAAAGTGGTGTTATGAGATGTAGTGCTGTTTCAAGGTCTTTGAAAAAAAAAGGGGAAACTAGTACTCCTTCTTTCTCCTTTCCTTTCTGAAAAAAAAATGCAGCGACCTTTAGCTTCCCTTCACCTTCATGTTTTAACATAAGAAAAACTGTAATTTCCTTAATAATAGTACTACTTCCAGAGTCCATTATAGATATTATTAAAGATAATCACTCTATAGTATTGGGACCTTATACTTATTTCTAAAGACCTCCTGGACAATTAGTCGCAGGACCATTATACATTTTGACGTCTCTTGTGACAGTGAAGGGAAAGCTTCATTTTATCTCACAGATCTGATGTTCATTTCTGGTGTTAGTTTGTTAATTTTGTCTCATAAACCCCACAGTTATCCAACTGTCCAAATGTCTTTGAGTGGATCATGCGTGATCTCAAACATGAGAAAAGAGGAATGCATTACTGTTCTCGGATTGGCAGGGCTACCTACAAGGCA
>WEIT01006226.1:32865-63215 GCA_013389985.1 Dryoscopus gambensis | reverse complement strand
GGGGCGGGTTGGAATTTTTTTCCCCTTGTCAGCTTTCTTTTCTTCCTTAGGGAAGAATAGTATAAGATTGAGTTGGGATCAAACCAGTAAAGCCCCATAGATATGAAATCCAAAAAAGCATAGCTTCTCTAATGATGCAACTGGAGCTAGGGAAATAGATTTTCATCGATTTTTTTATATCTTCTTAAGAAGTTGGGTTTTTTTAAAATACCATTTGCCATTACATTTTATTGAATTAAATAGAATGCTTCAAACTGCTCTATTTTGAAATTGTACTTGTCGCTTATATTTGAAAAGTGCTTTCCTGAAAGTTGCTACACTTGCAAATGGTGGCACAATATAATTGCAATTAAGCAATCCATCTCTCTAAGAGAAGGCTGAGGCTGCAAGAGGCAGATGCAGGTGAGGCCCTGCAGTCAGCTGGCCTCCTCTTTGGCTCCAAATTATAAAGCTTTTAACAAGGCCATGAGAGCAGGCAGGGACAGACAGAACAAAAAGTAGACACTTGAGGGCAAATTATGTGTGGAATGCTTTGGAAAATGGAATATTTCTGTTTAACTCTACATTTGTTGGAGTTTTATCCCCTCCACTGAGTTTATTGCTTGAGTTTTACAGAAGAACTGCATTCAAATGCCTGAGTGGGGAGGGATGGAAAGGGTAGGCATGTAAAGGCAAGGGGGCTAAACCCTCTATCTGTGCATAAGAAGAGAGGAGAAGAAGGGATACATGAGAAACTTTTCCCTGAGAAGCAATACTGAGTGATTAATGAATCCAAGTTCCCTCTGCAGAAGCCCATCATCCTGTATTTGAGGTTTTTTTCTTCCTTGTCCTTTGACTGGGTTACTTTGGTTATCTTGCTTGCTCTAGGGATGATGCTTCTGTAAACAAACTTGACAGACTTTTAAGCAAGAGTTACAGCACATGGAGTACCAAATGTTGAGGATGACAAAAGCAGATTCTAATTTAGGATGGATTTCCAATCCATCTCTTTCCAATCTCCTCAGTGAAGAAGGGGAATGAACCCTTCACATTTCCCATGGTAGGTTCTGCACATTGTACACTATTTTTGATGATTATAATAGAAAAATTATATGCCACTGCTATGCAGCAGAAGTGTGGTCTCTTGCTGCTAAAAGGAGAGAACTTAATTGTGTTGTTCCTTGAAAACACAGATGTTTTCCAGGTGTTTTCAAGTACAATCTCACTCCGTGCATGTGGTTAACTTGGAGATAGAGCAAGATAATGACAAATAGCCACTAAAGCTTCTATTCTCAGGTCAGTGTTTCTCATATTGAAATTTTTGCAAGAATCACACTAATGAGTGTGTCAGAAAAGTTGAATCTCAAATATGTTTCTGTTCCTGGTGATATCACATTATGTTTTCAATCCAGGGACTTTATATACCACTTTATCAGTGTCTTTATTCACTAAAGTACACCCGCAAACCCCAGCACAGGAATGGAACTAATGTTAGTATAATGTAAATCTTTTCCGTCCTATTCCTCCTGAGGGTTTGCCAGCATAAATTCCCTTTACAGCTTTTTTAGCAAAATCCTTCTCTCAACCATGTGTACAAACACACACACATACACACACACCTACCTGACACATCACAGAAATTTCTTGAACCAAAAAGCATAGTATTTAACTAGAGGGCTAAGTTCTTCAGTCAGTAATCTTTAGGCTGGCAGGTAGAACAGTGATGCAGGATTTCTGCCTAAGGAAATTTACATCAGATCTTCTGCTAACACGTATTCTCATGTGAGATGAGCAATAGTTTCCCATGTTAATTTACTGACATAACATACCCTTCTAGGAGCCAGTGTGTACTTATCTGTGTTTGGTTCTCAGTATTTCATGGACATACTATCTGCAAACTGAACCGCTGCTGCTAGGATCAAAGACAGTCATTTGCCTCATCAGTAGCTGAGATGGAGATGCTCTTTTCAGTGAATGAGTTTGGTATTTATTTGTATAATTTCCATCCATCTTTTTTCACAGACTTAGCCCAGAACCTGATGCTATCTATCCCCAGTGAAACTGCTGAACTAACAAACTCTTTTCTGCTGGTCACAATTTCTCAGTGTCTAGCCAGACATAAAAAACTTGGCTCATTAGTTCTAAATGAGAAAAGTGGGTCCTATGTCCTGTCAGGCTTACCATTATATAGACACACTGGAAATTTGACTTTCTTCGATTTTCTTTCATAAACATTCCAATATGCCTTCAAACATTTTTTCCATATTTTCCCTGATTTGGGGATCAGTATAATCACAGTTTACTAAACTGTGCAATTCAGAGGACATTCTTGTGTGCCTGTGGAAGAAAGCAGCAATGGAAAGAGTATTAATTTGACATATAACATATTTTATTTTGCAAAGCTGTTTTCTCAATCTGAGTAATATTTTTTAATCTCTACGTTTCTTCTCTTGTTTAGTACTACTCTCCTTAAGATTTAAATTAATTTTGGATTCTCTTAAAAAACCCTACTGTATGGGAATCACTAACTCCCATAATTCAGACAGAGCTGTTTTGAGTAATTTCTTTTCTCCACGGAACTAAATCTGCTGGGAATTATCTTCACTGTAGTTGAAGCATGTGGCTGGACTATGTCAGTCTTGGTCCCTCCTGTATGAAGTGCACATCAATAATCTCACTTTACATTAGATGTACAAAGTATGTGTCTACCTTTAACATAGTTGTGCTGGTTCCTAGTCCTTGATTTTCATGCATCTGACCTGTTCTAAACATGCTGACTTTAGGTTCAGCATTAAGTGAATTGTACTCTAGTGTATTTATTTTCCCTCCGTTCCCTATAAAGAGATCCACAAGGTCTATCTCCAATTCAGACATTCATACTGTAGGCAACTTCATTTGGACAGATTAATCCTGCTAGTCTAATCTACCTGTGTATTTTAGGTCTTATCTATGTGACAAGAATAATGCTGTTACACTCAGTTGCTGAAACCAATATGTAAAAACTCTTGTCAGTATCATTTCAGCTTCAGCAAACTCTATTTAGCACTTATTCATTACTGAATTATCCACTACACATGTAAGATACCATATCTTTCCTTATGAAGCCAAATGTATTCAGACTGGAGACCTGATACTTGGATCAATAATGGCAATTCAAATAAAAAGCGTGTTTCTCTTAAGCTTATACGTGTCCTGTTTAATTATCTTCTACTGTGTGTGGCTGGAAAAATGTCAGACAAGACATTAACAAGACAATAAGGCTCAAAATCACCCTGTTTTTCAAATATTCAAATTTTCAGCTAGAAAAGGCACTCCAGGGCACTTTTCTTCATTAGTCTTTGTCCAGACACTTAATATTTATAATGATTTGCAGCATCATAAAACTAATTAATCTTCAGTAAAGAGCACTTTGGTTTGCTTATGTGTATCTTTTTTGTGGTAGTTCATGAAAAATAAATACATCTGGGCTTTTTCAGGAAGTGAAAAAGTTATTGTGTAGAAAAAATGTAGAAGAAGTAGGTATTTTTGTCTTCCATTACATCTTCTTTTGATTTTTCTTAATACTTCACACAATAATAAACACAAATTTAAAGATCTATATTTATTTTTAAGTGTCTAGAACATGAAGTGAACTGCCAAAGTGTAATGTGAAATTCAACCTTTTTTTTCTTTAAAACAAAACCTGGCAGAGATATTCAAGTAACCACAGTATATGCAAGTTGCTGTTAGCACTTCCCTAGTTAAAGTCATGGTGCTCCTAACCCCACTGTAGTATAGGTTTTGAATTCCCAGTTAAAATTATCGGTTTGTGCTCACTGTGTTTCAGCTCTGCTTTTTCTTATGTGCTTGGGGAAAAAAAATAGTCCGGTTAGCCCTGTCACTCCAGAATGCCTGAGTATGTCTTAATGAATCAACATAAATATGCAGTACTTCACCCATGCGGTGTGAGTGTAATGTTTCTCTCACAGGTGTGAAAGGTGCATTACAGCTTTTGAAGGGTTTTTTTTTAAGATGGCTGAAATGTACACTTCATAGAGATAACGTGTTTTATTTGTTCTGTCAAGATTAATTTCAATTTTTTAATTCAAACAAGGGAACTTTTACAGCCTGGCATTCTGTTGTGCCTGGGTGAAGCAAGGATGAGGAAGGTAGATGATGCAGAGGGTAGGCTGAGGGCAATCTGTGCTCTGAATTATGCTTTGCAAGTGTTTAAACATCATTGTCATAAGATGGACAGTAAATTAACTGCCCGTATTTATTAGGAAAAAGAGAAAATGTTTTGGAAATGACATCTTCCAAAGGTGCAATGCTCTGCTCCCACAAATGGGAGTACAAAGTAGCTGAGGACTGTGGAACTTGCTGAAAATCCTCCCGTGGCCTGTGCATAGGAGGAAAGTGCACACAACTTATTCTTTTAAAATGCCATGAAAGTATTTTTTCTTTGCACATTGCCTGTGAGCCAACAAGAGCCGGTGCTATAAATTATGAACCAAAATCCTTAAAAGAACTCACTTTAGTGGCTGGCTCAATTGCAAACAGAAGAGAGAGATGTAGGATTCAGGAAGATTAATTTCCACTTTTTCTTCTGACCAAGACTATTTCTCTTTCAATGTGTATATTTTATACTCTCTATTCCTGAGTAATTCTGGAACATCAGTTTCCAGATACACACTTTACAGAATAACAAGGAGCATTGCATAACAATGTGGTAGTATCTAATGCCACTCTTACATATTAAAGCAAAATTTGATTTAAAAATAATTTCTCTTGTATTAAAATGACGTTGATGACTATATTTTTGGTAGGGGTTTTTTTTCCTTAGGTATTTTTTTTAATTTGCTACATTGATAATTCTAGGGAGGAGTGGATTTTGTTTACTTTTGTATAGCTCAACATGAGCTATACAAACAACTTGAAACATTTTGCATGCATATGGTGATATATAGCATATATGAATTTCCTTACTTTCCTTTTCATTTTTTTGTAACCATTTCTCTGTAGGTCTTTCAAACAGTTTAAATGTTTTGGAGAAGAAATTGATACATTTCATTTAAATAATTGATTCTATGATTGATTAAATTGCAAAATAGATCCAATTATTTAGTATTATATACCACTATTTCTGTTGATACCGAAATACAATCAGTGAAAGGATAATCAAGATGATAATCAGTTTTGATTAAGCCATACCTCCTGCTGGCTTCAAGAAAAGGCACTTGTACAATTCTTTATTTTTCTGATATTGATGTACACATTTGTATCTGAGAAAATTAACAAAATATTTCTTTGAAAATCTTCTAAAACTGCTTCTAGAACTCTCATTTGAAAAACCTTTGTTGAATATCCTGGTGATATCCTGATGTCTTATTCTAATTTTATGGGATGGTCAGTATGTATTATGAACATTACATATTTCATAAATTCCAGTTTGATTTTTTAAAAAAAATCACTGAAGTTGAGATTCTGGGAGGACTTAAAGAAATTATGAGAGAAATGTAGCTTGCTCAAGAAACAAAAATACAGAATAGACATGCTTAACTACAGAACCTGTAGGGGAGGATAAGAATGTGAGCATGAGAGACCTTACTGTGATTTGGAAGAGGAAATGAGGTTTCTTTTCCTGGTGTTTCAAAATAAGACTTGGGAACTGTGTGAAGACATTCAGTTGTTTTGCCTACTGTTGGTTGTCACTGAAAGCTGGGTTAAAACTCTCCTCATAGAAGTACTGGGGATAAGAAATTGAACAAATTACTTGAAAAATTTAATCTTGATAAACATCAAAAGCAGCTATGTAGGATAGGTGTCTGCAATGGCAAGGAACTGAATGAGACAATCAAGGAGAGCTCTTTCCACCCTGTGCTCCTTAAGAAGCAGATGCACATGTCAGTGACACTAAAAAAAATAAAAATACAAAATTTCAGCCTGTTGCAAACTTCCATTCTTAACAAGGTCTATCCTAATCTGAGCTGTTTTAGCATACTCATCAACAACTCTTTTCAAAAGCAACTGTTTTTACAACACAAAAAAACCCTCTGTCTTCCCAGACCTGTTTTTATACTGTACATACTGTTCAGTTCTTATGCAGATCCTGGCAGAGGATAATGCATTTATTCTACTTGTTCATATTATTTATCCCAGTATCACAGGAGCTGTGTGACATGGATGGTATAATAGTCTACATAGTCCAGAGCAGAGCCAATTTAAAAAGCAGAGTTGGTTCCAGTTGGTCTACTTGGCCGGGACTTCAGAGCAGCCTTTTCTCAGCCTGCTCTCCATGGTGTGTTTCTGCTGTGCACTTCTGCCAGCATGACTCACATTAGCTTTCCAGTCAGCCAACTCAGACAGTTCATGGTGCTAAAAACTAATGCAGAAAAATATTTCTTTCAGTAGGGCCAGTAGGATGTAGCCATGTGCCCAGTCACATAAAGGCTTGTACTGACAGAAGGAAAAGACTGGGAACTTGTGGCCATGAGTAAGGCAAGATTAACTTGGTTTAAACTAGTTTAAGCTTTCTTCAGAACAGCCAACGGGTCTTAAAGGGAACAATTTTTTAGACATAATACTTCATTTTTATTCTGACGCTTTATTTTCACGTTTCTCTTGCTACAAAGGTGCTGAATTAGTTTGCAGCATTTTGGTACTGAATTTACCAGAAAGCCTGCAGACATGCCACAGATAATACCGCCCTCAGTTCCAGTGGCAGTTTATTCAGCTTTCTATCAGTGGCAGCTATATCCAGATTCATCAGCAGTTATCATGCAGATAAAAAATAACAATAAATTTGGCCTTGACATGTAATTTTATCCTTTTGCCTTTTTTTTCCCCTACTTTAATCAGATGAGAAATAGATGGAGAGGTGAAAATATGAGTGTCTCTCGTGTATGAATATGTCAGGAATTCTACAATTCTCACTCTGTAGGAGGCACTATGTATAATCCAGATGTCAAAATCCAACAAAATTTGTTATTTACCTTAGGCATTAGCCAGAAGTACTACAATTGCATTCAGAAGGCCCTTTACAAGAGAACTTTGTCCAACTGTGCATTTTCCAGTTGTTTGGTTTTACAAGTCAAAGTATAATTAAACACCCAACTCTTTTCACATCTGAATGTAAGCAGAATATCAAACCTTTTTATCTTGCTTTAATATTAACTAATTAATTATAGTATTTTAGATTGTAAGGAAGGATGGCATTTATAATTGAGATTTTTCAGCACATCAGGCAATGAATAGGTCCTTTATCTAGGGTTGAAGTGCAGCAGAACTAAACTGGTAAGAAAAAAAATTAATTATGGATACGTTTTTCCATATGAATGACTGTCAAAACCAGACTATGCCCAAAATAAAAGCAAGTATTCTTATTAAATATTTAGTAGAAATGCTGGATGTTACTGCTTTAAAAGCCCCTGAAGCTTGAATGTTTATTTTGCATTTATTAAAGACTAAACTTATGAAAATAAATTATTTTGAAATTGAAATGTCTTATATTCTTATATTCATGTAGAATACTCTGGGTCATAATTATCAACAGATGCATACGTAAGAAACAAAACTAATGCATTTTTGGGTTTGGTAGCTCTAGATTTAAATTATTACATGGGTTTCAGAGACAGTCTAAATTTTTTTTTTATGTGACAAAGGAATGACAGAAGATATTTGTTCTTCATGCAAACGATTCTCTTAAAGCCTGTTGTAGGATAGAAAGATGTTTTAAGAGACAAGGTCTCATTATTCAGTAACTATTGAATATCCCCACAATATTTATTTAGCATCTGGGACATCAATAGGGATCTCTTTGTTTCTGTGTTCTAGAAGCACTGAGAAACTTTGTTTACATGAAAGTTTGTTATATTAGGGATGATTCAGGGCAGAAGTTTTCCATGTGAATTTTGATCCGTTTTAATATTTTCTAAAATTTAGTTATCTTTCTTGGCTTTTTTGATTCTTCTACCAGATAAATATTCAGAAAATTCTTCATAAACATTTGATTTCTGAGTGAGAAACATGGTTCAGATTTTTCTTCTCACCAGTGTCTCTGTTGGGCTGACTCTGTGCCCTCTTGCCGGACTGTGTTTTTCCTAGGGAAAGATGAAGATTTTGCTGTAAATACCCTCTCTACATCTGAACCTGTCTGCTCTACATGGTGGTTACCATTGCATCTCCATGTAGCATTGGATAACCAAACTTGCCGGTTTGAAATCACACTCAGCAACAAAGCCCTGACATTCAAAACTAATATATGAAACCCATTCTGTCCTTGCAAAACCACAGTAGTCACAAACCTTTTAGCTTCTTAATAAATAAACAGTGAATAGAAGGTGGAAATTGTGGTATTTCAATAAACTGAAAAAACAGTAACTGCTAAACATATGGAATCTTGCTGTTTGCAAAACATACTGTATAATTTTCTCAAATTGCTCTCCCTAGCAATGGAGTTGTAAGTTCTGTTTTCTAGGCATAATATCCTCTATATTCCACTATTTTTTAACCTTGCCACTGCTGGACAATTTAAGCTAAGAACCTTTATTTATTTATGGGCATAAGCATGGTCCTGTACCCTCTGTGTGTCTCAGGCCTCTGAATGAGCAGAGAGATAGATCATATGTGTCATGGGGAAAAAACTACTCACCTCATGTGGTTTAAATCAAATAAAGATTAAAGTGGTTTATTGATTTATTAATGACAGAGGTAACTACAACTGGCAATCAGTGAACTGGCAATCAGTGAACTATACATTCAGGATCAATATTGGTGACACAACAGATAAACCACAGTCCCAGATGCTTGAAAAACATTAATACAGCCCTACAGATTTCCAAACCCCCTTCCATTACATAGGGTAATGCCCCCCTATACTTCCATGCACCCTTGCACTCTCTGGCAGCACAGGCAACCTCCCTCCCCTCTGTGTGGCTGCAGGTCCCATGTGTGGTGCCAGGGACAGGTGACCCTGGTGTCCTGAGCAGGGTGTCCCCACGCGCCCTCACTGTGGGTCACTGCCACGTGCAGGTGCTCCTGCACCCCACAGGGACCTGCTGAGCCCAGCCCAAGGATGGAGTTGCCTTGAGGGGATGGCAATGTCATCAGGGTTTTTCCCCTCCAAGGCCTCTATCAACACCTTACAGAAATTTCCAGTTCTTTCACAGTGCTTTGCAGAGAGTTTCAATAATCTGGCTCTAATTTTGTAGTTACTGTTTAATCTGATTCATGGATGTCTCGGAGTTCGTCCTTATCATTATCAATTTGAGGGAAAGCCTCTGTCAGAGGGGTTTGGCTGTCCCTTCACACACACTGTTCCACACTCCCATCCTTTATTTGGTGTAGTTGTCATGGCATTGGTAGTCGGGGGTCTGGTTAGTGACCTTCCTGTCTTTACCTCCCCAAGGAGCTTTTTCATCTCACTTTCTCACCCTGTCCTGTTGAGGGGGAGTGTTTTGATCACATGTATGTCCAATAATACATTAGATGCATTTATTTATGACATGCATGACAATTTATAACTTCTATGTTTCTTGACTATTTAAAAAAAATAATTCTTTTCTATTTTGAAAAAACAAATACATCTGCAGTTCACATTGTGGAGAAAAACACTGATGTCCACTTCTCTGGACAGGCTAATTGGCTCATCATTCATAAACTCTTGAGAAGTCATATAACACAATATAAAGGTATCATAACATGAATATCATGCACACACACATAGAGAATGTATTTTTATATAGGTGTTTACAAAATTTTCATTTAAGAAGTGAGGGCTGGATGTTCTTCCTTTGTGCATTTACGTTTGAGTCTGTAACTTGATATAAATTTAATTTTCTGTGGATTCGGACTTGCTTGTGCAGTGTGTTTTGTGGATGCTGATTCCAAGAAGCAATTAATAGACATGATCCTCTTATGTAAAGATATTAGGGTGCAAGATGAACTACAAGAAAGCATAGAGTTGGTCTTGAAGGAACACTCAGCTGGTCTGAGAAATAGCAAGGAGATAAACTGCTGATCTGCTTCTGTGTTTTGGGGGCAGGTGTAAAAGAAAAATGAAGAACAGAGGTTTTTATGTTCTGCATGTCTAACCTTGCTACCAGTTGGACATGAGACACTTTCTTTTCTCTGCATTTTAAATTACGTTTCCCTATTATCCATTGCTGTAACTCCCACAGTTGAATGTATTGGAGAGATGAAATACTTGGGTATAACACATGCTGCATATGCTTGTGCAAAATGGAAATCAGGCAAGTATGTATGTTTTGTTCTGTACAATTTTCAAGCAATATAAAAACATTTGAAAGAATGTCTACCTTTGAAGAACTGGAGGAAAAAAATGGAAAGACAAAACGCTATATAATTTCATTGAGAGCATCTTAATTTTAAAATATATTGACAAAGGAATCATGTTGGAAGAGGGAGCTTTGTTATTAATTCAGTCTTTAAAATATCAGCTAAATTTAACTAATTGCTAAATTGCTAAATGTAAAAGTGTTTTGTGTAAGGTGTGTTAAAAATCATGCATATGATCCTTCTGATTGGTATTTTAACTCTAATTTACATTTTAAATCTTAATAGACCATAATTATTACTTCTCAGAATTTTGTGGAGGGCTGAGATGTGATTAGAAACGTCTTTTGATTGACACAGTAAAATTGTGTGAGCTGGGAAAAAGACACTACATTAAGGAAAATCTAATATTTATTAGTTATCTAAAGGAAAGAAAATTTTAGCAGGATTTCCATGAGACATTTACTTCCAGTAGTTGCACCAAATCTGAGTGTTTCCTCTGGATCAAGGGCTCATTCACTGGTTATCGAGCGGTTGACAAAGTTTCTTCTAGTTACAGGAACTTCTAAGTTTTCTCAAAGTTAGACAGACTCATCCTTGCTCTTTAAGCTGTGACCTTACCTACTTGCCAGTCTTTTCCAAATCCCCATTGAGTCCTGCTGTGTCCTTTAACATCTGGATCAGTCATTCCAGAGATCTGAGAAAGCTTGGCGTGCCACTGTGAAAATAAAAAGCTCCTTTTTCTTAGCTGATAGCAGAAGGCAGTCAAAAGGTCCTTGTAGTCTAGGGAAATAAATTAAAGTGCTTCACCTGGAAAAAAGAGTTTTAATTTAGCTGCAGAACTTAGCACATCTTATCATTTATTTTCCTAAACTCCTTTATAAAACACATGTTCTATTTTAATTTAAAAAAGGTAGATTGTCTTTACTAGCCAGAACATTTGTCTTTGCAGGCTTCCTTTGAGTTCACTGAGAAAAAGCATTTGAGTACAAAATGGAATTTTGTTTCACATGTCAGACTGTGGCCTCATTTTCCAACTGACAGCAAAAGTCATATGGTCCCATTAGCACCAGTAAATAAAAAAGTGGCCCTATATTCCTGTAGAGACATAGTTTGCTGCCACAGAAGGACCCCAATAGAAGGGGTAGGGGTCCATAGAAGGACTTGCAAAGAGCAAGTACCTTTCCACCTTCTGAAAATGTATTAAAAGAAATAAAATGGCCAGAGACATTATGTTCTAAGACCATAAAAGCAGGTGCAACTTACCAAAGCCAAGTACCTAACTGCACTATCTGTGCTACTGAGACATTCTCAAAGCAAATACAAGATGAAATATTGCATGGATCCATTGGTATCTGAATGGACGTGTTTAGTAATCTGTGGTGCCATTTTGACTTCGCACAGAAAGTAGGCATGCCTCCAGTATTCCAGTTCCAGAGAAACTCCCACTGAAATCCTGTCTAAGCAGACCAGCAGAAAGTTAATTGTATTTGTCTGATTGTAACCCCTAGAACTCACTACATAGCCATCTGAAGAAACTCCAGGGTTTTATTTTAACAGTCTTTATAAAAGATGCAGTTCTTACTTATGACGTATTTTCAGATGTAATCTTTGTGTGGAATAATAATAATAATAATTATCCCTAAACAATTAGTAATAACAACCACAAAAACAACAATAATAATAAAAATTAGAGCTACTCAGAAACATTCTGGAATCAGACAAAAAATGTTCTTCCTTTTCATGAAGACAGGGTGAGGTTTTTTTAGAGCGCCTTGCAGGCTGCATTTTCTTTTCTCCCCCAGGAATGCCACGCTCACAGGAGGTATTAGGAAAACACTGATAAAGTCACTGCTTTCTAGCATTACAAAAGCAGCTTGTTTCCCTGACAGGAAAACAAGAAGAGGAGCTGTAGAAGCTGCTGTGCCTGTGCTGGGATTCAAGAACATTCTCTGTTCTGTTCAGCCCCTTTCTTACTCTGCTTTTGCCTACCAGTATATTTAATATCTGATAACAATATATTCTAAAAAAATGTTGTGCAAAACCACTACTTGATAATATTTATTTCACCATAAAAATACCTTTCCTCTACTAACAGGTAAAGCCCAAACCCTGCATTTAAGATTGGGAATATCTCAATTTGGAGTTGAAGTACAGAAATGTACCTAAGTATACTGCTTATCAAAGACAGGTAGGGAGTGGCAAAAAATCACTTTGTCTCTATTAACAAAAACTGATGAACAGCTGTACCAAGTAACAGCCTTCACAATTAGAAGTCTAAAGAAGGGATGCATTAGGAAAAGGATATAAAAAATGTTTCCTGCAGGAGCAGGTATTATAAACAGATGTTTGCACTAAAACATGAAAGTATAAATTGCAGAATAAGATAAACTGAAGAGCAAGATGGATTCCAGGATATAACAGTGTAGGCTGTATACAGCTATCAGGTCCATGAAAATCCAGCAAATCTTCCAAGTCAACCACCTGAAGAACTCTCAAACAAAGTACTTTTGCCTGTGCAGCAACCACCAACTGAGGCCTGGAATTACTTTCCTCCTTTTCCTTCTTTCTTTTCAGCCAGTGGATAAAAGCGGACTGCACCCTGTACAATACCGGAGTGAGCAGGGCTGTATTGACAGCTAGAAAAATGCACTGCTTGGTTAAAAACTCATTCCTTATGGAAATAAAATAGTTTCAATGGAATTATAATAGGTCCAAATGTGTCCCAGGCTGTTTGATCTGTCATAAAGAAAGGTTTTAAACTTTGAAAAAATACAGCTTTGTGGGGTCTGAAGGTCAGGCAGGGCTGACAGGATCAATTTATAGCAAGAGTCGTGAGAGGTTTTTGCTGAAATTGATGTGAAGTAGAGCACACAGACAAAAGAGAAAACAACTTTCTTTTCCTAATGATAGCATTGAGCTTCGAAATTAGGCTCACCAGGTAGAGAGACATCCCATACAGATTTCAAAAGAGGATGCATGCCCTGGTACAAACTCACACTTCAAATTGCCATGGAGTTGAAAAATCACTGTTTGACATTAAATTGAGCTTAACAAAGACAAAGCTACCAGGCAGCACAGCTATTAATGCCGAGCTGCTGTGCAGCGTTTAACAAACCTAAAGCATACAAACATCAGTAATCAGCTCCTCTGCATTTTCGTTTAGTTGTTGACAGTACAAAGGGACTTCCATTCTGCTGATACGGATACACCAGAGCAGGGCTCTCATTTAAACTAAAAATGAGAGCTCTTATTTAAATTATCTTTTAAAAATTAGCAGACTCTAATTTCTCACTTAAATGTTAAAGAAAATTGAGACAAGCTCAAATACACCCTTCTAAAGTTACAATGATGTATTAGACCTTCCATGTTGCTAGTGTTGCTTTAGATGAAAACCAGTGTTGTACCTACGAAAAGACTAATAGGGAGATGGCACATCATCATGCCTTTGATTGTCTTTAGTTTTCATTGGAAAAGTTGCATCTTTCTGCATACGCAAATACTTTTTTAAAAGAGTACGATAAATTATCATTAGTTTTATATGAGAAAATTTTACTGAAGCGGGCAGTTCTCTAGCAAGACAGAACAGTTTATGGAGATGGACAAGGATAATGAAAAAGAGGATCATGCACATAAATCATTGTCATTAGGTGTTAAGTAGGATATGTAATGACCTGTGCAGGTATTAGAAATGCAAATTGGTGCTGTGTGTGTCAACTTGGTTGATCCTTGCAGACAAAAATATTCAAGATTTGAAAAATATTGTCACAACATACCCTGCTGTTGTGTGGTTACATAGTTTGAGACAAGCACCTGGAAATGTCAAGTGGTGGTATTAAACCAAAAATAATTGAAAGAAAAGCTATAGCTATAGTTAAGTCTCTGTCAAAAAAATGTAGCAGCATGTTGAAGTTTCAGCTTAGCTAGAGGACAGCAGATCAGTCAGCCTGTGGAGAAAAACCTTTCTGGTGAAGGTATTCCCAAAGCATTATCACCATCTCCTTTAGCTCTTTCAGTACCTGAGGCTGTTCAAGGGCTCCCTATCCAGGCCAGTGGGAAAGGTGCCAGTTTTCTGAAAAATCAGATTTGTTCCTGGATTAATTTAAAATGCTGACAGGCTGTGAACAATTGAACCTAATTTTTTGTTTTCACTGCAAAAAAGCATTTAAGTAATGTCAGCAAATGTTATTTGCCAGAATTAAGTCAGTTAAATGCCTTAAATGTTTTTTAATCTTTATTCGTAATGCCATGTGTTGACATGGTAATGCTATAAAATGTCAGTGTGGGTTTTGTTAAATATATTGTATAGAACAAAATCTGCCACCCATTCACACATGGTCTGGAACCAACTATCTGCTCTCTACATCAATCAGTCCGTAGGAAATATGAACTTTGCAGATGGTGTGTGCTTTTACATTATGTTCATTGGACAATTTTGGAATTCAAAGGTGTTTGAAATCTGGGACTGCTTCTTGTTGTGAATTTTTTTTTCATAGATCTCCTTTCCATAGATCAGTTTGGCAGAATAATTTATTTGGTTCTACAGATAAATGAATTATTTTCCATATAAAAATGTATCTTGGGAAACGAAGTATTCAGCATGGTTGCTAGGCTAAGATGAAGGAGAATGTTAGGGTTGTGCTCTGAGAGGCAGAACTCTATCTCCATGTGTCTGTACCATGTCTAATATTATGATGGTCTCATGTTGTGGGAAGATGACTGGGGCTAAAGTCGTAGAAAACTGGGCATTTATACTCACTTTCTAGCAGAAGTTATAACAGTACAGATGTTACCTGGTGAAATGCAGTTTCTGTTTCCTGGATGGAATGCAATTGGCATGCAAAAAGTCTACTCCACCGTGATTCCCCACACAACACACCCTGCAACTTTAAGCACCTGCTGAGAGGGACAGCACGGAGGGTGGAGCGGAGTGGAGACACCGTGGCCAGGCTCTGTTGTAATCCTTGCTGGGGGGGAGCTCGATGTTTCCATGAAGACAATAAACCACAAAGTATCTGTTAGCCAAGGGAGATAGGAGACATCCTGCTGCTGAACCAGCGACTGTGGTGAAGTCACTCCTCTCAGGTGAACTTGGTTCATTTAAACCTAATTGTAATACTAACACACAGCTCCATCCCAAAGTCACTCACTTGCAAGGTATGACCACACCTCCCTGAGCATGCAGTCCATATTTTCTTGACTATATCTTATGATTGAAGTGAGAGAATTTTACAACAATCAGTAACAAAAGTATGTAAGACTGGAGTCACTCAGGCTCCTCCTAAATGTAAAGAAATAGTATAAAAGTAATCTAAGAATGGGAAGAAGTTAAGGAAGACTCCATCATACCTTCTGGGATTAGCTGACAGCTTGAACCTGATTCTCCCCTGTCTCAGGCCTCTCTCCCAACCTAATAGCGACACCTATTGAATAAGAACCTCACTCTATGCACCATACATGGTTACCTTGAGCTAACTCATTGGTGATTAGAGCTTGCCTGTATATTGTGTTAAATTCATTCTTGCAGTCAGTCACTATCAGTGGCAACCATTGAACCTTAACCTGTCAGTCTTCTATTATCAGTAACGTGTTATTCTGTAAACTGTTTATCCCGAGTCCTTCAAAAGTGCTAGCAGTCACCAGAAGAGGATAACATACTCAGCAAAAGTGGGGACATCTGGGACGGCTGTTGCTCTTTCTAAATTGATTGCAAAATGTTGTTGTTGTTTCATGTCCCCAAACAAGTTTGTCAAAGCAGCAGACTGTGAGTGGAGTCCCTATAACAGGCTGCAAGCCTTTCATACCTGATGGAGGAATTCTGAAAATGTATGTTGCTAACAATAATGGGATAATTCTATTCCTAGTATTTTCAAATTTTCCTTTTCTTCATTTTTCCTACCAGAAAGCCTAGGAAACCTGTAACAAAGGAGAAAAATAGATTTGACATTTGTTCTTTCTTTTTCCATGAAAAAATTTCAAACAATCCAAAGTAAATTTAAGTAATTTTCACATGTTTTCTAACTTATGTTCTATACTTTTCCAGTAGCAGTAATACAAAAAGTGAGACAAAGTACAAAACCAAGCATTTAAAATTACATGCTCCAAAGCAAATGAAGTGTGGAATGGTCTAAATTGATTTTTCTCTTGAGTAATTAAAGGGAGAAACATTTAAAATTAAATCAAGACTTCTAGTTTTCCTCTACAGTACTTCTTTAGCTCTCATTTCCTGATGAATTACATTATTTAGGATTTCACCTTTTCTACACCGAGCAGAAGTGCACATAGTGCAGGCATGCACCAAGGTCACACTATGTTAGGCCATATGTATGATTTAGAAAAAAAGCCCTCAGCTCCTAATCTAAATAGACTTTAGCCTAAACAGTAGAAAGAGGAAGAGCCATGAGAAAGTCCGTATTCAGATGCTCTGTGTGACCTTAGGAAGGCCATTTTAACCTCACCATTACTCAGTTCCTTACTTGTTTAATGAGGAGAAACTACTTCCATTGTTCACTGAGATGTACATACAAGATCAGTTTTGATTATTTTTTGAGACTTTAGTTATGACAGCTTAATAAGGATTTATTGTCTAAACAAGTAGGTCAGTACTGGCTCTGAACCCAGTACTGAACCCTGGCTCTTGAAGCTTTCTATCCCTTGCCTACTTAAATTCCTGTTAAGTTTTGTCTTGAACATCATTATTAAAACTTCCTTCTCCTATGAAACGTAAATTAAAGTAGGTACTTTTACAGGGGAAAAAACAGGTACTGTCATCACAGTCAGGTGGAGAACCATATAAAAATAATGTAAATGAACCCCAGGTACCTTTAAGGCCAACTTTTTTTACCTTTTTCAAAGGGAAGAGAGTTACAAGTATATTTGTCATGTCTTGCAGAGCTCTGCATACAGTCATCATGGTTCTCAAATAATATTCAAATTAGCTTCAAGCCTTGCAATTACATTTTCCCCAGAAGTAAAGTAATGACATTTTTATCTTAATTTTGCTTTCCCATCTATGTGCTTCATGCTCCATCCTTCACATTAGACTCTAGGATGTGAGAAAATTGTGTAAGTCTTCAGTTATCATTGAGGAAATGTACTTTGCTGCATCACACAGTTCAATTTAGATTAGGAGAATGAAAATAGTGTTTGGCAGAAATGAAGAGAGGAATCTAGTTTTAAGAGTTAACATACTAACTTAAAAATGTATGCAGTATGGACGAATCGTTCTGAAGCATCTTTAAAGATGTTTTAAATCCAATCAGCAATTCCCACATCCTCTCTTTGCATATAGGGAATGTGTTATCAGATCTTTCATGTAACTCTTGCCCTGTTGCTGTACCCATAGAAAGTGGTACTGTCAGAAGTGCCAAGCTTTCAGCAGGCCCTGTTAGTTTCAGTGGGAACTTCTGAACCAATAATCTTCTGAAAAGCAGGTCAGTGAGACTTCACTTCTGTGTGTGGTCTGCCTGGAACCTCTGCCTCAGTTCAGTAACTCTTTGAGGGATTTCAGAGTTAAGACACAAGGTCTAAGACCTTTATTCAGCAAACATATATATATATATATGTATCAGAACTAGACCTCTGTAACCCTGCTTTGAAAATCTTGACCTATGGATTTGTTCAGCTCCTGAAGGAATGAGATGAATAAATCACACTGAATTCCTTTATATTCTGTCACATCTGATGTGACCTCTGGAGTTATTATTTCATGACAGCTAAAACCAGTGTCCTCCTCCTGTGTCAAAATATCAAGGAGGAGCTATTTCCCCATTTTTTTTTAATAGGGGCTCTTTCCTTCTCATATTCCTGACAATTTGAATATTATATATTTGCAGAGTAAAAAAAAAAAAAATCATTAGCTAAAATGTATCATAACATTGCAACAACAGTAAGAACAGTAGCAGAACCAAAATCAGAAGCCCTGCAAAGTCCCTTTGAAGGCTACATTTATAGACCTCTTTACCTTAGATTTTTCCAATGTTCCTATTTTAATTCTAGTTTGATGAAGGTTTTTTACCTAATTCTATCATACACAGACATGTAAACAACTATGACAGTCTCCATTAAAAAAAAATATTTACTGAATTTGGCCTGTATGATGGCAATGTTTTTCAAAACCAAAACAATTCACTTAAAAAATATAGCATAAAAGAAGCAAACAGAAAGAATGATGTTTTCTGGTCATATTGACACCAAAAGAGACAAGAAAAATAATCTAATCAGCTGTCTGAAGAATCCTGTGAAACAAAGAAATAAATATGAATGTTGTCCAGACTAATTTAGGACAGACTGTTTGTAGTGGTGAATAACAGCTTTGCCAGCATGTACTCTTTCAGAGTTTTTGAAGAAATATCACTTTGTCTCAACCAATGGCACCAAAATTGGTCCAAGGCTTAAAAGATGTAGTGTAACTAATTACCATTTCCACAAAAACAGAAATCACAATTGTCTTACTGCAGTTTTAAAGGCAGGCTTTTATTTCATTTCATTAATTTGTTTCCAAGATTCCCAGACTTGTAAATGTGACTATAATGTATCAAGTACATTACGTATCAAAATTTGCAAGAATTTGCAGTCACAAAGTCATTCATCACAACAGCCCAGGATGAAGGTTCCTCTCAATCAGTCTGCTAAATATATTGCCTTGTCATGTGCTGACTTCATCCAGAAACAAACAATAACTAGGAGAACAGACAGCAAATGGTGATGGGAGAGTGAATTGCTAGGAATTTACTTGGAAAAACACTGGTCTGGAAACCTGTTCCATCCTAAACTGTCATATCACCTTGGGTAGAGGAAGTCTAGGGAAATGTTGCATTGTAATGATCTATAAAACAGGGTGTAAAATAAGGGAAGAAAGCATACTGGTAATTTTTAATTATTCAGGGTAATGAGACCAGGGTGGATTGAGAAGTATTACAAAGGACTATATGAAATATTATGATTAGGTAGTCAAATAAGAGATGGAAATCCATTTTATACAAAATAATGCATTAGTAGAAATGTGCTGTTAGCACTTAGGAGGGACATTTGAGGTTCTGTCCTGCAGTTTCTGGAAAACAGTAGATCATTCATGCCATGGGAATAAATTTATTAATTTCTTTCCCCCATCCCTCCATCCTGCCCATGGTGTGCCATTTTGATCCCCTCATTCTAGTAAAAGACACATTAGGAGACTCAGAGAAAGCTGATGGGAATGATCAAAAGTAGGAAACAGTGTGAGCCAGGACTCGCTGAGTCTGCCGCAGCCCAGACAGAGCTGATGTAGAGGGGATATGAGAGAGATGGTAGAATTATGGGAGACACAGAGGGCAGGGTTAGAAGCTGTTCATTACCTCTGTCAGTAGAAGAGCCAGCGCATTGCAGAGAGTGTTGGTCCCATGGAAATCCTTTCCAAAGGACTTTGAGAAAGTGGATTCACAGGATACTTAAAAAGTTCTTGGAAGAGAGATCCGATGAGGAGAACTAAATGTCAATCCAACATCAGTCTCATGAACCCCTCTCAGCAGAAAACAGGCAAAGGCTGAGTGGGAGATGCTAAAAATATGTGCTCTGCTTTTCCTTTCACTAGACTCGTGTTCAGTGCTACAGCTGGGGATAGGATAATTGTGAGAAACGAAGCCCATTCCTCTTTTTGGGGTTTTATAAATTAAATAAGGAACAACAGGGGACAAAGGTCACTTAAAGCAAACAGACAGTGCTGGTGCAAATCTCATAGCCACACACACTTACACCAACTTCCCGTTTATATGCTTTAACATTATGCATATCAATAAACCACAATGCATATGCATACTTTTTCTGAGAACTAATTTACATTTTCTTAGAAGGGATTAACATAGTTCCTCCCCCGATTCACCTTTTTAGAGCATGCATATTATGATCATGAGGGTCTTCAGGGGTCTTCTTCAATGAAGGCTCAGGTCTTCCTCACATCTTGAACTTTTCAACTTTGTCTTCAGACCATGCGCAGTTATGGTGTTCCCAGGTCTTTCTGGGATCCAACAGNGAGCCGGGTGGGAAAAAGCGCTTTTTTCCCTCTTCGGTGTAGCTCGCCCCAGGTAGCCTGATTTCAAGGCAGAAAGCGTCCCAAGAACAAAGGAGGCGGGAGGGTGCAGTCCAATAGCTTTTAATCCGACGCAATCCAGACATACACAGCAGAATATACCATCTAGACTGGCCAAATTCCCAAGCCGGACTGACGCTGAGGTGGGTGTGGAAACGGCTTTTCAAGGGGGCGGTAACAGAACGGGAACCAATAAGGGACAGGGAGAGGGGAGGACACAACTGGGATACAATCCAGTGAGGGAGTTTGGGGGGCAGAGTTGTAACACAGAACAAATACAGAACCGAACTTGACAGAACTTTCCAGGCTAAGGGGAAGAACAATATTTAGGGTGCCACCCCATGGGCTGTGGCTTATAGTCAGGCTAAGTCATTCCCACAATTCACCTGGCAAGTTTCTGTTTATTTAAGCATTAACTGATTAGTTAACCATATACTAGCTATTACATGAGATAGAAAGTTATGATTCAGGTTATATCGGTATCTTATAACTCAAGCTATATAAGCATCTTGTACCTTTGTCCCTAGTTATAATGTTAACTAGTTAATATCTGCATAGAAAAGTTATTCTTAACATATTTGCATGTAATATTTCTTACATTTCACTACCTGAGAAAGCCAATGCTATAATAGCTGTTTATCACAGTAACAGTAGGTCATTTTTCTCATCCAGTACAGTCATTTGTAGGTGACCAAGATTTGATGCAATGTTGTAAACCTCATTTCTGCAAGCACTATTTTGAATCAAAAATGCACAAAATGGAAGTGATATGTGAATGAGGTCGGGTTTTCCTCATTCTCTGTGACTAATAGTGTGTTTATTTAAACTTCATAGAAAAAATTTTGGAAAAAACTCCATTCAAATATAAAAAGAAATTAATTATTTAAGGTGCTGCTCAAGCACCTGAAATATAAAGCATTTTAAGTGAATTTTCACATCTTTGAATACCAAAACCGACAGAAGTTTCCAAATGGTACACAGAAAAAAATGTTTGGACCTGTACATTATCACTCCAGACCAAATGACAATCTCATAAATGTTGTGAAAAGTCCTTTCCTTACCTGTTTGATTTTAATTCAGCTCTGGCTATTTCTGATGAATAAATAAACAGATATATTTGTACATCAAATATTACTGCATATAAAGATATTATTACTACTTATAGTACAAGTAAACAAAAACTGAGAGTCTACAGCTGCAAAATGTTTAATTCATTAACTTCCTTGGATTATTTTAAACAGGAGGTGTGATCTCTTAAAGAATGTAAAACTACTTCTTGCAGTAAATTAATGAAAGTCTTAGATTCGACACCTGAGGTATTACTTTTGGGGCATAAAAATACAAAGAAAAACATAAAGTCAGACACCTGAAGAATATTCCTTTAATTTCTTGCTGCCTGGAACATCTGTCTTCTACCACAAGCAGAATTATATACCCTCTGTTTCCGTAGCACACCATTTAAAAAGAAGTCAGTAAACAAAACTCTACTTGGAAACTTTAAACGTAACTTTGCCATATGGTGTCCGATTACAACGTCTCTTTTGTTGTTCTCAACTCAGTGAATTCACTGAGCAAGAGTTTATTGGCAAGCTACCAGATCACTAGCAATTTCATTTGTTTAGAGATATTTATAATTTCAATTATTTACATGCAGTACACTTCAACTGCCAGAGGTATTTAGACTTTTAAATGGGCCCCAGAAGGATCATTTTGATAACACTCAGATGATTAGCTGAACAAAGGCTCTTTTTCCCTTAATTGGTTGCAGGCACAGAGTGTAATAAAGTCCCTTTATGAGCTTGTCACTGAATTGGGTACAAATGATGTAGCAATATTGCACAAATCAGCTGGAACTAAAATCCCCCAACACAGAAGTTTTCTTTTTCTTTCTCTTCTTAAGAGAGTGCCTCAGGAACATACTCTACCTAAGCATAGAGGCAAAGACCATTAAAATCAAACCTCTTAGGAAGCTGTGAACACCAGCTTCTAGCTGATAACAGCTCTGCATGTATGTTGTCTCCTGGTTTTACTTCACATCTATTTAATTACTTGTTTTATATAAATTCACTGCACATCTACGAGAATAAACCTTCATTGGTGGTTAGCCACATCAGATATGAGTGATTATTGTGCTCTAGATGACAAATCTGAGTGACTTGCTAGAATATCTTGTGTGGTCATGTCCATGACCATAATAACTCTGCCAATAGAACGAAATTTTTGGCCCCAAATTAATTTTTTCTATGAAAGGTGCAGATTGAGCAACAACTGACAGAAGTGTTTTCTACATATGTTAGTTTCTTCAGTCTCTTTCATCTCTTCAAAATTATGAAAATTTAATTTACTTTTAAAATAACTTTACTCATCTACAGAGGGATGGGAATATAGTTTTAGCAACACACTCTCAGACAAACCAGCGTGCAGAATCTTGCAGGCTGGATCCCCCCTCATGTGCAGATTTTATATGATTGCAGACTTCAAATTAGCTGCTTGGGTTAATGGCTGGTTTTGACATAAGTGCCTTTCCTTCCTTATGTTATAATAACTTCATTGTTTCCTCAGGACTTTCTCATCTTCCTTGTATCCATATCTGATTTTATGCCTGGGGTACAAGAACTTTCAAGTAAATAGACCTTGAAAAAATACATAGTGACTAACAGAAAGGGGCTGTGTAGTACAGAGAAGAGATGATTAACAGAAAAAAGGGATTGAGGCGTTAATGTATTTTGGGTGGAGTGTAGAATAGTCAGCTGCGGCTCACTATTAGCATGGTAAAAAAGGCATTCAAGGAGATGAAGGATATGGTCAAGTTTTCTCTATTTCTGCTGAAAGATCAGGTGCTTAGTGGTAAAGTCCTCATGGAGGCACAGAAAAATCCAATACAGCCAGTATTGGTGGAGTGCAGAGACTATGGAAGCTTCAGGTCTACAGGAGGGGCACCTGTCTGCCAGAGTGAGGGGGACAGAAACCTCTGCTGCAGCCCTGCAGGGGCACCTCGTCCCTCCCCAACTTTCCTATGAACATCTTACATCCGTGGCAAGGATTTAACTCTGTGTGTATATTGAGTGGGAGGGTAGCACTGAACACCAATGACCCTCGCAGCCTGGCTGCTACTTGATGCAGAAACCTGCTGTCTTTTTACTGGTGAGTACTAACAGCAGTGAGTAAGTCTAGTGTTATGGTATGGTTCATACACTGGAAAAATGTCATTATGGAGGCAGATTCACTCTTACAATGAAAAGGAATTTGAGAAAAAAGCAGATTTTCCTATTAAGTCATGAATTTCACCATCTCGAAGGAAACACTGGCTTAAAAGAAAGACTGTAATGAAAAAATATACCTAAATCTGTCTCTTTAAAATGAGGAAAATTATTTTATTTTCATTTTTTGTCTCAGTTTTGTTGCATGATGTTCTAAATATATTAGAGGGTCCAGGGGAAAAAAATTTAATGAGATTTTGTTTGAGGATACAAAGCAAGGCTTCATGGAAATTTAAAGGTTTTTTGCAGTCATAATAATCAGTTATACTTATCTGATTTGATAATCAGAAGTAGAAATTTTGTACCTAGTGATATTTGTGAGGTTTATACAGCAAAGTTGAGCATTGCAATATTCCTAACGTTCTCATGCAGCCAGGACACATTTCCTTCTTTCTTTTCAACATGCATAATTCAAACGTTATTTCTCTATTTTTATGCAATTTTATTGCCAAGACTGATAGACTGAAGTCTGTTCAAATTCAATGTCAAAATCCTGCATTGGATTTATTTCCCATTTGCTCCTGTTCATTAAGGATACAGTTGATCTTGTTGAAAACTGAAAGAAATGCCATTTCAGCCAAAGCCTCATGAATAATATTCTGGGTTTACACAACAGTAACTCAGTTAGCTCTTCGAAAAGCAGAGATTAATAATCATGAGAACCTGGAAGTTTTCTGTGAGTTAACTGGAGCTTTAGAAATGCATAATACAATACTATAAATGAATGGAAAGAAAGGAGAATCACAGAATCACAGAATCACAGAATCACAGAATATGCTGAGTTGGAAGGGATCCACAAGGATCATTGTGTCCAACTCTCAGCCCTGCAGAGCCCATCCTCAAGAATCATAGCATATGCCTGAGAGTATTATCCAAATACTTCTTGAACTCTGTCAGGCTGGTGCTGCCCCACCATTCAAGTGCTCCCCCACTTCCCTGGGGAGCCCATTCCAACCACCCAATGGGTGAAAAACCTTTTCCTGATATCCAGCCCAAACCTCTCCTGACACAACTTCAGGCCATTCCCTCAGGTCCTGTCACTGGTCACCACAAAGAGATCAGTGTCTGCCCCTGCTCTTCCCCTTACAAGGAAATTGTAACTGCAATGAGGTCTCCCCTCAGTGTTTTCCAGGCTGAAGAGCCCAAGTGACCTCAGCCACTCCTCAGAAGGCTTCCCCTGAAGGCCCTTCACCACCTTGTGGTCTCCTTTCAACACTCCCTAATAGCTTAATATCTTATATTGTGGCAACCAAAACTTCACACAGGTAAGCTCACTCAAAACTGCTCAAGCTGAGGCCACCCCAGTGCAGAGCAGAGCGGGACAATCCCCTCCCTTTCCCAGCTGACAATGCTGTGCCTGATGCCCCCCAGGACACAGTTGGCCCTCCTGGCTGCCAGGGCACTGCTGACTCATGTTCAACTTGCAATTGACCAGGTCCCTTTCTGTGGGACTGCTTTCCAGCATCTCATTCCCCAGTCTGTCTGTACATCCAGCATTGCCCCATCACAAGCGCAGAATACTTTCCTGTGTTAAGTTTCTTATGGTTAGTGTTTGCCCAGTCCTCCAACTTGTCGAAGTCTCTTTGCAGGGCCTCTCTGCCCTCAAGGGACTCAACAGCTTCTCCCAGTTTTGTATTGTGTGACCTCGCTTAGTATCCCTTCCAGTCCTGCATCCAGGTCATTAACGGTGGTGTTGAAGAGCACTGAGATGTTTTGAAATAAGATGTACTATTTTATGTGTTGCAGCTGGGAGTTTTAAATGAATATTTAAGTAAACAAAAAAAGATAAAGAAGTCTGCTAAGTTGTGCTTACTGTGCTCTTACATGAGACCAGGATGCAAACCCAACAGGCACTCTGAGGTCTTGGTTTCCTGTTCCTCACATGACTCTCATGTCTCAGAAAAGCAACAGGGGAAGGACACAGAATAGATCCTCCCCAGCTCACCTCTGGCACCTAAAGCCAGGAGATTACTCACAGTTGTGATTTCCTGATTAGAAAGATTCTTTTGTTACTAGTAATAATTGGAGTGAACTTTGACTCTTCCATGAAGATCATGGCCATGCTCTGTGAAGATGCCATGGAGAGGTAACATTCTTGTTCGTAATGATGAGGCCAAAGTAGAAGAGCAATATTAATCTGTTAAAATTAAATATAAATTTATATTATAAATTATAAATCTGATTAAAATACTGTTTTGAGTGAGCCGGAAAGTCCAGCTTCTGTTTCCTGAGATTCATTACATCACTGAGTACAGTGAATTATTTTCTGAGAGAATCCCACATATTCAAAATGGTGATTTTCAAATCTGGAGCCGACATTTCTGCAAGTTTTAGGGATATTTCAGAGGGTTTATCCAAAGATAACTTCGTTTTAGTTTCTGCTTGATCAGAAAAAAGAAAATTTACTAAAATGCTAATTTTATTTTAAAAAACCCTTTTATCCAAAACCAGGCTCCTCTAAAATAGTAAAAGAACACATCATAAGATATCTGAATATCTAATATTTCATATACATGATCTAATTTTTAAAGAAACATACTCCTCACTCACTTCTATTGACCAAGTTAAAATATGAGTGACTTAATATTCATTTAGAAAGTTAATTAAGCAGCTTGCAAGTACATTAAGGTTGTCTTTGCCCTTGAGTACATGACTCATGTGTCAGCTTGATGGAGGAAATACAAACTCATGGTTTTTATGGTTTTTATATTTGCTTGTTCATCCTTCTACTAAAACTAAAAAAAACCCATTCTCCATTTGATGCACTTCAGTTTCAGAGAACTAATTAAAAGTGACAGAGGGTGATACCCATAACTGTGATAATCAAAGTCACTATTTAAATTGAATCAATAAATCAACACATTCAAATACTCAAAACACCAATTAGTACAGCAGGTAATCAAGTCAAATGTCTCTCTGTTACTCCTGCATTGGAAAATTTGAAAGAGAAGTCACTTACCACTCATTTTAACAATTAAACAGTGCAATTAGTTGACCTATTCAGAGAGGAATGAAGAGGTTTTATTTTATATGTTTATGCTTGCTTTGATGACAGAACATGCAACAGTGTCTCGGTTCATCTTCACAATTCCTTATACCTAGCTACCTTTTTCCCCTATTCCCAATATAATATAGATTCATCACTGGATGTCTGGAATTTGGAGAGCATGCAATACCATTCAAATTAATGGCAGCCTTATCATCTTGTGCTCCTTTAGGCTATGTAGTAGAGAAGGACACACAGTTTAAGACATTACAGCTGCTACAGGAAAGACAACAGCACTTCTAGAGAAGATTCCTGCTTTCTCAAGACCGCGGGGTGTTGCTTTGTTAGAGATATTGATAAATTGCAGCCAAAAAGATGGATCCATCCATTTAGAACAGGCAATGTGGCCCAGTATTTCCAGAATTAGCAGTTTTGGGGTCCTAATTAATTATAAAAGTGTTCTTAAATAATTTTGGATTTTTAATGAACTGAAAGCTCTTCCAGCTGTAATCTAGGTAGGTGTCTTTCCAGGAACACAAATATCAGTTGTAATTCAGATGCATGCCTTGAAGTTTGATTCTGATATTTCTTTCTTTTGCAAGACTTAATTCAGTAATTAACCATCTTCTTAAAAACAAAAATCTAAAATAAATCTAACCAGCATGTATCCTTGATCACTCTTTCCTCTATAAAATAATTTTCCTATCCCAAATAAGGGAAGTAATAGAAAAAACTTTTACTGTTTTATTCATTTTTGATCTAGAAAAAAATCAGAAGTTGATATTACATTATGTCACAGTAAATTACACTCATAATTAAAAACTTAATTTTCCCCCCAAATCATCTCAGAACTAGATCCTGCCCAAGTTACGTGTGTTTTCTGACCCGCTTACATACAAAAATATGTAAAATTACTTCATTTATTGAGGAATTAATCCTTATTTTCCATTACTGAAAGGCATGATTATAGAGAGGTTTCTTTTAAATAAACTGGAAGGAATCTGGTTTCTTTATATTTAGTCTGCAGCTCTTTTAAGATGTGCTTTACTGCAGAAAATTATATTCCCTATATCTTTGCAGACACGGGAAAGAATACAAAAAGTCCTTAAAACTCAAGGAGTACAGGTATATTAGTATTGAATATAAGGTCTACAGAACCCAAACAAATTCATGGAGAGAAATTCCAATTAGAAATCATAAACTTGGAGGAGATAGAGCAACCTATTTAACAGGCAGAAGTGAAGTTGATAATTTTTATAACCTCCATGCACTGTGGGATTTTTCAAGTTTACTATTTTGCAAAAGATATTTGCATTTGGCCAAAGGAATTTACATTCCCATGTTGAATGTTTGAACAAAGATATCAATGTACTATATACATGTTCAGCTGTTAAGAGTACTGGTTTTGTTACAAATGCTCTTGTGGAAGTTCTTAGAAAGAATGTCAAGCATCTTTGTGAAAAATTAGGTGTTATCTCTGATCTGACAAAAGACTCCTAGCACTGAGCTCAAAGATGAGAAGAACTGCACTGCCCATGCAAGCAGTGGCAGACATGAGGGACGTTCAGCAGTATGTTCCCTGAGCAGTCAGGAAGATAATTCCAACTTTTTACCTCTCCTTTACTTTATCGGGTTGGGTATAACCTTGATTTCAGCCTCAGGAAATTTCTGGTCTCCATTTCAGTGAATCACCTTCATCCATAGGTCATGCCTACAACCATTCCATTTACACATGAAATGGTATCATCTCTTGTTTTTTCTGTCCCTCTCACAGACACTGGCTCTGCGGCTAAGTAGGCTTTGGGGTTTTTTTCTATCTAACATAATCCCTAATGGTGCATAGTTACAGAAAAATACTTCCTTTTCAGGAAATATTGACCTAATCTTCTGCATGCAGGAACTGTAAAAGCACTCCTACTAGTTTTAGTCAAACATGATTAGAAAATATGATTAGGGAAAAAAAAGTTTCCTCTGCTATACAAATGTATTGGAGCAAAAAATAATAATTTCTCCTCAGGGTTATTAGTCACTTCTGAACATTTGATCACATATCTTTGTATAATAACAATAATCTATGCTCTCAACTCAACAGCTTTCAATATTTTAACAGGGAGAAAGGATGCATGGTTCTATTCACAGCTGAATGCTAGGTCTATAAATTGTTTAAGTCTGAATTGCTATGAGCATTAGAGTAACAAAACACTAAATCCTATTTGGACATTGCAGCAATTTAGATTAGAATCCGTCTGATAATATTTCACACATTCCATAGCTATCTATATGCTAATGTTTCGAGCAAATTATCAAATGTTATTCCAGACAACCTTTTTTCCATAAATGACCTGTCATATTCATAATGGCATCTGCATTTGGTGACGGTTTTTATTTTATCTAGGAAAAACTGCAGGTCCATAAAGAAACTAATTATATAGTTTCACGGTTGATAATATGGTTTCTAGTTTTATAACTAGTAATATGCAAACCGATTCAGTACAAAAAATTATCTTTAAACTCAAGGGATTTTCAGAGAGCTGGACTAGTTTTATAAATGATAGAAGAGATTTCATAGTTGTTACTCTAAGGCATCCCTTTTTGAACTTTTCTGACCATTTTGAATAAAGTTTGTTCTTATATTTCAGTGTTTTGTCCAGTATTTCTATTTTACACCACATTTACTTTCTAAGCTTCTACTGCAACCCCCCCAAAATAACTAGAACTAGAGTTCCTCTTTTCTCATATGCTGAACAAAAACAAATAGATCAAGGCTCCCAAAATGAACCCAAGAATTACATTGCATCTAACAAAAAAAATCGAAAGGACTGTCCTGATCTGGAAAGGAGCAGGCAGCAACCCCATAATTATGGGGTGAGCATGAACTGTAAGGTTCTTCTTTAATCTTTGCCTCACTCAGATTCAGTTCAAATGCAACAGCCCAAGGCCAAGTTGCTCCTTTCTCAAAGGTGCAAGGATACTCTCAGACAAGTTAACATGATTAATATAATTTGGCATCTGCGTCTCTTTTCTTCTGAGTATTGTCAATGTCTGATTACAGTGATAGAAACTGTCATCTTCATCTTTCAGGAGAAAACATTTTTATTCAGCTCAAAATTTATGGGATATAAACATATCTCTATATGCATATTTTCTCTTAATTCTTCATTGATAAATTTTGACAGATTAAATCAGCTAATTCTGTCTCTGGAAAAGATGGAGTTCTGGGGCAATGCTGCTTCTTTCCAAGGACTTCCCCAGACTGATGATGAACCCTCAGCCTTTCTATCCTTATCAACTTCACTACTGAGCCCCAGAGCCTCCTTGGTAGGATAACCTTTACCAGCTGTACCCTTGAGTGTTCCCTGGTTAGGAGTTCCTCCTCATCTGTCATTAAGATATTGAAATACCAGTGTCAATCCTCTTTCTTACTATTTGTGTCATTTCCTATTGACTTCTCTGCTATAGCACTCTTTGGACATGAGATCATCCAAAACATTGTGATAGACCTGGACTGATTTCTGTCTGCTAAGGATTGAGGTTTTCTTATTCAGGACAAAAAAATAAACATAAGGGTAGGTCAATTTACAGTCAACTAGAAGTATTTGCTTAGTGTATTCTGAGACAGCCTTATGCTACTGGATAAGATAATACTGTTTTTAAATCAACATATGGAAAGTATTTGTAAGTGATGACTTAGATTTCCCACTTGCTTCTCAGCAATGCAATATGCAAATGATTCATTTTTAATTCTCCGGAATTTGGGAACTCTTAAGTTCTGTAGCAATCCCGAGTA
>WEIT01006226.1:0-30965 GCA_013389985.1 Dryoscopus gambensis | reverse complement strand
TTACTGATATTCTATTCCTTTACAATATCGCCCCCTGCTTGTCTGTTTCCAAGCTGAATGGGCCTAGACCATTTTGTCTAGGTGTTTGTCTGGTTTGGAGAAAAGCAGGCTGAGGTGTGACCTCACTGTTCTCTACAGCTTCCTGAGAAGGGGATGTGGAGAAGGAGGTGCTCATATCTTCTTCCTGGTATCCAGGGGGGATTTAGACTAAGTATTAGGAATTATTTCTATATCAACAGGATTGGTAATCAATTCCTCAAGCCTGTTACTGTTTAAGAGACATGTGGACAATGCCTGTAATAATGTATTTTAACATTTGGTCATTCATGGAGTGGTCAGGCAGTTGGACTCAATGATCATTGCAGGTCCATTCCAACGTCAATATTCTATTCTATTCTATTCTATTCTATTCTATTCTATTCTATTCTACTCTATTCTAATTTTCCATTCTAGTCTTTCTCATTTTATCCAAGCCCTTACATTAAATGTCTCTTACTTTTTACTGTACTTTATGCAAAGGTGGATTTGCTTCTCCATCCATAACTTTATTACATCTGGCAACCCTCTTGGTTCACGTTTTGCCTTCACTTCTTTCATCATTAAACGCCAGGATATTTGTTCTTTTGTAATATCTGCTCTTCTTACAGACATCAATTTACTCTTCCATCTAACATCTGCCTCTCCATTTTATATTACTGTATAGTTTCATTCTATCTCCAGAGGCTCTGGCATGGATCAAATGTTAATGCATTTCAGGCAATGACATCACATCAAAGCCTTTTCAAAAGTTCAAGACATATCCCAAAACAGCACTCTTTCAAAAATTACTGTGTACCATCCTCCAAGTTCACTGCCTTCAAACTTGCAACCCAGTGCTGGCAAAAAGATAGGAAGGGACAACCAGGTCTTTCCGTGGAGGAGGGACACCAGTGTAACCCCAAGGGGTCTGTGTAACAGCCTGTTCTTTAGTATCCTTAGAAAATATCCTTTATAATTCTTTAATATACTTAGAAAGTTCTCCTTGGAGAATTTTGCTGATAATGCAAACTTATCCAGAATGATGCAGATAAATACTAACCTAGAACAGTTGCACAGGATCTCTGACAGTAAGTATTATGATTCATAAACAATAAAACCAAAGTGTGCAGATGGGAAAAGTAGCCTGAACTTTGCACAAAAAATGATGGGCCTTGAATTAAATCTGCCAACCAGGAGCAAGAGACTGGATTTTTACAAGTTTTTGAAAAATTTGCCTTTGGTTATAGCAGTAGTTAAAGATTGTAAATAAAATTACCTCATCCCCTAGCAGTCCAAATCCCTTTCATTGGTTTAATAATTACTTTGAAGCAGTAAAAGAAATTCAGATCCCAACATTGTGTGGGGCTGTTCAAAAAATATTCAAAAAAAATGAGTAAACATGGCATTTTATGATATGGTTTAGTGGATATGGTGTTACTTGGGTAAAGGTTGGACTTGATGATCTTGGAGATGTTTTTTAATGATTCTATGATTCTCTGATAGGCTCCATGTTGATCTGAATGCTTGTGTCCAAGATCCAGTAAGGAAGATAGTGGCTGTATTTTTCCATGCAATGTGCTCTAGGATGAGCCTGTTTGAACAGGGAGGTGGGAACAGAAGACTCCACTGCCTACTAATTGTAAAAAGACTCATTTTGCATTGTTACACAAGCAAAATTTCCATTAAAATCAATTGGCATGTTGCCCAAATTGGCTTGTGTCTTGGGGTGACTTTATGCTGTTGTATCCCTTATCACTGCTCTATGCCCAGACATGATTCCTGTGCTTTTCTGTACCTTTAAATGGAACCTGAGAGAGGAGAGAAAAAAACTGAGCAAATTTTTCAAAGCAGTCTGTGCTTCAAGGACACAGAGATTAGCTGCTGAGGAGCAAGGAACACCCTTCTTGCTCTTTCAGCTAGTTTTTTTTTTTGGCTCTGCTTCTTCGGAGAGAGAGGGAGACAGAAAGTGTTTTTTTCTGGGACTTTCGGCTTTTCCCTTCTTCTCTTCTGGACTGTTTCACCATCAGAAGACCAGAACTCACTTGGAAAATTTCCACCTTAAACCCAGAGGGGGCCCAGGCCGGACCCAAGCCCCGAAGAGGAGGAGAGAGACCACACCCACAACAAGACTCTTAAAATCTTTCCGGTTTCCTCTCCATAGTGAGAGGTTTTATTATTTAGCATAATTATTCTTTACCTGTCTGTTTGTTAAATAAATAGTTTTTATTTTCTCTTTCACATTCCTCCGAGGAAAATCTTTTTTTTCCCCCAAACCTGGTGGGGGAAGCAGCTTCTCAGGTCGGGGATAGAGCTACCAACAGGCTGTGAAGACTGGAAGTATGCATGCCATTCCCACTGCAGAGCAATTGATTTTGTTTAAATTCCGCCTATATTGTTAAAGATAGATATTTAATCTAGAAATTAGAGATAACTTTAGTCTGATCAATATTCACGTTGTGCTCAGAAATGCCTATTTCAGAAAAGCAGCATATTTAAAACCAAGGAACTACTTACATCCATTTCTATTCAAAATGTATGCAGCCTGTGCTGAACAGAGGCCGAAAAATGCTTTAAGATCCCCAAAGAGGCTACATAAAGCAAATATATACACACACCCCCAAATGAGTGCTTAAGTTCTACTTTTCCCCTACCCTCTGGCTTGCTAGAAAATTATTATACAGTTCTTCTTTCTCAATACCAGCACTTGGAGATGTTCTTTGGCTGAGCTTTCAATACCTAGGTTTATTCCTGAGACTCAGTTGTTAAAAATATGTGCAACAAGGCCAGCCAGACCTTGTATATGTATATTTCCCTCTTTCCTTGAGAGAAGTATGTAGACTACAGTATTCTTCTTAGACATAACCAAGAAAAGTCTGCTTAAAAATTTATTGAAAATGTCACCCCAAAATTTTACAAGCCATTTATGATGCAACCTCGATCTGATGAAATATTTTATATGTAGAATAAACAATATTTTATATAGGTAGTGATTTTCCTTTTACACCAGCGAAAAGTCAGGAATGAGAGAACACATTGGGAATTTGGGAATTTGGCTGAAAAATCTCAAATAAATAAGACACTTGAAATTCTGCCATTAGGCTTCAAAAACCTTTCAAGTATCAGCTTAATGTTTATTCTTTTGATAAGAAAATAAAGGAAAGATATTCTTGGGATGATGATTTCTTGCTGAAAACCTTGTCTGAAGTACCAGAGCCATTTAGGGAAAATGCACAGAGCAGAAATTATGAATAGCTAGATTATAAAAGAAATAAGAGCATTCAAAGTCAACACAACTGTCTCCTGTAGATGCCAGTAATTAAATTTCTTTTATCTGGTGGAAGAAGTGCTGCCAGCTTCCTATAATGAACTCAACATCACCTCAAGGCTTTTAAATCTTAGCACTTTTACAGTCATGCATCAAAGCTGAAATTAGAGATCTCACGTATTTTATGATAGAAATGAACACTGTGCATACATGATTGGACATCAGAGGAACCCTATTTCTAGGGCAGATCACCAAAAGAAAACATTCTTAAAAGAAAATTTTCTTGATGTATTAGCAATTGTGAATTAAATCACAGCAAAATAAGTTGTACAAAAGCGTGTAATGAAGAAATTACTAGAAGAAGTCAAAATTTTAAAAAAATAGTCTCAGAACAGACTTGAAGCTTTTATGAGTGGGATTAAAAATTTCACTTCCTTGCTTCCCTAAGCATTATCAGGTGACTCGGTATGATATACTCCCTGTGACTGGCACGTTCACGGTAAGAGGCCTGGAAAGTGTTTGCCTGGCATCTAACTTGGATTCTCATGACTTCCATGCTTTCAAAGCTCAGCTCCTCAACAGAAAATCCTGAGACACTCTACTGAAATAGTTCCATTTCTGTATCTTTTAAAGAGGAATATCTGGGATCTCAGATTTAGGGGCAACACCTCAGCTCAGGTTGTCCTATAGCCTTACTCTGTAAACTGGTATTTGCAAGCAGTTGCATATGGGACAATGGGAAACAATCAATTTTTCTGCCCTCAGCACACCTCTCACAAAATTACAGGCTTAGTACTGCAGTTCATATAAACTCCAGTGCTCATTTGTTCTTACCCTTAGTCTCCCTTCCTGAACCTCCAAATGATGTCATTAAGAGTATTCGCATTTACTGCAAGCAGTGAAAGAGACTGCTCATTATATATATTCCTTCTTTTCCTCTAACCCACATAACATCTTTCTTTCGGTTTCACCTTTGTCAGTTCTACTTAGATGCTTTGTTAGTATGACACAGGAGAGACTTACTGTCCAGTTATGGAAAATGCGCACATAGCCTAGCTATGGGTCAGGTATGGAACCTGCTCTTAGTAATTTGTTCCTTCTGTCTGCTTGTCCTTCCTACTCATTGCTGATGTGCTGACAGTTTGCTGTGTTCTCTTCTGTATACGTTTATGTTGGGCAATAGTTATACGTGCGATTCAGGGATCAGTATCTGTTGCAGTCTGTAGTTTCTGCCGATGGTATGGCAAGCTGCAAACCTTCCCCGAGAACGCTGCAGGGCTTCCTTGGGGAGAGAAGCTGTCCCACTTCCCATAGTCCCTTCCAGGCAGCCCCACATGGCCCTGGCTAGCTCTCAGCTTCCGCAACACAGCGGCGATAAAGGAGGCAAGAAGGCTCCCTGCGTGGGGACTTCAGAGGATCTTTATCCTCCTGGTCCCAGAGGCAGAGAGGGCCACACAGTAACACACTGATACCCAAGGCAGAGAGGCCGTCCCGTGGTAGGAGGCTGGATTTTGTATGGGGATGAGGGGGGGCGGAGAGAGCACATGGACTAATGGTCTCAGGGCGCAGGGGCGGTACTTGGGCAGAGTTGGGGTATTGGGACCAACAGGGAGAACCCCAGGGAGTGGTCAGGACTAGGGGTGGGGGAGGGAGGAAACCGAGGGGAGGGCAGGACCTTGACATATAAGGGAAAAAGGGGCAGGGAAATCAACGGGCCAGTCAGGGAAACAGAACTGGGTTACCTGTCCCTTTAGGGGAGTCTCTTGTTCTCTGATTGGCATCCCACAAGTATCAAGAAGTTACTCCTTATCCCTGCTGAGCGGGTTCTGTTTCTCACATGTTAAGTCATGAAGCAGTCTCTTCTTTACCTCATTAAGTCTGTATTTTCATGCTCCATCAGCTTGTTTCCTATTTTCTTAAATGTAGACTTAACTTCTTTGAGGCAAAGACTTTATTGTTTGTACATCTAGTTCAATAACCTTAGTGTCACTAGTTACACTGAGAGTGAGATCCCAGATCATTCCAATTGCATGCAACGTTTTGATTTAATGTTTGATTAAATAAAGACAAATGTAATTTGTTTTGTACGAGATCAGTAACTTCTTCACAGCTCTGTTGACCAACTTTCTGGTTGCGAGACAGGAAGGATTCTTCTAATATGACTGATATTCCCTGAGGGTTTTATTTCCAATGTTCTTGTGCTAAATATTGTTTTTATGGGATGTGTTTTTCTTGTTTGTTTCTAAAGGATAATGTTATTAATATCAGATCAACTATATTTAAGCATCTTTCTTGTTAAAATATCAAAATAAAACAGATTTTCTGTACTTTAACTACTTTGCTGAGGAACTCTGCCTCTGCAATGTCTCTGTTAATTAGAATATTTCTCTAACCTTTATTTTCTCACATATACCAATTTACAGCATTCTGCCCACAAAAAGAAAGGATGTGACTCAATTTTGCAGCTTTTTCTGTCATGTGTAAGTAAGAAAGAAAGAGAATACAGCATATTAAGGCAAATAGATTCTAATACATACATAATATGGCATAACTTTGGCTGAATTCTGACAGAAGGAAAGAGTTATTTCTTCACAGTTAGAACTCCAAACAATGAGATAAACTGAACTGTGTTTTCCAGATAAGTGAAGAACTCATGCTAATATGTAGTAGAAAATAAAATGTGTATCACAATGCGTACAGAGTCTTCTGGTTTTTGTTTTTACCCTTACTTTTCCCCTACAGCTCACACATTTATTCTTTGGTTTCTGGCTCTGTGTTTAGCAAGGACATGCCTTAGTGTTTTGTAGCAGTCCAGTGGGATGTTGGCCTTAGAGACCTAAGCATGGATCAACTAGCAAGTCCCCTCTTTTCAGTTGTACTCTCTTGATAGAAATATTTTTATTTTTTTTAAGGTGCCACTCTAACACCTAAATTTGCAAGGATGTTTTTTTGCATTTGTTTGAGTTGTTGAGAATAGACTGTAATGATGCAAAGATTCAACTAGGTTTAGTCACTGGTCCTTCGGTGATCTGGCAAAGAAAATATTTGGTCTCAAAAATAAAATGTTCCAGGCTGTGTGTTGATTAACATGAAAAATTTGCAATCATATAAAAGAAAAATCTCCTCAGAATCTTTCATTTGCCTTTCAAGTACACAGGATGTTGGAGTTTCTTTTTCTTAATTTGCCTCTTAAACACGGAGTACTCTTCATTGATTTTAAAGATTTCTAATTATCTAATAAGATAAATTTAACAAGCTGAATTTTTGGAATGCATACATGCTCTGACACATATATAGAGACTTCTTTGACATCAGTGATGGTGCTATACATGACCTACTGGCAAGTTTACAGTCTTTAAGCATTTGTAACAACTATTGCTGTTAAGATTTCAAGTAAAATTTAAAATGAAAAAAATTAGACTGATCTCTTGTCTATCACACTAGTTACTTCACTGTAGTTATATTATTCTTCTTGCTTTTGTAGATACTGCTGTGTTGTGTTGTACTGTCTCTTGGATTTTTCTTTTTTTCTTTTCTTCTACCTACCATTTACTATTATAGCTACCAAAGGAAGTTCAAAAAATTGTTATGATTACTATTTTCCTTTTGAGTTAGTTAACCCCAATGAGATATTAATTTTCCTCATTAACATGGTACACGTTTCCTAACAATAATTTGTGTTTCCCAGGTAGAAATCAATCAAATTTTCACTATAAATCTTTTCAACAGGATTAAACATTCAGTGCTCCTTTTTCCACAGTGAGAAGAAGACTAGCAGGTTTTTTTTTTTCTGTCAGAAATGAAGTGATTCATGTATACCTGAATGGATACATTGACATCTAGTCTAGTCAGGATTTGCCACCTTTGCCTTTAGGGAAATCTACTAGTCCCTACATTATAATTCTGTCATTCTGGCAAGAAACTTTCCAGTAATGGATCTTGAATGTCCAAAGGGGACCTAGGGTAGAAGATCTTATGTTTCAAACATTGATGGTTTCCCACAATGAAGTCTGTGAACAAAAGGTTCATGCTGTTTCTTTCTCCTAAGCATAAAAAAACCACTCTCTCAGTCTTCTACCCTCTGGTTAGTATATTATATTAAACAGAATTATTTCAGCAGTTTGTTGAAAGGATCTGTAACTAGCTAGGAAATGATCTGCAGGTGTGGGTGGGGGACGGAGACATGGACCCAGACTGACAGGGAATCTGAGACATTTATTCAGAGAAATGAGCTAGTTTTATACACTTCTTCAAGACCTGCTATTTCCTTACATGGTATTTTTCATTAAGCAACCTATCACACATTGCCATGTCAGTAACACACTTTCTCAGTGTCCCTACATGGGGCTTATCACCCGCTGTCCACTCGTCCAGCAGCTTGCAGCAGGCTCCTCTCTGTCGTGGTCTGCCGCATGACACCTCCTGCCCCCAGGGTCCAGTGCCGCCATGTGCTCCTTTGCGCTGCCATGTGCTTCTTATCTCTCCCCATATGTAGGCAGTTATTTTATGTGGCCTGCAATCCCAGGGCAACTTTATAGAAAAGGAAGTTATCTCAATGCTCTACCCAACATCAGGTAAAGAGCTGTGTCCTTGGGGTTTTTTTCTGTTTTCAGGGACAATCGATCATGCTGTGCCTGCAAATAAATATTAGACCAAAATTCATGTTCTGAGATGGCAGTTTTCCACACATTTTAAAATGAACATTAACAAAGCATTCTACAAATACAGCACACTGACCTTATAGGCTTTTCAACATTTCAATAGCCATCCCTGGACAAATATGGGGTCTTGTTAGAAAAAATGCAAAAACATACAGGTTGATGGGACTAAATTAAATGAGAAAAGATTACTTTTAAATGGAGAGTTTATCAACTGAATTCACAAATAAATAGCCAGTGAAGAAGGGACTGAATTTACATTTGTAGGTGAATTTTCATTGTGAATGAAGGACATGACTTATTTGGTTATTCAGTACAGGTATGTCCCATTATACCCTGTGCATATTTTGTCGACTTTCTGTAGTTTGTTCATCATCTTGCCCAGGTGAAGTAACAAGGACTCATCTACCTGCACGCTTGAGTAGACTAGTCTCCAAAATTACATTTGTGTCTCATGCAGGGATACCACTGGATGGGTTTATCTCAAAGCTTCCACTAAACAGCTGCTTAGAGTGAATAGAAAAAACCTTTTTTTATATCATTAATATACAACTTATCTCACAAATACTGTATGACTGTATTTTCCTACTGTAACATACTACATTTATATTTTCCAAGATAACTCTGGGAATCATCTGTCCAGTCAGCTTTTGCTGCAGTCTGATTAAACTCAAAATGAGAGGTTTCAGTGAGTTAAACACATCCTGAATTAATAGAACTTCTGAACTGAGGCTGTCATTTATGAAGCCAAACTTGACAAACTTTGGAATAAGAATGACTGTGGGGTACTCTGTTACCTTACAGTAAAAAATCTGTCATTATTCTCATGACATCTACAAGTATAAAGAAAATGAGTGTTGCATTAGTTGAATCTTTACAGAGCTGTGTACAGTGAATTCAATAAATATTCAAAAAATCTTTTAATATACATTTTTCAGAAGAGTGTTCTTAGAAGTGTAATACCTGATGACAACAGTTTAAAAAAATGTCAAGCTTTCACTGTATCAGTGATTCTAGACAGGCTAACGCATTGCTTTCATGTACTATTCACTGTCTTTTTTTTCTTTTTTTTTCTTTATTTATGACACTTGCAAATGTTTTTGCACTATTAGTTTAGTATTTTACTGTTTGGTTTGAGGATTTCTCATCAAGGCAGGTCCTGACTTCAAACAGTTTTTCTGTTTAATCAAAAGCAAGCTAGTGCCATGTCAGGTAGTATACATTCTTGTAAGAAATGGGTTCCAGTCATTGATCATTCTTTTAGTTTCATACATTAAACCACGTCTTTCAAGTGTCATTAGTACAAATAATCTTTCCAAAGGCTTCTAAAGATTTCCTTTAATCTATGTTTGTATTTGTTCTTTCCCTTTTACAGCCAGTGTACCCTCACACTCACTTTTCACTCGTATTATTAAGCCACAAAAATTGTAATACACATGTCACTGACACACTAAAACATTAGTGGCTTTATCCTACTGTTTAAGCCATAGCCCTGGAGTTTACTATATAATAAAGTGACCAAAAAAAAAAAGTAATAAACACATGTATTTGGAACATGGCTTGGACAATCCAGAATATACAATACCAAACCAGTAAGTATCAGTGGTGGTATAAGATTTATAATTCAATCTGCTCCACACAAAATTAAAGAGAATTCCAAACACTGAAATAAGTTTTCAAGTGAAATCCTGACATAGTGGCTGAACCTTCCACACCTTATGGTTATATTTTACATCATAAGTTCAAATGGACATATCTGTTGTCTGTGCCATCAAAACCTGTGCATCTCTGATTCTAACAGCTTTAAAGAATCCAACGTTAGGTTCTAGTGTGATATTTGGCAATAACAAAAGAAAAAAAAAGAAGAATTTTAGTGATCTTTAATCTCTACCAAGCTCTAGTAGGTTTTTTTGCATAGGAAAATAGGGGTTATATGCAGAAGGCTTAATGCTCTTTATAATCTATTAGAAAATATTTAAAAGGATAAGTATAGACAAACACATTTAAAATTAATCATCTTAAGTTTGACATTAATAGAAAAATCATAAACAGAAAAAATATCCAACATGAAAGAAAAATGACCTATAGGTTTTCGTGAAATGAACTCAGAAAGTTTAAAACAGTGTAATATTTATTATATTTTTTTCTTCCCGTTTGCTATTAGGCTTGTGCTTAGACGAAGCATGGCAAATCAGAGTACTCTTAATGACATCCAGAAAACAATGAGACTGTACCTAAGGATACAAACTTAAATTCATAGAAATTTTTGGCAGTTAAAATGTTATATAGCTAAATGAAAGGAGAACAACAAAATCTTGCATGCATGTATAACTCTCACAAGGGTTTGCCAATGCTCAGCCTCTTTGGTCTCAGACTTTACCTTTGCTGTCCTAGCAGTGAATTTACATTAGTTTCATTCAAAAATGTGATAGTCTCAGAAAGATATATGACACAGAATTATCATTTTATCACAGGACAAAATGCTGGGCTATCTTTTCTGTTTATTAAGTAATGGTTCTTTCCAGGTAAGCACAGGAACTAGAAAAAGTTATTGATTTTTCTTCTGTTTTCTCACAGGAAATTAAAGGCTTTATCTAAAGTACATAAATCTCAGGTGCATAAGATAATTAATGTATCCTGAACACACTTTAGAAATGCATGAATACTAAGGTAAAGAGGTCAAATCTGTTTGAAAGTCTTGCCAAATTTACACATTTTAATGTCCTGCTGGCAGTTATAGAAACCCGGTGTATCATAGCTACCTTTAAGTATTTTTTAAGCTATAAAAGTCAAATCAGATGCATCTGTTCCAGAAAAGAAAAGGTTGCATTTTGTACTTATATCAGTAAAATTAATGAGTACCTTCAAGCATTCAGTCACAAAGTTATCAGATGTCATAAAACAGAGATGATATTAACATACAGGACTTGTTTCAGCAATAACATAATTTACAATTCAGCAATCACAAATTGGTTTGGGTTGCAGAACCACTCTTTCACTCCCTGATAGGGAGTGAAACATGATAGGATTAGTTTAGATATCTCTAAAAAAACCTGAAAAGAATAACAATTTACCTAGACCTTAAATCTGTGGGGATGGTGAAACCTCACTTTTCCCTAGAAAAAATTTTCAGGTGCCATACTCTATCGAAAGTTTTATTTATCCCAAGTGCCCCTTGTATAAATTACGCCCATTGCTATTTTTAATCTTTCCATGTTGACTAGAGAGATAATTGATCCTAGTTTGCTTCATTATATCACCTTATACAACTGTAGACAGTTGTCTCGCTTCATCCATTTTTTAAAAAGACTGAACAGCCCTGTTCTATAGGTTGTAGTTGGTAAGGATTTAGTAATTTTTATTGTTCTTATCTAACCCTTCTGCTGGTTTAAAATGTGGCTTTCATGCTGAATGCAGACAAGAAATATGGCTGAATGCCAAAGCAAGTTTTTACATAAGACACTCTGCAGCTAAAGTATTCATTGAAGTAAACTACCATTTCAGTTTACAGGCCATGCACAGACAAGATGATCATTATATAATATTTTGTTGTTATGAATTTATGCTATTCTTGAAGAGTGCTAATGTCCAGAACAGCTTGCTTTACAGGGGAAGCCAAACATTGTTGTTTTGGGGTTTTTTTAAGAATAAGCATATTTTTTCTATTTGTAAGCCATTCATCATCCGGAATCAAAATATTTTGAATACCTTCAACCTCAGCACTAAAATGGAACTTACTCAGCTGAAGGAATATAATTGTATAGAACTGGAGTTTCTAAGTTAAATTTTGCATATGAAAGTCTGATGATATAGGTCTGCTTAATATCTATATTCTCTTTCATCTTATAGATTGGTAATATTTTTCCCTGTTTGTAAGGTAAGAAATTTTAAAAGATCTCATTCAAAGGAATCTTTCAGATAAGCGTTTTAGCACAAGGCTTCGTTAGATGCCCAGCATTGCAAATGGTAGATTCTGGGTGCAAACAAAATTCAGTATAGAACTAGACCTGTTAAAATATTAGTGATTACACATCTATGTTTTCTTTTTTTTCTTCATCTATATCCTGCATTTCTTACATTGCAATACATGCTTGGTTTCTATTTTGTGTGGGGAAAAAGCCCTATTAACATACTTAGCAAGTATATTCAAAACAAGAGAAATTAAATCACTTTAATAATAACATTCTTATGCTTTTCCTTTTTAAAATATTTTTACTTTCTTTAGCAACTCACATCTGATCTCTACATGGAGATCAGTTATTTGCACGTGCAACAGCCCAGTGGTGTACTGATATTCAGGCACGTACCTATTATGAATTTTATTCTTAAAATTCTGAAATATTCTTAATGAAACTGTTGGAGGGAATGAACTGTATTCTTATGAGCAACATCTTGACATATTATTGTCAGATGATCAGTTTAAACATTGAGCAATCTTTCAGTCAACCCAGTATATGTATTATTGCAAAAGTGTCAGTTTGTTTACTGGGCTAGATGCTCTGAAGTGTTGTCTCTTTTTACATCAAAGGTCAGTTTGAAATTTCTTTCATTTTCTGCCAAAAAAATCTTTGAACATTTCATAAAGTCGTGATCTTGTTTCTTTCTTTCCTTCTCAGATCAACAGAAAATGGTATCTGTAATGCCACCTGAGACACATCAATCTATACTCATGGCAGATATATCATCTGTGGAACTAGTTCAAGAAAACTGTCAGGTCTCATTGGGAAAATTAAGCTTTCTATTAGGGGAATGAATCATATATGACAAATACTGAATGATAGGTTGGAAGAAGTTATTGTTCATGAACTGCATTTCAGATTAAAGTTCCTTCTCACTTCACAATTATAGTAGTCAGTTCTTATCACTCCTTTAATTTATATATATATTTGCTCATAAAAATCTGTTGCACCATTCTACAGATTTAGGACATATCATAAAATAATTATTCAAGATATTACCAGTATTCAGGTAAGTGGAGAATAAATTATAATTCTCAAACCTTCATTCAGCAGAAACAAAGAAGTTTTATAAATTACCATTTTTCTGATTAGGTTCTACTGTTTTTCTTCTTTCATACTGGTGAGAAAATGCTTCTTATGGCAGTAGTGGCTAACCTTGCACAGACTGAGATCCAGAAAATGAAAATGTGCAATGTTATAAACGTTAAAAGGTTGAATTTAATGCAAAGTACATTAACTAATAAAAGTGTTTGAGCATACCTAAGCAATGTACAGGTTTGGCTTTTGCCTCAGAAGGTGACTACGCGTCCCATAAAACCACGGGAAAGACGGACGGCTGACAGGAAGAGGACACCGCATCTGTAAATCAATGCACAGACCTGGTCTCTGCCTTAGAAAAGGACTACACATCCCATGGGACCACAGGAAAGATGGATGGCGGACAGGAAACAGACATCTGGGACTAAGACTTTTGGGAGATGGAACCAGGAGATTAAAAGGGCGCCTCGTGGCAAGGGGAGGGGGGGTTTTTGGGGTGTTGTCTCAGCGTGAGAGGGAGTGGGCATGTGGTCGAGGGCTGTTGGTGGATTGCTTTTTTGTCTGTTTTGCCGAGCGGGGTTGTGGACTGACCACAACCCTGTTCCCAGCCGCAGATATTAATAAACGCGGATTAATTTTTTATATATTTGACCACGTTTATAATATGCAATATCAGCCAGACATAGGTTTTAAAATAGAATCACTGAATCTACTCATATGCAATATACGGTACTCATATGCTGTTGCATGGATTACTAGAGAATTGAGAGTTTTCTGTGTGAACCTCAAAACGGACTAAAAGGCTTCTCTTGACATAACTGTAAAAGGCATTTTGGTAGTTTCAAAAATGGTTTTACACCTGATAATCCTGTGACTGTATGCATACTCATGCAGTGCATTCATTTAAACTCTGACACTGTGCTGCTCCAAATAGCTGACTCTGAATCTGCTGTAAAAACATAATGCTAATTACATCTTGATTTTCAGAAACGGTGACTTCTACTGACAGCAACTTTGATTCTTCTGTTCTTTTACAGCTGAAGAAAATCATTGCCTATTCTGTTGTACTGCGGATGTATTAGTGAAAACGAGGTAAATCAGCCCCTGTGCTCCTAGGAAGCAGTTTTATTCTAGTCTAGTTAAAAACCCCAACACATCCAGATCCAGAGTGTGAGAAAAAAATAGGAACTTTGAGCTAAATGACAGTCTGGTGAAAGAGCTAATAATTACTAGCTGCAAGGTAGCCAGTATAGCTGAGGGGAGAAGTGCCTAAAGTGACAGTCGCTTCAGAACAGATTGGTCAAAGTGTTAAAATTAATTACTGCAGAAAGGCTCTTTTTGCCAAAGAATGAGATTAGAAGAGTAACCTCTGCAGTGCTAGGCCTGAATTTCTAAAGCATTCTTAGTGCAAGTATGTTTTGATGGCTCAGAGTCATACTTAGCTGGTCACTTTCGAAAGATAAATTCAGCTCCAATATACAGACATAGCAGTATCATGGTGAAGCTATCTCTGAGAATCAAAGACATGTTAAATTACATTTCACAATCTCATAAGCTGTCTGCAGGACATGCATTTACATCCCAAATATCTGAAATGTTGTAAACAGCTAAAGCTCTCTTTTAATACTTATGCTGTCAAAGAAGCATTTGTTCCATTACAGAAGTGGAGAATTTACTGCAAAAATCCTCTAATACATTTGTTCTGGCATAGTACTAAATTAAGGATGTGAATAACACTTGAATAACACATAAGAAAAACAGCATTATGAACAGATATCTTAGTAAACGGATATATATATTCACATACGTACATAGTATACATATAGTAAGGGAGCAAGATAATTGTAAGATATCCTAAAAAGTATGGCAAAAGCACCTTTATTTTAAAAATGTTATGAGCAAGAATGATGATTGTTTGCACAATTTTAATACTGTCCTTCTGTATTTGCCCAGAATCATGATCTTTATCTATTTGTTTGCATAGTAATTTCTCACCACTGAATCTTACCTCACTGAGTTGTTAGGTAACAATTAATCATTTTCTTCATTTTTCCAACTGATGTAAATCCTTCAGCTTCATTTAGTAGTTTATTTAGTAATAGGGTGTGCTGGTTTAGCCAAATTTAGAAATATATCCTTTGAGAGAGGGCAGGTTACAAACCACCCCTCCCCCACCAGGTTTGGGAAAAATAAACTTTTTTCCTTGAAGGAAAGTGAAAGAGATAAAACTATTTATTTATCAAACACACAGGTAAAGAAGAATAATGCTAAATAATAAAACCTCTCGCTATGGGGAGGAAACCTGAAAGAATTTAAGAGTCCTTCGGTGGGTGTGGTCCCTCTCCTTCTCGTCTTCGGAGCTTGGGTCCGAGTGGTAGGGGGGCCCCTCCAAGGTGATGGAAGGTGCCCCGGTGGGGTTCTGATGTTCTGGTGTTCTGAACAAGTCCAGAAGAGAAGAAAAAAAAAGAAACCAGAGTCCCAGAAAAACCACTTTCTTTCTCTCTCTCTCTCTCTGAAGAAATCAAGCCGAAAAAAAAAATTGGCTGAAAAAAGCAGGAAGGGTGCTTTCACTCCTGCAGCAGCAGCAGCTAATCTCAGTGTCCTTGAAGCAACAGATTGTTTTGAAGGGTTCGCTCAGTTTTTTTGCTCTCCTTGCAGGCTCCATTTAAAAGCACGGAAAAGATCAAGATCACGTCTAGGCATAGAGCAGGGATAGGGGATACAACAGCGTAAAGTCACCCCAAGACATAGGGTCAGATAACTACCCAGCCACTCAGTCAGTTCCCTCCTCAGAAGGACAGAGCAGATAATAAGATGAAAAAGCTCAGGGCCTGGGAAAGACAGGGATATCACTTACCAGTGAGCATTATGGGCAAAACGAACTTGACTTGGGGAAAATTAACTTAATTTACTTCCAAGTAAAAAAGATATAGATAAAGAGAAACAAAGACAAAAATTAAAACAAATCCTTCCCCCCAACCCCTTGCCCAGGAGGAAGTTCGCTCCCTCACTTCTGATTCCTCTACGTCCCCATGGCAAGCAGCACAGGGGAATGGGGAACAGGGGCTGTGGAGAGACCACAACAGCTCCTCTTTGCTGCTCCTTCCTCCTCACACTTTGCCCCTGCTCTGGTCTACGTCCTTCACGTGGTTTGTAGGCCATGAAATGCTGTGGCCTGGGTCCTCTTGTCGGGCTGCAGAGGAATCTCTGCACCGACACCTGAAGCACCTCCTCCCCTCCCTCTACTCTCACCTCTGGGTCTGCAGGGCTGTTTCTCATACTTTTTAACCTCACTCCTCTCTGCCAGGAAGCGTTTTGCCATCTCTTGTATATGTTTTCCCATAGGTTTGAGATGGCCTTACCTTACCCAAGGACCTCAGCTATGCCCTGTGACGGAGTCCATTGGAGTGGGTTGGGTATTTCTCCATGTGAACAATACAAACCTCTGCACATTTCCACTGCAGGCTACAGATTTGGCCCAATGGCAAGAACTTCGACTAGATGAGACCATGGCATGAGTGCAGATTGTGCTGGATCTCTGTGTTACAGGGAGATCTCACTGGAGAGCGAGGAAACGCATTTTCTCCACTGGATTCACAAAACTTGTTGGTAGCAGAGAGAGAACAGCAACATCTGTCAACAACAACTTTTGAGGCCCAGTCAGGCTTTTGAGATTTATCTGACTAGGCTTGTTTTGTCTGTCACTTCCCTCATTATGCATCCTATACCTCCTGATTTTGGAAATAAAGTGAAACATTAAAAACCTCAGCTGTTTAATACAAAACACTGGCAGCTATCCTGCCCCTGGCTCTTCTGAAAGACTGTGGATGGCAACCATGCCAGCTATTCAGTTCAACTTTGACCTGCAATATACATATACATAGACATTATTCATAAATACATATATATATAAAAGATAATTTGATGGATACATGTACAGCTAGAAATTGTCCCTAGCAGAAACAAATTCCTCCACAACTGCCAAACAGAGTTAAGTGAGTCTGGAGAAATTATACAGGAAATAGATTAGCTATAAAAATCCTTAAGATTATTAAGAGCAGATATAAAAAGGCCTGGACTGCTTTTTAGTGGTCTTAAAAAAAAAATCTTTGAAAGTATAGGATGATTTTTAATATCCATAATAATGAAAAATACACCCAAGACTTAGGTTCAGTTACCAGCTTTGTAGGTGTAATTAGATTCAGAAAAGGTTATGTTTTTTGCAATGTCCAGAAATGTCTAAGCACAGAAAGATTCAATTGCTACTTGAGCAGGGTAGAATGGTTAATTAAAAATTCTCTTTTACTACTAGTATGAAATTCTTTTTGTTACAATTTCTTCCAAGGGGAGTCACAAAACTCTTTTCAGAAAAGAAACTTTAACAAATTAATTAGGAGCCTTTTAACAAGTACTACTTTTTGCAGGACGCTTCAACCAACAGTGGCATGTGAGTCTCAAATTTACAGTGGTCAAAAAAGAGATCTAGTAAGGTTTTGTTATGTGCAAGTGATTTAATTCAGTCCCAGAGATTCATTTTTATAGCAGGTGAAGTGCTCCCATCCCCTCTCTTCTACAGAATAGTTCAATGGATAAAGCAGTCACTGGTAGGTAAAGAACTGCTTTTATTTCCGAGGAGAAATAAAGCTCCAGCCTCCTGACTTGAGGCACATATGGTGAACAGACCCTGGGGTAAAAGAGCTGCACTATTCCTGATGCAGCGATTCACCACTGGCCAAGGAATGCACATGGAAAGCAGGATGAGCTCCATTCCTGACTCAGTAAACATTTCTGTCTAATATTATAGTCTCTGCGATTAGGTGTAACGCTATTAGGCAGATATTTGAGACTGAGACAGAAAACTGGCCTTTCCAAGAAAGCACACAAAATGCCTCATTTACCCCACCTTGGTCTCTTTCTGGCGAAAACATTCTTCAGGCTTTGATGTGAAACATTGAATGGGATGGACAAGCCTATGACAGTGACAGAGGCTGGAATTTTGATGTGAAGCTTAATAGTTCAGAGTTTTGTCTGGGACATAGGGTTACTGGGAATTACGGTGAGCTCTCAGGCTCTGACAGCAGAATTAGGACCAAGGCCAAGTTCCAAACTCTCGCAATGGACTAACAAGACATGAGAGTGGATATAATTTTAAGATGGTTAAAATGAAGCATGTGTAAGGTATCCTGATAATAAAAAGGGTTTTTAAATGACTGACATAAGAAATACTGGAAATTAATTCTCAGTACCACAGACAACTGTCTTGCTTAACTGATGCTTCCAATTATGGGAGTCATTGCTATTAGCAAAAAGTAGAACATACATAAAAAGGCTGTAAACTCACTCATTTTCTACTCCTTGTATCGTTTTTAAGCAGCCTCAGTAAGAGCAGGAAAACTTGAAGAAGGAGCTCAGTCTGATTTAAGCCCCTATCCCCATTTTAAGTTTTCTGTATCTTCCATCTGAAACCTAACCCATATGATTCATCTGTTTAAATGGTCTATACCCATCCACCCGGCAGGTGATGTTGGGACGTTGGTTTAGCCCTCTGAGAAGTGAGTGGATGTGATTTGGAGAATAATCTCCAAATTTGAATTAATGGGAGAAATAAAAAATTAAAAGATACCACCACTGGAAGCTTTATACCCCCCAAAAGGAACCCCTTGGAACTTTGTAACTGACTCAAAAGTTTTGAAAATGTCCCACAAAAGAAAAACAAAATTGTCAAAGTATTCAAAAGGCAAGGAAAATATTACCATGCTGATTGTAAAAGGTGTTGACATGACATTGAGTCTGATTTGAGATGGGCTTTGATTAATTAGTATTCAAAGTAGGATAATGAAATAAACACTGATTAACAGGAGAATAGGGAAATATAAGTGTTGTACTGAAAAAACAACTTTCCAATTAATTACAAGCTGGCAGAAATAAAGTAATAGGGTTGCTGAATCTGTCTTACACTTCTGCAAGGCAGGTGGCAATATCTACCTTGAGATGTGCTTCATACGGAGTCCCAGAAGAATGGGCTCTTGGCTAGTTTACCCTTTATTTTTTTGTCAGTGGCCTAGAAGAATGGATTTGAACTACTTAATAATCTTGAGGCAAAACCCCTTTTGGTTACAAAGGAATAAATATTCTGAGGAAATGTCAAGTGAGTGTATTTCATATTGAGATTGCAGTGATCTTTGCTGTAATACTGTGGCCCCTACAGGAAGGATGTTGGTATTGGAGCAGGTTCAGAGAAGAACCTTGAGAATGATTAAGGGATGGAAAAACATGGCTCTCAGCGAAATATATAGCTCAAACAGTTTGTCTAATAAAAGACAAGTCTATGGGGGTGACCACAGTATAATCGATAAATAATTTCCTGTGAATAAAAATCTATTAGCAGAGAACTAGCAAAGAAGGAAAGTAATTGTCTGTAGTAAGCATCCAGCTAATAGATTCTCCATCTCTGGAGAATATTCATAAATCTATACTGGATATTTTATTAAACAATATGCTTGAGATAAAACAGGAATTAATTCAAGGGTTTCTATAGCCTATGTTTTGTTGGACAACAGACTAGATGGTCATGGCCTGTAAGAGAATCCAATAATGTGTATTTTTCCATTGACTAAATGAAGTCATAAAATCAGTGAAATTCTATTAAGGTGCTGAGTCCTTTCTCAAATAATCACCAAAATACTTTTTCTTTGATTTTTTTTTTTATTGTTGTGGGAAATGATTGTGCAAGAGTATTGCTAATGAAAAAAGTAAATTTTACATTTCTTTTGTTCTTGTCATCTGCTACAGAATCTATTGGTGAATGATTAGCAAGATTTTACTGGCAGCACTAACATCAGTAAGAAAAGCACAGATCAGAATCCCAGCAAAGTTTTAGTCTATATGAGGAAATCACAGAATTTTGGTTGATTATGAGCTGCACAGCATTTTTATTTTTGATTTTAACAGGTGTCATTATCAGTTTTAATGAATTAGAATACAACTTAACTGTATTTCAGAAAGTATCTCTTACAAAGGTGTATAGAATCATAAAATCATAAATCATAGAATGGCTTGAATTGAAAATAAAAAAATATTATTTACAGAAGATGTAGAGAAAATTTCTAAAGCAGAGGAAATAGATCTAGAAGGCATCTGCAGGGAAGCATCTAATTTTTAACCTTTTATGAAGAAAGTAAGACTGAAGACTTTTAATTTTTAAAATTTTTTTTGTGTTGTAAAATCACATCCTTTAATAACATCAGAAGGGTTTACATCATCATTGTGTCATGTGGAGTGACTGACACTTCTAGTTGTTAGCTGTTTTCCCCATTTTGCTTTCTAGAACCTCTTCCTTTTATCATTGAAAGGCATTGGTTTGTGCAGATTGTATACATGGATGTGAAGAGTATGTATTGCTATTCTGCCTGTAGTCTGTGTTTCAACCTTCTTTTCTGTCTAGGTAGGACTTCAGTCAAGAATTAGGGACAGTATTCTGTTTCATTGCATACTTGTATTCATGGAGCAGCTAACTGATGTGAATGAAGCTGTGCCTATGTGCAAAGATTGTCTGTGCAGATTTGATCATAGCTACATTTTGTGTACCTTAATTGCAGATTTCTTTTCAAATCACAAGGTTTTTTTTTAAAATACACTATTTTTTAGATTTCTATGATAAATGGTACAGTATAAAACTGATTAAATTTTTTTTCATATGTAAATTTTAAATAATTTTTTTCTCTTTTGTGGATGATGTAAATTTTTTTATGTGGTGGGTGGATTTGCCATCACATTTTTTCTCCTTAGGAAATGGAGTGTGTTTCAGTCAATAATGCATATATTATACCTACTTTATAGTTTGAAAGTACTTTAGTAAAAATCTTCAAATCTTCTCTTCTACATTTATTTTTTAAGAGAAAGATGACCCTTACGTGTGCTGGCTTGTGCTCAAATAAATCCTCACTTTACGGACAAACTGGCAATGCATGCTGGACCAGGTAGAAAAATGCTGAAGTCCATTTTATACCTTTGTCATTCAGCCTTGGAAACTGGGAGATGCACTTTACTGGCAGCCATACTGAGAAGAGAGGGCAGCCACTGTACAATGCATTAAAATGCAGCAAAGTGGTTGTATTGCACTACCAGGCTGTAGTCCCAGAGCCTCAGAGGACTCTTTAGTAACTAAATCTCTCCTCAGTGTCATCCTAAGTTTCAGAAGCCTAACATATACCAAAGAACCCCTGGAAAGATTCTTGATCAGAGAGAGAAAAACTAAGACAATATAATACTATTTACCAAGCTAAAATATCTCTTTTGAGTAAGAGTATTTTTACAGAAAAATTGGCTGAGATACTGAGGAACCTCTTTCTTTCTGTGGTCAGAGACTTCAGAATTAACTCAGAGAAATATTCTTTAAAGTATTAAATCATAATGGTAGGAGAGTTCTCAAACAGTTTTGTCCAAAATTTGGAATTACTTCTTCATTTAGAGTGCTGCTTCCTAGTATGGAGATCCAAAGAAAGACACAATTCAAGGAAGAAGGGATGGTGGAGGGAAAAGAGGAAGAAAATATGAGACCTTTATGCAGTTAAGGTTTCATGCTGTGGGTGCAGGGAGAAGCAGGAGGAGCTCAGGACTGGTACTAGTACTGTTCCATGGGGCTGCATACTCCTGGAAAAAGACAATTTTCTCTAAGTTCTCGCTTATGTCAGCTGGCTCAGATCTGAATGGGAGTCAGCCTTTTGAGGAGGAGATACTGCTCTATCAAATGGAAGATGTTGAAAAATGCTGGAGAGAGGAGAATTCCTTTGGAAGACTGCATTTTTTTCCTATTGGGAAATTCTTTGATAATTTTACATGAAGTAATGATTTTTGAGATCTGGTTAGTCGCTTTGGTTTCCATGAAGTACTGAAAGCATGCTCTAATGATATGCTGTAGAATTCATTTTTGAAAATGAAATGTAATCTGTTACTAAGTCACACTGCTTAACACAAATCAGACTATAAACATTTACAGTGTTGGGTTTTTTCCCAATCACACTGAATAATAATATTAAGTCAAATTGAATTAGTTATACTAGATGTGTTTCCATAAAATGGTTTTCACAGTTAAAATTCAGTTAGCTTTCCTTGTTTTTCTGTAGCACTGCTCGAAAGCATGTCAAATAATTGAATATTTTCACTTCAAAATCCTTAACTCTGTGACACTCTTCCCTAGTTTTTTCTTCTGTTTGCAATCACAATTTTAAATTTTAAAAACTGGAGTGGAACAGAGCATGGCTTACAACTAGACTGGAGTGAAGAATTAATAGACAATCTGCTTTTTCATTGAAGATATTGGTAAACTTCTCATATTGTAGTTTCCAGTTCACGGATAGGTATATATGAAGTCCAGTGTAAACACTAAATATGTTGTAGAGTTGTATTTGGATTTTTTTTTTTTTAAATGTGATATAGTTACACTTACACAGTGTACCTGTACAACTGGTTTAGGGAAACAGAATTCAATCCAGTTAACCAACTTTAAAAAAAAACCTTTCTCAGAAGTCTTTCAAATTAGATATATATATAGATACATGAATAGGACACATTGTATTAAAATTACATTGAGATTATACAAAGGGAAAAAAGAAAAAGTAGAACACACAAGTGTGAAGAAAATGGATTATGCATTATTTTGTACATTGAGTCTGTTCTCTTTTGTACATTAGTTACAGAAACAAAGAAATATGGAATTAGAAAGCAGAAGATAAAACTGCAAAGTAGGAAAATAGAATGATTACAGTGTAAGTGTTTATCTTTCACATCTGTGAAAATCTTTGTTTTATTTTGTTGTGCATTTATATGTTGCAGTGATATTTGATGTGCTCAAAACATTCATTTCATGGTGATATCCAGGCTGGGTACAGTAAATATCCTACCACACAACTCAAAGCGTGATAAAGCATTTAAAGGCAGAGCTATTATGTAGTAACAGCTGCTCTGCCTTCTAGGGATAAAATTTATAAAACAGTTCTGCTGCTTTTCTCTGTTTCTATTGTGCCAACATTAGTGTTTCCACCTTTGGTACATGACTCGAAAATGTTAAAAAAACCTGGTGCAGTTTCCCAGTAATGCGTGTTGACAACTCCACTAAATTGCATATGTACCTGAATGCACTGGAACATGATAGGTAACTGACACTTTTTCCTTAAAAGGGGAAAAAGGCAAACTAAAAATTACATTCTAGAAAAATGGAATTATCTACTCATCATTATTAGTATACTGTGATTGAACAATATAGTAAGACTTATAATGTAAAATATTACTCATTTGTTTATTCCTCCAGCCAATAGTTAACAAATTTTCTATCAATTTCAGTACGCCACAAAGCTCAAATAGCTTTGGAATTGAGGGCCTTAATGTTTTTTACTTACCTGTCAGGGCTGCAAGTGAGATACCAAAAGCAACAATTTTCAGTATAATGATCCAAAATATGTCTTCATCAAACCTAACAGCAAGATGTAACTCTCTGATGATAGTATTTCATATAGAATTCAGTCAAATATATTAAAATACAGCTTCATTTTTCATACCACATTCATTCCATGTACACCAAGACAGTTAGAAAGACTTAAGCAACACGAACAGAATACCAGAGCTGCACGTACAACTGAAGTATGTTGGCTCTTACTTTCTGGTGCATACTGGGCTCATTTTGACTCTTCCCAAGAAAATGTGTTGGAGTCGCTGAGACACTTTTATGTTCCATTTAACCTATAAAATTTTATAACCCTAATAAAAATAAAAACAACATTTTATGTTTGCAATTGGATACGTTTAATAATAGTCTTTATCAAACACAGCGCGTTGGTCTTTGTTGGAATCAAGGTGGGAAAACAAAGGCATAAATCTTACACCTTTCTTTATTGCACACATTTCTGATACATGTGTATTTTTGATTTGTGCAGAAGAACAAAACAAAACAAAAAAAGGCCAGCTTTTAAATAGATTGAATTTTCACTCTTGATGAGCTAGAAATATGTTTTCTTTTGAAATTATTTCCTGTGTGTTATCTTACGAAGTGCAGTACTTACTTCCATGGTCAAAAAGCTCTACTGAATTCAGTAAATGCTATTCACTGTGGATGTTCCTGGTGTAAATGGCACACTTATTTATGCTTCCATAAGTGTAAAATGATAACCATCTGTTTTCTAATACATGTCCAAAGTAACAGAGAGAAATTAAAAAGCATCACTCATGTACTATACAAAGTGGTCATTTTGGTCACTGAGGGAAGGGCTTTCATTTAGCAAGTCAGAGCAAAATGCAGGGATCAGCAAAAGGCAGAATAGATTTGTTGAAGTGTCGAGGAATCCTGTTGACACCGAAAAGAATCCTGAATTATTGTTTCTACACTTTCACAGTTTGTAAGATCAATATATTTTCCAACAGCTGTCTTCTTACTGCACTTAAGACTAGGAAGCGAATCTATATGAAACATATGAAACAATGCTCTATCACAGAAATGTAGGTGTTTTCTGTACATACAGATTTGAACAAGAGGTTGCAGTATATGGATTTTTTTTTTTTTTTGGCTGAAATAAGGTTTCTGTTGCAAGCCTGTTAACAAATTCCCCAACAACTAAGTAGAAAAATTATTGCTTCTATATATAAAAGCATATTCTATATATAAAAGCATAAACAGTACCAACCGTTAGACCTATCTTCATGCTCAGGTGTATTTTATTCTGCAAAAAGGCAATTTCCGAGTTTATCTGCTTTGATTTTGACTTTCCAGCATATTTCATCTTACCATAGACAGATGCAAGTCAGGAGGCAGCCTGGGTTTTGGTCTACCAGGTATTCCCAGCACCAATATTCACCTGTTTCTAAGAGAACTATGAGTTACTCCACGACAAGAGTCAGTCCATTGGGGACATTAAATTAGAAAACAATGTCTCATATTTCTTTTAAACCCTGTTTAATACAGTAGCTCAGACTGAGCTATAGATCCTGGGAGCTGTTTGTTGACACTCTACTGCTTTATCTGGACATATGGAAAGAATATTCCCAAGCAGAGTTTGGTTATAATTGCTCCACCCCACTGCTGACCTGCTTCAGTATGCTGTTGCAGTGACCCACCCCATTGAGGGCTGTGGCAGGGGGTCCTCCCCTAGGCTTTGAGAGGCAGGCTTCTCCTAAGGACATTATGTACCCCAGTTCTGCTCCTTTGACCGATCTGTTGCTTCTCCCTGCCCCCTTTTATTCCTTACATGTATGTTTTCCATTCCCTGCTTTCCCGTTTGCCCTCGTACCTTAGTCCCTCCCTCACAGTATTCCTATTGGTTCCCTTGCCCTAGCCCCGTCTCTGTACCGCCCCTGCACCCCAACACCCTCGATCCCAATGCTCTGCCCGCCCTGCGAACCTCCTACATAAACCCCAAACCCTTCCTCCATCTTGTTCCTGGCTCCTAACATCCCCCGTGATGAGGTTGAAATAAATCCTCTTGTGCAAGAACATGTCAGAACCCTTCCTGACTCTTTCATCGTCCGCCTGCATGTGTGTGAGGGCCAGCTGCTTCTCTGGCTGAGATGGGTGCTGCTCCTCTTCACTCCTGTGAGAGCCTTGTCCCTTTTGAGCTGCCCCCTGAGGGGCCCACCCTTTTATGGAGGCTCAGAGGACGGGACAGGACAGGAGCTTTGGCGCATTCCGAGCTCACCAGCTACAAGTGCAACAGCCCCACGGTAGGGGCTCCAGACCCTGTGGAGATGCTTTTGGGAAGGTCGTGGCACCCTCATTGACGCACGCCAAATGTAAGACAGTATGCCCTACATTTCCCTTCCTCCCTTCATAGCACAGAACCAGAATAATATCAGAAAAAAAACCAAGGAAAATAAAAAGTCAAAAGGTTAATTGATTTTGGAGTTATTTAAAAGACTGTGCCCAGAGCAAGGTAAACCTAATCTGAAAATGGTGATGTCTGTAAAAAGGGTTTCAGTGACAAACCTTCAAAGGCATCTATGAAGCAGCAATTTTTATTGCTTGTTTATACACTAGGGTGTTTTTTCCTTTCTTTTTTTTCTTAATGAATATTTACTATTAGAAACTGAGTAGCCTAACTAATACGCAATAGTCTCCCATGAGTCAGATAGCAATTATCAGGTTATTGGAGTTGCAATAAGAAAAAAGAATTACAATGGCCTTTGCTCATACAATTATTTTTTTCTAGAGATTAAAGATGTACTCAGCAATCAACATCATAAAACAACCCTTTTCTAATGCCAAATTACCTTTTTAACTAAAGAAAATACAAATATATGTATACCATTCAAGTACTCATTAAGACCCCTTTGGCCTCCTGCTGTGTCTCAGATTCCTTAATAGAAACGATGGACATGAGGGTAATGGATCTCTGTAATTCTTTCTTCTCAAGCCCTCATCACATAAACCTTTACAAAATAATAAAAGCATATGTATACATTGTACCTTAATGGGGTTTTTTTGATACTAAATCCATGCAAGCCAAAAAAGGTAAAGCAGTTCTACTGGATATCTGTGAGAGCATTAAATTGAATTGAAATGCTGTCATGATCCGACAAGCGTGAATCGTGATAGGTTCTTTAACCAATCTCAATGTGCAAAAGCCAGGCTGGGGATTTCAACAATGCACTTAATTTAGAGTGCGAAAACCACACGATTATGCAATAGTAAAGAGGAAGAGATATAGGAAACAAAGGATAGAGAGAAAAAGAGGGGAAGGGGATTACGCTACCAATCAGACGAGATGCGATCCTCCTGGTATGGCGGCCAATAGATGCATCTTCATCCGCTGGGGAGATCTCAGTGGTGGTGGTTGAGAAAGTCCCTTGTATAAGTTTTCTCGAAGCGAGAGGCAAGCTACTGCGTGGCCCGTTGCTCTGGGAGGCAGGCACAGGAACAGGTACAAGCAGTCCCAGGCCGCTTTCCTTCGCTCCAGCGCAGCCCCTCCCGCTCTTGGCAGGGAGCAAGGCAGGAGCAGTCTTCCATGACCTGCACTACCAGTTCCCAGGGCCGCACCTGCAGGCAGCATTCTGGCAGACATCCCAGCTCAGCCAGGTGGGAACTTCTGTTGCAGAGTTTTAGGGTCTTTTTTTAAGGTCTTTCAGTCTCTGTCCTTGTCGGTGAATCGTGAGGCAGATGAGGAATCTTCGGACAGTCTCTTACAAATGCTTCAGTGATGTTTGCTTAGAATTTTGTTAATTCATGAAAATTTGATTAGTAAGAGTTTAATATTTTCAGCTCAAATTTGATTGAATATCACACCTTCTCTATTAAATAACAAACATTATGGAGGGAAACACTTATATCCCCAGGGCAGAGGATGTATGTAGTTAAATTAACCTTTTTAAGGCATAAAGGTAGTTCAAGTGGGCCCCAGATTGGCCACTTGACTGTTTTCTGTGGCTGTCTTCATGAAATGAAAAAGTAAATATTTTCCAGGAATGAATTAATGTATTGCATAAAAAAACATCTCATCTCTGAACACAGAGATGAATCAGAATGTACTTTCTTGTTCTCTATGTTCACTGTGACTGCTACATCAGATTTACTCTGGGTAAGACCCTACAGCTGCATTACATCCTGTCAAACATTTTTGAAGATTCCTAATTTTTGATTTACAGCTCAGCTTTGTATCATCTTCTTCTGTAGTCTACTTGATAGCAAGTTTAGCATGTTTCTTCAGTACTGACAGTACCTTCAGGTGCTTTAGAAATTGAATCCGTGTTCAGCATGATACCTTAAAGCAGGTGACAATAGCAGTAACTGAGAATAACTAGAACAATGCATAGAATGTCAACATAATGTTCATTTGTTCTTACAGGATGAACTGACTAAAAGATCAGTATTAGACAGGTTTTTCTCTAGAGAGAGTTGTTAGGGCTTGTTTGCAAAAACTGTGAAAGCAAAAAGTTTCTGCAATGTCTTTTGTAAACTCTCTTTTCGTACTACCTGAGGTTAACCTTATCAGGTTCACTTCTGTTTGCCATGGGGTTTTACTCTAGTGTAAAAATACAGACCCAGTTTTTCCTACAAAGGCAAAAAGGAGAATCAGTGCAATTGTTTTTATCATGAAGGATGAGTGTGGATAAATAAAACTTGGGAATTTAGAGGGGGGAAATGTAAGTGGTGAGGAAGCCAGAAAAAAATTCATTTTGCTTTATAAGCCTCCTCTCCAGCCCCAACAAGCAATATTTGAGCATTACTTGTTCTTTCTCACTTGAGCAAAAATGAAAAGGAAAGGAAGTTTGGTAAGTATTCATGCTATCTGAATTTAGACATAATTTGGATACTTAGACTTACTTATTGTTAAATACGAGGAAGTTCTAGTGTCTGTGTTGCTTAGGATTTCTAAATTCCCACTGGAGAATAATGCTGTTCGTGTTTAAGTATTAGAGGAGGGGAGAATCCCATCTTGGAAAATTTACCTTGGTGTTAAAGTTATTGATTTGAAAGTCCTCCTGCATCTGTCTCATTGCTCTTCAGGCTTGCCTGGTCCTTGGTTTAAGTTAGCAGCACACTGAGGATTGCCAGCACTTAAGTCAGACTACAGAGGTTTGCCCCCAAGCTGATCCTTAGCCAAGTGCTGTGCTATGTAATTCAGACATGCTTGCAGTTTCTGGCACATCCCCTGGCATGTCATCATGTTTTAGCAACACCTTTATGTCAAAACAATTGCCTAACTTAGGTCAACTGTCTCAAGGCAATTTTCAGAAACTTCATGTACATTAAAACAAGTGCTGTGTGAAATGCAGCCAAAAGGTCTCTGTAGCTCATGGATGAGTATGCATCTTATAGGCAGATGAAACTTGACATTTCAGATAATATTTGTGGCCATATTATGATAAAGTGTTAAAATATTTTATATGGATGATTAGAGGTGCATTTAACTTCAATTTTTTTTTCTCTTAGCACATATGATATGTTCTAGGAACAAAAGTCCTGTCTAGCAGCTGTGTTATGGTCCTCAAACCACTCTCTGCGACTAAAGGTGCTTATAATGTAAGTATGGTGTTAGGTGTCCTTTGCAAGTCATTGTTTTATTTTCTTGATTGCAGCCTTTCTGACTACCAAATCTTTTGAGGACTTCCACTGGAGGTTTCATCATAATTAGTTATGAAGGAAGATCCCAAAAATCTTACATCAAAATGGCAGTCCCATCAGGCATTGTTCATTGCAAGAATGAGGCGGGTAGCCATAAATATTTTTGCATTTATTGGACTAACTAGATGTATTTTTAAAAAAAATAGTCCTCAGCAATGATGATAATGACAAAATATCAGTGATGGTCATTGCTCTGTATTTCAGAATAAATTGGATTACCAAAAGAAAAAAATCGTTAGTCAGTGGTGGTTAGTAATCTGCTTCTTTCTCCATGTATTCCCTGTGAAGCATAGAAAACAGCTTTTGTCATTCCTCCAGAGGGATTGGGGCCATAATTTATTGGTGTGTGGAAGGATCTTAATATTTCTGATTCATATTTTATGGTGGTTTTCAATACGCTGTAAATAAAAATTTGTACACTGGAAAATGAAACAGATGTGGTTTCTGGAGTGCTTGTAAGGCAGCAGGAGCATAGATCCAGCTGCAAAAATTTGTGTCATTTGCACAAATTTATCCTGTAAAGAACAACAGAAACTCACACTGCGTATGAGTAAACAAATGAGGTAAGGAGGAAAGCAAGCCCTGTGCTTCACATGGGCAGGGGCAGCAGTCCTACCCAAAATATGACCTTGTTCTAATCCAGAAACAGTCAAAATGGCTGAGTCCCTTGTATTTCCATATGCAACTATGGTGGGACATGACTTCCTTAAAAAGACTGAAGATGATTTCATGGACCTGGCAGCAAGAGCATTTATTTCCAGCTACATTGAGTGGTCTAGCAAATAATGTCTCTCAGTTTGCCTCTTGATGTACAATCAAATGTAATTCTGTAGGATATAAATTGTGAGCATTACAAAACATTGCAGCAGATCCTCCTGTCATGCAAATCAGGATGACAGTTGTAGCACAGCATTATTTTATCCTATCTGTTGTCATGGCCACAAAACTTTTTTAAAACAGGCAACTAAGTTTTCTTCTGCCTCCTGCAATGATCATCAGCTTCTGTGGTTACAAAATAATTATATTCCTTTTTTTCTTTCACTATAAAGTCTGTCCTACACATTTAAATACCCTGTGGTCATCTTATAACATCTTATTTAACTTTGAGTTTCCTTATTCCTATTGATGTTCGTGTTTTATTTATTCACTTGAGTTCAGTATTCTCAGTAAGGTGCTGGAGCTTCAAAAGAGATCTTCAGTCACAACAGAGTTCAATCAAATCACATTTCTGCAAGTTGTCTGCGCAGGTTAAAATTAAAACATTATACTTGTCATTTGTGGACATGAAATGGAAATAGGATGATTATGAAACTCCTTCTGGAAGTTGAAAGCAGAAAGCTGATGATTTTTCAATTAATATTTTTCCTTTAAAATTACGATAACCTAAAATTTCTGCTAACCATGTATCTAAACTAATTTCCTGCACTTCACTTTTCTGTATTTCACATATACTTCAGAAAAACCCCAACAGAAAGCTCAAGTGAGACAATACTGGGAGGCTGCTAAGAGATCATATTACCCTTTGTCTTGTAAAGCTGACAGATGAAGTGTTCCACTTTTGTCTGTGAATCCTCAAGGACTTATTTAAAAGATTATTATCTCTTACTTTACTGCCTATGGAGTTTCGATGCTGGAAATGTAAGAACATGTTTAATGCTGGAAATGTAAGAAGTTTAAGCACTTCTGTGTTGCATAGCTGCTAAATCCATCAGTGTCTCCAGGTCACAGCCTGTGACAGTTCGCACCCTTGTTAGTGAACACACATGAAAACTGGCACCTGCTCCTGAGTGTGAAGGGCCAGTCTTCTCTTGGTCTAGTTTCATTTTCAAGGGTTAGCAAGAGGTGAGACTCTAAACTCAAGAAGTGAGTGGACAGGGTGCTGGGTAATCACATCTAGAGTCCCTTTCCCATGAAAGGGTGGG
>WEIT01006225.1:49514-101466 GCA_013389985.1 Dryoscopus gambensis | reverse complement strand
GGAGAACTGCTCATCTATTTTCTTTTTTGGAAGACAAATACAAATTAAAAAATTTTCCACAGACTTCCCCCTTTCCCCTTGTGGATATTGATTTTTTTTTTTTTAAATAACTATCCATCTTGCAGAAAATATTTTCACTACCAAGAACATCCTTTAAATATAAAGTAGCTTCGAGTAGTGTATACGTTCTCTCTGTCATAACCTAGAAATCCTTTTTGTTCAAAACGTAAAAGATATCAACTCCTTAAGAACTAGCTCAGTAACTACTGGAAAAAAAAGCCCAAAATATTCCTCATAGCTTTTTAAAAAAAGTTAAAACAAACCCACCCTTAGCCTCCATGCTATTCCAGCTCTTTTTTGCAAGGAGATTTTACTTATAGAAGATGATTTCTTGGTCCTTGTCCTGGTTCTTTTTTTCTCATTAAAGATTTTGGTTTTGTTAGCTTCTTTACATTTGCAGCTCTTAGATAGATGCAGTCTGTGTCGCATTAAAAAAATTGTATTGGAATGAATGTCTTATTTAATACCTGAAAGTATAGCATGATTAGTTTAGGAAAATGCTTATTTGGAAGTCAAAGCCAGTTATGCCTGCCCAAGGTTTAATATTCTTTTTTTTATGATGAATCCAGCTGTGAAGCCTGAATGGAAATCAGACAGTTTGACGCTAACAGCTGATCATAACGAGTCCAGTTAGGCAAAACGCAGAATGAATCATTTTTGTTGACCCTGGATAAAGCTAAGTAACGTCAGTATAGTTGATTAGATAGAAGGGAGCAGTTAGGCAGTACCTAAACTTTAAAGCATTCAGTGTAGCTGGGTTTGAATGTTTCTGTAGTAGTTAAAGAAAATTCTTAGTAGCACTGAAGATTTTCTTTGGATTTGAATGCTTATAAGCATTGCTTTCATGGAGGGACGTATAGTCCTAATTTGAGCTGTGTTTTCAGTTTTAAGTTTCATTCATTTGGACTGAATTTTTTAAGACTTCTTTTAATATTGGGCAAAAGTGTGTCTTTTATTAGGGTAACATTTGCATTACCTCCCTCTCATGTAACCATTTCCCCTCAAGAAATTGCAAAACTCTTTCAATCTTAGCTATCTACTGTCGTAAGCTTCAACACATTCTTGCTTATGTTTATTGTAAATATTAATTTTGCTTTATTTTTCATAACGTGAGTAGTTCTTACAGAAATCCATTTCAGGATATTGCACTGACAAGATGAGGTTGCTTTGGTTTTTTTATAACTGTTTTGTTCATTAACTTCTAGCTCCCTCTTTCCAAACAGTGGTGCTTGTCTAATTTTTAGTGAGTGAATAAATCAAAGCTACTTTTTGCAAGATAAATTTGCTAATTTATGCACTATATATTTTTGAATTATATATAATGTTTTATTGATAACTTTGGTTCTGTATGTTTTGGGGATAAGGACTGTAATTTAAGTAAATCTGCAGTGGAGTCCTTTGCTGTAGAAAATGCTTCAGGAGTTACCTATTGGTTTCTTTATGGATTAAAATACCTGTTACTATTGTCATGATTCCTTCACTGATTTGAAGAAACTGATAAAAATCTGTTAATGTTAATCTTAATGTCCTTACAGCCTATATAACTTATATAACAGTTAGATCCCTGATACCTGTGCCATGCATTTTTTAAAAGCTCTTCTCAGAAGTACACTAAAATGTGTCTCTGGTGCATTTCATCCTGTCTTTGTGGAAATCCCCTTGCTCACAAGCAGTACCACCTTTCGCCATCTTGGAATACCCTTTCTTTTGAAGTTTCTTTGATAAATCTTAATCCTTTTGTGCTCTAGTTTCCATGTGTTGAGCTGAACCTTTTTAAGATGTAATTATGTCACAAGCAAGTGAAAGCAAAGCCCCACTGCTTTCCCATCCTAGTCAGTGAGAGGCTTGGTTTTGTCTGAGGACCAGAAGAGGTTTAGTGGGTGGTTCCTGCTGCCTGCCCGAGTCCCCTGAGCTCTTGGCTTCACTCAGACAAAATTTTAGCACAGGGAAGGGAAGTGAGATGCTCAGATGGACCTGGAGACAGGAACCGTCCCCTTGTTCTCCATCTTGCGTAATGTTTCCAGGTAAGGGTAAGCTTTACTGAGGCACTTTCATTTTGGCCGAGATTCTTTGTCAAACTCCTCCCAGCACTTTCCATTGGGAATGTCACCAGCTGTTAGTTTTTTGGCTCTTAAGAGATGTCAAGTCTGTAGCATAGCCATCAACTTGCCCTGTGTTGCATATGAAGTGTAGTGAATATTAGTACTTAATTCATTATATGACATTTTCATTTCTTTTCAAGAGCTTTCCAAATAAAAGGAGCTGAATTTAATCTAAAAAATGGATCTTACTAAAGGACAAATTCTGATTTTAACACTATAGGTTCTCCAAACACTACAGTAATTAGTATTCTGTAAGTGCCCAGAATAGAACCAGTCGTCAGGCCCGTAATTTAATAATTTATTGATTAATGATTTTTGTATTCTAGTGCAGGAGAACACTTCCTCTGCCGCTGGTCAACATAATTCTGCAAAAGGATGTGAATATTCCTTTGATAATACTCATGTTTGTTCTTTAACCCTTCCATGCTCTTCTGTCTAACACTAAATGTGCCACCTTTTTATTGTGTGTAGTTTTTGGATTACAGGACTCGGATTTGGCCCTGTGGTTCTGTGAATCATACCCAGACTCTGAATTGTTAGCAAAATAGAAATATTTTTGTGCATTTCTCTGAGACCTGTGAAATAGGGAAGGGGGGAAGTCAAGGAAAGAAGATTAGAAGGCGTCCAGCACCACAAATCACTAAATTATCTGGATGCTAACTATAAAAAAGTGTGCCTTTTGCTTCTGACATTATCCCCCCTCCCCCCGCCTTGTATTAATGAATTAAATTATGCTGTAGTTCCTTTGTGTAGCCTTCCAGATAGGCTAGAAGGAATTGCTGCTGACCTAAAGCAACATGTAGTGCTACAGAGTGCAACCTAACAACTGTACTCCTATCATGCCTACTATACTTATTTTTCCAAGTTCTCAGTAATTTATGCCCAAAAGCAAAACTGAATTGGTTCAGTAGATGCTACATTTGCATAATTTTTAACTGGAAAATTTAGAGCTGTCTGCTCTTCATATAATCAGTTTAAGAAATAACCTAAGTAAAACTAAGCTCTTGGCTTTGGTACCAAGTGGAGTCCTACCTACCTGGGCACTTAGAGCATTCTAAACGTTATATGTGTGTATTAGTCATTTGTTTAGTCTTTTACATTTCAGTTACAACTCATTTGACTTTTGGCCCCAAGGCGTAATGTAATTCCAAGAGAAGATGTGCTCCTTATCACATTTGTTTCCCGAGTTTCTTTTTAACAGTACAGATACTTAACAGTATAGTGTGATACGGTCTGGCAAGAATGTCACCCTATCATTATGTCCGTAGTGTTTATTATACTCCTAAGTCATCAATAACACAAACATAAATTAACATTTGTAATTGACCTTTTTTTGCAAACTAGTCAAAAGCAGCTAGTGCTCTGATACAAGTCTTGGTGTGTCGAGATCACATTGTATTGTGTACTTTTTTATCTGCTTGTTTTAAAACTAATCTGTGATACTTGGCCTAAAAGAAATAAAATTATTTCTTTCCCTGAGAGCATTGGTAAGCATATCAATAATTTTTTTTTTAGTTTTTCTTTTTTTGTTGTTGTTACCGGTGTTCCTGTTTGTTTCAGAATTTTGTCTTGCATATCACCAGGTCCAGCAGCACATTCTGTCATTGATTTTTTTCATCCCGCTTTGTCTTTTATCTCTGCTTGCTTGCTATTGTTCAAGGGTCGTTTGGGGAAAGGTGCGAGCGTCGTGCAGAGTTTATTTCGGGAAAATGAATAATGTTGCCATTGATCTGGGTCTGAGCCGACTCCTTCCTCGGGCAGAAGTTCTTAGCTTAAGGTTGTTTCCTTCTTGCAGGCTCTGCTCGAATTGCAGCGTGGAGCCGGTGCTTGAGCTCTACCCAGCACTCTATTAATATGCACAACATGACCGGTTTCGGGGGAAGGTTATTAGAATGCTGGTTTGTATCCTCCAGTGAATGAAATGATGTGTGATTATGAAGTCATCAGGCATGGACCAGTAAGGCTCGAGAGAGCCTCCCCCCCAGGTCCTGGGGGTGCCATTGATTGGTGACCATGTGTTTGTGCCCGATAGACTGTGAAATGGTGTGTTGCTACACGGCTGTGTTGCACCTGCGCCCCACCGAGGTGATTGATTGGTTTGGTCATGTGGAATGTTCCCATCTGGTCTGCAGTAATGTGTTTTTTTTTGTTAGGGTTTTTTTTTCCTTCCTTCCTCTTCTCTCCCATTTCCCCTTCATCCGCAAGCCGCGAGTGCTGGCTGGGGAGTTGGAGCAGGCAGTCGCAAAAGGCAGTGCTCGGCTTCGCCTTGAGAACAAAGTGGGGCTGCTGCAAGTGCAGCAAGCGCTGCTCTCAGTTCTGCTCAGAGATCAGACAGTCGTGGCGGGGCGGATCAGGAGCAGGTTTTCTAAAAAAAAACAAACTGGAGGAGGGACGGAATACAACAACCGAACCCCAAAACCTTCGTGTCACTGCAGATTTCTTACTGATTTTACAAAAGCGCTCTGCTATTGTAATTAGATTACCCAAGTAGCAGTGCATGTGGAAGATCTTATTTAACCTCAGGAAAGTAGTAGTTTATTTATTGAAAACTACTGATGTTGCACTTTAAATGCCAAGAAATTATTTTAGTTCCTTTAAAAAAAATTCTATGGTTACATTGGGCGGTCTTGTTTGATATTTCTTAATCTCACTCCTTTTTCATAATTGATCTATTCATTCCACTTAATGACTAATTACATATCAGAGCACATCATCAGCAGCATTCATCATTGTAGAATGTAATAATCAATGACATTTCAACAAAGGAAAAAATAAATATGCAAATAAGGACTCATTAACATTTGCATGAGCTGTTTGAATAATCACGTTGCTGACAAGGCTGTAATTAACAGAAATTGATGCTGAGTTCAGTATTTGATAGTGTGTTTTCTCAGCGTTTTATTGTTGTCACTGCGGGGGCTGGAATGAAGTTCTGCTCTACTTGTACCTTGACTTGGGCTTGATGTGATGGGTTGTGCCAGGTAGCAGAGGCTTCTGGGAGTCCTTAATTCATCTGTGACCTACACTTAATGCATAGAAAGATATTTACTGAAATTGCCATATTGCTAATGAAAGATTGTTAAATTCTTAATAATTATGTAACAACTGAAGGCAAACCTTCTTTCCAAAGTCAGGAAAACTAAAAATTATTTACCTTTTTTTTTTTTTTAAATTGATAATCCTTTGCATGAGTCAGGCACTTTGAATCTATAGAATATATTATTTGCGTTGAAAAATAGGTATTAATATTGGGGGTTTGGGAGTTTTTGTCTCTTGTTAATCTGGTGCACTGTATCAGTGTCAGGAGTCTTGAGCTTTATTGTAATTGAAAATCACTTGCTAAGGAAAATGTTGTGTAATTATGAAATGTACAGTCTCTGTCTCTTCCCCTCCCTTTTTATTATTGCAACTTTACTGCCTCCTCCCTCTTTTTTTTTTTCCTTCTTTTTTTTTTTTTCCCCTCCCCCCCCAAGCTTCCTCTTTTTGTCATGGATATCAACCGAAATGCACAAAACACAATAAAGCTGTTTATGTCAGTTTTTTTGGATGACTGTAAGTGCTGATTATAACAAGTTTAAGGAATTTCCTTTGTTGAGTGTGTACCCACGCCATATGGCTCAACATGGAACATTAACTTGACAGGGATAATGGATTGTGGTATATGGAGACAATTTTGCCTGCAGCTTCACTATAACTCATTCTGGTTGGGGATCACAAGTTTATAATATAGGATGCAGCAAATATCCAGATGGATTTACTTTACATAAAAGAGTTGCGTTTCTTTTTATTTCCTGCCTGTAATTGGAAAAAAAAAAGACTTTTAAAAGAAGAATTAAAAAGTAGTAAACAAAGAATGGGTCTTATTCAGGGAAGAAAAATCATAGTGAAACTGTGTATATATGTAGCTGAAGTGTTTTGGATACATTGAAACATGCATAGGTGAAGCATTACTTGTACACACACGCACATAATTTTTGAAATCATATCTCAAGTACTTTTGCTTTTCAGAATATTTCAGTATAGCTGCAGTTCTAGAAATACATAATGTTCTAGGAGAGTGTGAAAAAAGCTATTTAAAACATATATCTGATTTTTTACTTAAAGGCTGATTTTGTCATAAGCAAAGTAACCACTTAATTAGCATTGTGGTGCTTTGGTAATGCTCTGATAGTACCCTGGGGTTTTTTTTTAGGAAAACAGTAATTTTTATAAGCTTTTTGTGATACATGCAAAGAAAATACTGCTGAAATAGTTTTACTTCACTGTTTACCTGGTATAATAGAAGTGTCCAAATGTCTTAGGAGTATAACAAAAGTCAGTATAAATCTAATGTGTCCTACTGATCTGCATGCCCAAGGTAAGTCCTAATTTTACGAATACTTCTGCATCTAAGAGACTTTAAGCACACATAATCCTGTTAAGCACGTATGTAGCTGTTTGAAGGATCAGGGTCATGAATCCATATTTAGGATTTCAAATAGAGCTACATGGGATGGCTTCAGCATTCCTGTGCACTTGTGATGGAGTTATACTTCAAATTCAATTGGGTGTTTTGCTATCTGAAAAGCAGACATCTTTTAGCTATCAGTTTCGGAGATTCTTTTAAAACACTATTTTTTTGAGACACTGTGAATTTTGACCTTCTGTATCCAAAATAGCTGCTGTAATTTTTTTTTCTTTGGACCAAAAAGAATTAATAAAAGAATTTTTAAATTTTTTTCAATTATCTCTTGAGGTAAGTACCTGAACAGATGGACAAGACATGGTTCATGGTTGGGGAAGAGAGATACTGGTTGTGATTATAATAGATACTGTTTGTCTGTCCAGTCTTCCTCCCCTGTTACTGACTTAATAGGTTGACATCACAATTTAGCATCTTTAGATATTATCCAAAATTTCAGAAAGTAAATGGCTATAAAGAATCTGCATTTGAGAAGAGAGCAATAAAAAGGATCACTAACTACTGACCTATGAAGGATCTGTGTTAGCTTAAGATGTGGAGTTTCTTTCAGGTTTTCATGCTGCAAATTATACTTGAAAAAGCTTCTCTATGTTCATTCATCTTCCCCCTGCATGCCTGGCTCTGTGTGAGATAATCACAAACAGGTGGGATTTTACCATGGACTTAGACATTGTTGCTTGTATTCTTCCTATGAAGTTCCTTATTTGCTACTGCCACTACAGCTACAAAAAGACAATCTCAGGAAAACACATGCATTTATCTTTAACATTTTTAATAAAACTGGCACCGTATTTGATGTAAAGGGACAAAAACATCATCTCCAATATAGCAGTCAGATGGTGGATCTTTAATTTATTGTCTGCTGTTTGGGAAACACTAGGATAGGGAAATGTACACCAGCGTTGCAATAAACTTGAAGAATTTAAATCTATAGATAAGAAAATTCTTTCCAGGAGCTGTAAGAGGAGTTGACTATTTCTGCCAGCTTCTGGACTTCTTGTCTCCTTTTAAGCTTCAGAAGGAAAAAAGGAGTCAAACCCTCAGCAAACACTTAATAAAATTAAAATTTTGAAGATAGCATTTTTGTCGTGTATCAGCATTTACTGATGCACCAAAGAACTTCTGCAGGACTCTATTTGCAAAAGAGCCTGAATGCTCTGCCTAGGTTACAGTGATGACTACCTGCAACATAGATTATACTACAGTTACTAGAGTTCTGTGAGGTTGTAAATGCTGTGCTGGCAATAAGAATGTTGCACTCTGTGTGTATGTTTCTCATTCAGGACCTGGAAAAGCTACAAAAGCAAGCCTCACTTTTTTTCTGATCTTGTAATCTGTAGTGGCCTGTGGGGAGTGCACTGATGATCCACTCTTGTTAATGGCTTAGTGCAAGGATGTGATAAAAGTCCAGTAAGTTGTCAGTAGAAAGGCCATCAATAGAAATTTATTAAGAGTAATGCTTGAAAGTGAATTCCACTGGCCTCTGACAGTAAGCTGCTGTAACACTCTTTGATCCTTAAGGGTCTGCTGAATCTCAAGTTGAAGTCAATGGTTTGGGTATAAAGAGCAATGATTTAATTTCTGTTTCGCTAATGATTTATTACGAAATATTACTGCAGCCTTTGGATTACTGTTTTTCTTTATTGAGCTACACTTAAAAGCGACTCGGTCGGAAGGGGAGTCTCGGTCCCTGCCGNCGCGCCGCCTCCGCTGCCGCCGCTGCTCGGGACGGCATTGTCCCCCCCCGGGACGGCGGTGCCGGGCTCCCTCTGCTCCTCACGCGGCGTGCTGCGAGCCACCACTTTGTTTCTGCCCCTAGAGAAGGTGGATGTGTTGCCACTGTATTTTATGGCAAGACCAGAAATTAATATCTAGCTTAATACAGCACTTCTGTTAAGTTGCAAACTGGTTATTATTGACTTAGTACTTTTTCAATATTTCCAGTAATTTTGACGGAATATCTTAAGAACTACATTAAGAGTAGGCTGAGATGATATGTCTTCCTTTGAGAGATTTCTCTGCGATCTATCTGCAGTCCCCCACCAGTCTCCCAAGTGTGTAGTTCATATGAGCAGTCCCTGCTGAATTTAGTCCATTTGTATACTTGCAAGTACATATGTACTTACTTGCTTTACTGAATTCATGCCTAAACCTACTTCTAATAAATGTGGAGTATTGATTAAGTCCTGTTTTCAATGAGACCTTCAGAATCAAACCAATGTTATTAAGTCTCAGTGTTTGTTTAACAGTGGTGCGCTGACCAGTGTGAAAAGGGGAGTGACCACATACTTAAACTGAATCTCAAACAGATGAAAAGTTAGCTAATATGGGGCGGGATTAAACTATTAGCAAGTGGAAGTCTTGCCTCTTGCCCTGAAACAGAAGACTCTTATAATATCTTTGTTCTAAAGAGACATGCATGCTTTAATGCTCCTTTAGGGGAGGGAAGCAGTTCTGAAAGCTCAGTGCTATTCCTTGTCTCTGGACTGCCATGTGACTTTCTCCATTTACCAGTTTTAAAATGGTCCCTGTAATTTTTCTTCAACAGCTTACTTGAAGCAAGCGAGTTGGAATTGTATCAAGGAGCAAAGTTTGAAATTCTTTGGCCAAAAACTTCTTTTAAACTGTGGGGGCAGATGCTACTGTTACCGAAGCCGCATTTCTGGTTACGTACTTTGTTCGGTAATTTGGAAGACAGCATTAGTATCATTACTTACAGAATTGAATAACTTTTCATTTCAAGACAGAACAGGAGCAGGATTTGAAATGTTTGAGTTTGGCAAGAAAGGGCTTGTCTGTAAAACAATGAAATTGCGTTGGGGAAATACAGTGCCTCTGTTCAGCTGGGGCAGGCTGAGGTACACTGCGAGCTGTTGTGAGCTGCAGCTGCATTTACCATCAAACACTGAGCTGGTGCCGATGAATGTTTTGTTTTTAGTGTCATGGAAACTGTGAGCCAAAGAATGGATATTCTATTCATCTGGGAAAATAGCAGTTCACTGCATAAAACATCAGTTGCTTCCAAAGCAGTTCTTAAAATAGACTTTGTGAATATAACCCTAGAAGTAAAAGTGCAGCAATTTAAATGACCTTGGTACTACTTTGGTTTTTTTAAATTATAATATATGTGTGAATTAAATAAACATAGAAGTAGTGAAATTTCAAGATACAACTGTGACACAGAACTCCTACAATGATTCCATGTTTTACTTTACTATGCAATTTTTAATTTAAAAAATGGAGAAACCCAGACATTTCAAATCGGTCTTAATAATTTCTATGACTCTTCTTCAAAGAAGGATGGTTTTGGTCATCATTCAGTATCATTTACTGTTTTGTACAGTGTAGTGCAAATCATAAACTCACTACAGAGATCGGATATCAAAGAGAGTGCTCTCATGGGCAAAGAAGGAAAGAGGTATGGAACAGTGTTGTGTGGGTTTTTAAATGCATGAGCATTTTTGCAGAGCCAGTATGTAACGAATAATTAAGGGATTTAATTCATTTGAATTGGAAAGCTTAAACTTGTTTCACTAAATTTTCATGTTGAGGGAAGAGTAAATGTGAGAGGTAAAGAGAAACCAACACAGAAAAATAGATATACAAAGTTGTTGCAAAAGGAAGCTGAAGAAATTGGAAGTAATTTGACCTGAGAATTGCCAGTTGCAGGATTTCAGAATCCAGGATTCTGGAATGGACGTGTGGTACAAGTTAAAAGAAAGGAGCCTTTGCATCCAGTGAAAGCAGTGGGATTCTTTGTGTTTATTGCTCTCTAGCTTAAGGTTGGTTGTTTGTGGGCTGGTGAGGTTTTGTTTTAATTGAGGGCTTGGAAATTAGATGTAATATTTCTGATCCTGGTGTAAGGTGTGCTGAGCAGAGGTGGATGCTCACTGCCCTGCCCATGCTGTCTCATGTGCAGCTGCCCCTTCCAGACCACCAGTCCTTCTCCACACGGTTGGACTCCAAGCTGCACTGGCGCGAGGGGTTGCTCCATGCCAGGCACAGAACTTTACATTTGTTATGGTTGAATTTTATGAGGTTCCTGTTGGCCCAGTCCTCTAGATTTTTTCTATTCTTCTGAGTGGTGATCCTACCTTCAAGTATACCAACTGCATCTCCAAAACTGGGGTCTGTGCAAACTGTTTTAGCACAGGTGTGCTCTGTGTTTTCCTCCAGGCTGATAAAGACATTAAGCAAGTAAGGTTCCATATACACTGTATAGTTGGTAATAACAGAATTACAGATGCAGGGAGAGTGATAAAAACATAAATTTAAGTTGAAAAAAACTGCATGAGAAGTAAAATAGGTGCTTCAGATGCTGAGACTTAGATGAGTTACTCAGAACAGGATCAAGAAAAGTGTTTTACAAGTGTTTATGACTGTTTGATATCCAGAACTAATGTGTAGTTGAAAGCTTACAGCAGAGATAACAGCTAGGTATGAAATGGGAAATGTCTTTGAAATTAATCCTTGTTTCTGTATAAAAGGCTTCCACAATAATATGCGAACTCCACAGAACCTGTTCGATAGTCCAGGGAGTTGAAGTACAAGCAGGTAAAATAGATAAAAAGATACAAAGCCCGTGTGGCTGTACTTTCACTCATTAGTACTGTTTAGGCTTAGAAGGAAGATTTTCAGTCTGCAATACTTTAAGGTGTACCATAACTACATATCCTTAACACCAAGGTGGACATTTGGCCTTTTCTAGTCAGCGCCCTGGGAGGTTCCCTGAGGGATTTGCCAAGGCCAGTATGCCTTTTGCAGAGCTCCAAGGCAGACCAAGAGGAAAGGTTTGGAAAATGGAGGAACATGGGAAGCTTCTATAGCTGCCACTCTCCTCCTGAAGGGTGAATCCAGTTCCTGGCTGCAGGGCCCTGTCTCAGTCCCGCAGACATCCTTCTGCACTTGGCGGAGTAAGCGGCAGTTTGCTTCCTTAAGTGCAGTTCAGAGCACTCCACTGACCTGTCATCATTTGTTTCAATCTGCCAACAAGCTCTGAATTTTCAGCAACACATTTAGATTGACAAGCTGATGCTTTTAAAAAAAACCCAAAAAACCCCAACCAACACAACAAAAACAAAGGAAAAAAGACTAAATCTAGGGGCAAGGTTTGAGTCATGTTGATGTTTCTGGTTGCATTTAAAACATTGTCTGGTTCCTAGCTTTTACTCCCTTAATGCATTATTATTTTAATAGAGTAATAAGGTTATTCCTTTAAATTATTCTTCTAAAATGTATCCTTTTATTGTCAAACAGTTTGTTATCAATGCACATAGCTTACAAGAATCAGGCACATTGATAGTGTACTGTGCCAGCTTACAGTGAAAAAAACACACCTTTCCCACAAATTCAGACTGAAGAGCATTACCATTAACCTACTAATCCTTTATTAATAAAATTCCATTTTGGTGATGTCATTAGTTATGATTTGCTATCAGAGGAATAAATTGTTTGTGTAATCCTATTTGCTTCTTTTAAATATTTTACAAAATGAACTTTCTTCCAGAGATCTTGCATGGAATGAGTATTCTAAGACTTAGCAAAAACCAATCTTAATATCTGAGACAATCCCTTGGTTTATATATATTTGAAAAAAACTATTTTTAATCCTTTTGGAGTCAGGTTACCTCAACCTGCTGATACAGATGTGCAGAGTGTTAGCAATTGCTTTTACATTCTCCTTGCTGTTGAAATAGAAAGTATTTCATCTTTCTTATTCATATTACCATTTCTATAAGATAATTACCAATATTGCAGTGAGTGTTCCTTTTGTTCTTAACACGCTGAGGAAAAGTGTTTTCCTTATCTGCTTTAGGTCATTTAAAGCCTCTGAAAAGCATGTGTAGCCAAGCAGAGAGGTAGTATTTATTGATATATGAAGGTTTATTCTTCAGTTCATTGAGCAGCTCCCCATGTTCCATGGTGTTTTTAAACCTGAGACTTATGATCACCTTGACTATGTCTGGACTTGGGTTATTTCTCGTAATGTTTCTTCAGCTGCGTTCCCACACCTGTTATGATCTCTTATAAATACTGTGACTTAAAGCTCCACTATTCATCCTTGAGGTGCCTTGGCTGTAAGGTATTGGTGTTTTCATGAATACCTGGAGATATGAGGTGCCTACAAGTGAGGGATGGTTTAGAGAGTTCTGTATTCTTTGAGTGGTTTTTGGTAGCTAGTTAAAAGTTCATTCTGTGTGTAGCTCCAATAGCAGGTTACATATCTGCAGACAGCGATGTTCTCTTGTGCAGTTGTTGTCAGTGGTTCAGGGCTTGGGAGGATTGCTTTCAATTTTTGGACAGTCTAAAGTCCTGTACTGTAAATACTGGTTTTGTACTAAAATAAGATCACCTATTTTAAGTTCCTAGCATTTTAAGTATTTTGCATTAATCTGGACTATCTAATTATTTTTATGGGATTTCTGTTTCACGTTCTTTTGGCTTGATGTGCCTTCATATAAGGCATGTGAATAGTCAGGAGTTTCCAGCCCCCAAACAGGAGATGGCTCCTTTCAGGCACCGTCTCCTCAGGATTTCCCCTCCTGTTTTAACAGGTAACTTGATTATTCTGTGGTGCCTCTGGGAATGGTTTCTAGAAGAACTAATACTCAGAAAACACTTAATATGTTGTTTTGTCTTCCAAAATGCGTTTTAGCATCTAATGTGTGTTTGGGGTTTGGTTTTCTATGTTGTTTTTCTGTGTTGTTTGGTTCTTTGGGTGGTTTGGTGGGTTTTTTTGTTTGGTTGGTTGTGGTTTTTTTTTGTTTTGTTTTGTTTTTTTGTTTGTTTGTTTTTTGTTTTGTTTTGTTTTCCCGTTGTTGGTTTGTTGGTTTTTTTCTTCAGTCTAACAGCTACTGCTAGTTTGGAGCCCACAGTTTGGGCATTCCTGTTTCACAAACCTCTGTGCAATTGAGATGGCTGTGAAGGGTGAAGTTAGAAAAAGTTGTGCAAGTCATTCAAAAAAGAACTGTCAAAATTGTTGTATAAGAGGACTACTGTATGCATTTACCAGTTGCCTTATGGACGATGGTTATAAATATTTATTGTGTTTGTGTCTGTGTTTATACAGAAAATGGGCAAGGGGGGAATCATTCTTTGTTGACAAGCTGACTTTTCACATTTAATGAGAATTAATAGATCTTGGATAGTGAGAGAAGTTGTAGATACCTGCAGAATTTTTTTTGTGTGTATGTATACATATATATATGAAGTAATCTAGTAATTTGTAGTAAGTAATGTCACCAAAATAATCTTTTAATTGGAAACAGGTGTAGCATTTTGTTGTAAAGTGTGGATTCTTTCTTCATTTCCAATTAAAAAATCCTCTTGACTTTAGACTTAAGAATGTAATTGATGTTCAAAGTAATTTTTGTCCTTAAATCTGGGACAAATTCCACACCAGGAGAGCAAGGAATACTTTTCAAGTTAACTATAAGTAGCAGCTTTGTTAGTTACTTGAGAATATTAACTAAATCCCTTGGATATGAGGTGGGGAAGATGGTAAAAGGAGAAATATTTTAATAGACAAAGTGAAGACACTTGGGTACTCTAGAAAACCATGGGATGGATAGGTGAGGTAAGCAAATGTATATGACAAATGGCACCAGTGTGGAATGTTTGTGCGTTCATATGGAAATTCACTTTGGTTATTGTTTTCTGGATATTCGATATCCCCAATTTCCCTCATTTTTAGTATATTTTTAATCTGTTTCTCACTAGATGTTCTCTCTATGTGTAACACATATTAATGGGTTAATAGAGTGTTAACATTATTTATGGAAAGGTTAGCCTGGGCTAGACATAGTAGTGGAGAACTTGAAACTACATGAAACAGCTATTCAGGAATTATTTGGGTCGCAGATACTTGCCCACATATGCTTGGGGGAGGAAGAGAAGAAAGTTCTTCAGGTTTGTACTCCCTCTTCCCTCAGTTACTGCTGTACATTCTTCCTGCCAGCGACTTCAGTGCCTTTTAGCCTTGCAAACATTTGATTTGTTATTCAGCACAGTGTAAGCCTGCTAAGTGGAGGGACAGGAATAGTACTGAGGAAGGAGCCCTCATGGATCAGCCTCTGTTGGAATAGAAATGTTCTTAGTTTGACATGAGCATATGAATTACGAGTTCATATGGTCAATCCAAATATAACGTGGAATTTAGTCCAACCTTACCTCCTGTGTATTTGAAGTACATAAGAACATTAATAAATTGTTTTTATAGCCCAAGATCTGTGCAGTGATCTGCAAACTGACAAAATACTCCATCTTTTCTTAGATGTACTTACAAATCAATGGGATGGATGTGTCAAAGGCATGTCTTTGAGAAGCAGGTTCTTTAATACCTCTTCACACACTGACATTATTTTTTAAAAAAATACTGTGTTAAAGAAGTTGTGAGAAATCCCTTGACTTCTGTGTTTAACATCTTTATAAATATACTCTGAGATTTATTGCATGGCTGGTTCAATCAGTAGAATTTTCACAGTGAAAGGCATCTGCAAATGCCGACACAACTGTAAAACATAAAATCTTCTGATCTTTTTAGTCTTTGGAAAACAAACTGAATTTTTTTTCAAGATCATCTTGTTCAAATGTCAACGAAAGCAATAATTCATTACTTGNGCCCTCATGGATCAGCCTCTGTTGGAATAGAAATGTTCTTAGTTTGACATGAGCATATGAATTACGAGTTCATATGGTCAATCCAAATATAACGTGGAATTTAGTCCAACCTTACCTCCTGTGTATTTGAAGTACATAAGAACATTAATAAATTGTTTTTATAGCACAAGATCTGTGCAGTGATCTGCAAACTGACAAAATACTCCGTCTTTTCTTAGATGTACTTACAAATCAATGGGATGGATGTGTCAAAGGCATGTCTTTGAGAAGCAGGTTCTTTAATACCTCTTCACACACTGACATTATTTTTTAAAAAAATACTGTGTTAAAGAAGTTGTGAGAAATCCCTTGACTTCTGTGTTTAACATCTTTATAAATATACTCTGAGATTTATTGCATGGCTGGTTCAATCAGTAGAATTTTCACAGTGAAAGGCATCTGCAAATGCCGACACAACTGTAAAACATAAAATCTTCTGATCTTTTTAGTCTTTGGAAAACAAACTGAATTTTTTTTCAAGATCATCTTGTTCAAATGTCAACGAAAGCAATAATTCATTACTTGTTCCTAAACTGCAAAAGTTTAATGGGATGTTGATTACAGGTAATTCCAGCTTCAGAATTTCACAATTTGGATTATTTGGATGTGAAAAGCAGTTCTTGCTCCAAATAAGTAATAGGACTAGATAACAGAAGTATAATGCTGTCTTCTTACAAGTGAGAATTTATGGCATGGAGAATCCTAGGAGATTCCTGGAAGACCCGAGACAGGACTGTTAAATCCCATAAATTTCATTCAAAATCATAGACTTTTACTTCTTGACAATCACTAGTTTTGTAGGATCCTGGTCTTTCAAAATTTTGGCCAAAATAAGGAGGAGGGAACAAATCTGTGGTGTTAAAACCAAGTTTTCCTAAAACATTTACTTCTGCTCTCTGGGAAACTTGGTCTTAGAAGATGTCACAGTATTGGGGAAAATAGTCCAACATTTTTTCGCTAGTTGCTGTCTGTACATACCATTTTTATGATGAGCTGTATAGACTGCATTGCTGATCAACACTTGGACATGGCATTTCTGGCTAAATATTTGTAGTTTTTCTTCTGTTCTGTTCCTTTATTACAATTTTTCCAGCAATATGATTTTATTGTGTATTAATTACTTATTAAGGTTAAAAATTTGTCCTACGAGTTTGCAGACGTTCCGTATTGTGTAGGTTTGAGTGCTTTGTTAAAAGGTATGAGAGTGTGGATGAGTTTGCAAGACTTAGAGGGATATTGACTGGGGAAGCTGCTTGCAGTCAGAAGACTGAGCCAAGATGGAGCGTGTGATGAGATAAAGGCTAGGTTAGGAAAGTGATTACGACTGGGGACCTGCTAATCACTGACCTCTGTAGGGATCCTGTAGTTTATCACTAATCTCACTTGCACTTGGCATTTTCCTGTGTCGCTGCTTCATTGTTCATAGCTGAGTGAGTAATTTGGCTTGGGATGAACAGGAGGAGGGTGCTGCAAGTCCAGCAGCTGCACTTGTTGGCACTGGGTTGTTAAACATCCTTAGTGCAGCCAGCAGCATGCTTGGCACACATCAGCCAATAATACTTAAGCATTGTCATGAAGAGAATAGGAGGTCATTTGTTTTAAGCCATTTCTTCAAATTGTGTTGCTTCAGATCTTTTTCATTTCCAGGAGTTCTGGTCTCAAGTATCATAAGGAAAAATGTATGTTGTATTTTTATATATATTCACAATATATATGTGTGCATTATAGATCTTTAAAATGCTAGAGAGAAGATACTAAAACTGTGACAGCATCTATTAATGAGTAGGCTACATAGCAGTAGAAAAGGAAGAAATTATTCTGCTGCTACTGTGGGAAATGTATGGATACATAGTAAAAATTTTTATGGCTGCATGTGTCAATCTTGCCTCAATGAGGGCAACACACCAAGTCCTATGAGCAGGGATGGATCTGTGTTTTAATCAAACAAATTTTTTTTTTCACTGTACTGAATAATTGCTGAATAAGAATTTTTAATGCCAACAAAATTTTAAAAAATAGAGTGGACCTGCAAGAGTCTAATTCTATGAACTTTGTGTACTTTCTACTTCATGGTAATTTGGAAAGCAATATTGATTAGTAGAAAAATGTCTTCGTTGGAGGTTTTTCTTGCATCTTTTGTATGCACCTCTCAGTGTAGCTTGTGCAGCTTGTTCCTTGATACATTGGATCTGCATATGAAAAATTATTTGAATGTATTTATTCTGTGGGTAACAAAGACACATACTTTGCTGGATGTAGAGGGAGCAAAAGCAGTATAAAAATTGATTTCTAGCTGAATTACCAACACCATTTTAATAACATGGAAAGAAAAATAAATTCTCAAAGTTATCAACAATGTTTTGTTATAAACTGACTTTTGGGTAGGCTATCTGTAGGGACCAGTTAAGTGTTATATCAGTGATTAAATGATGTTTAGGAACTGTAAAAACATGCTTCAGTATTTGCTTAGATTCTCTGTACAAGTGGGGCAGACATACTTCATGTCTGACAAACTGAGCAGCTGCCAGCTGTGGTCACTATAGCATTCATACTGGATGATAAACATTGCTTCATTAAAAGATGTTGTTGCTTTCCATATTGCCAACCAAACAAATTCTTAGCAATGCACAGAAAGATCTTCAGTCTGTAAAGGGTTAATTCTGTGGGAATTGAAATAATTTTTTGAGAGTTCTGTCATCTTCTCATAAGCCAAGCATTATGTAGCAGTGGGAAAAGGCTGTTTTATACTGGCAGGCATTTATAGCACATTCACTGAAGTAGTCCTCAACTGAGTTAATGTAGTGCTGTTTTCAGCTCACTATCACTTTGCATCTTGCTGTTTCAGTTCGTTCTGTGTTAAGAGTATTTAGGCTGCACAGCTGCTATGCATATAGATGTATTGTGGAAGACAATTCCTCATGTGGTATTCAAAGGCTATATTAAGTTGTGAGCATATCACATTTAGACAAGTGATTGCAAGAGAAAAAAATTATTTACTAAATGCCTATTAATGTTTGAATTGATAGAGAATGTGTCAAGGTTTTAAATTTATGCAGTTGGGAAATATTTGTGGTTCAAAATGCCTAGTGGGATTTTCTTGGTTGGGTTTCTTTTAACTCCATAGTCCCTGAACTTTAAGCCTGTTAGATGGTGACTAGGTCCTTGAAGTTTTTCCTGATAAAAACAGATGAGACTTCAAAAAAAAATCCCAAAGCCCAATAAAACACATCAATTCCAAGTTATTGAAAGATCCAAGTGCCTTGTGAATTGACCTGTGCAGATGTAAATTTTTTGCATATAACCAACTCATTGTTTTTAAATGTCTATTGCTTCATTCCAAATCTGCTAGGAATGCACAACTCTGATATATCGAGCCACTAGTATGTAACCTGAACAAAAGTATACCATGATGCTACTTTGTAAGCAAGGCATAGATTTTGCTTCTAAAATGACAGCATCTAACTTTTTTGTTGTGTGAAAATAAAACCAGATCTGAAGAGGACATAAACTTCATCTGGGCATCTGCTTTACCTTCCCAGCTGATATCTGCACCCTACCTTACGTCCGTGTCTACACAAACCTTTCACAAGTGAAAGTGTTCAATGAGGATTTTGTTATTTATAGTGGTTTTTGCAGACTCCTCTCCTTCTTGTAATTGATGTCGGGTGCCATAGCGAGTTTCCTTTATGTCCCCGAAATGCTGAGCATTAGAGTTTCTGAATTTTCAGCTGTAATGCAAAAGAGACTACTGCTATCTGTGTCGTGAGCACTGACTGAGACAAGACCTGAGAGAGGGCATAACAGACTCAACTGCAAATCTTATGGGGTAAACCTGCAAGTCATTTCAGGATCTGCTTTGGCTCTCACTCTCACTTTTTAAAGTTTGCCTTCTCATAAGCACTGGGGCTCCAGTAGGTTTGGGTTTTACTGTAACCTCTACATTTTTATGCTCTTCTGTCAATCTGTAGAGAGTATGAGTAAATAAGAAAGGTATTTCATAAGCTGAAAACCAACAAAGGGATTCTGCTTTGATATATTTGGCCATGTGTATGAACTTTATTGGATGCTAGAGACTGCCCATGCATTGATTAGAGAGTGTGTATGGGATCTACCTGCTTGTGAACCAATGAGGAAGTGTCATCTTCTCAAACTGAACATTACCCACCTTTCAAGTACTTTTGAAGTATTGCTAAGTATTTTCTCTTTCTATTGATAAATAAACATTACCTGTGACACTAGCTTACAAAGGTTTAAATAGTGAGATGATCATTGTGCCTAGACTGGAGCAGCTGAAGTGTGTTGAAATGCCAGCAGGCCATTTGAAGTCTGCACTCTGTCACCTTTGCATTGTGTTGATAGTGAAGTGCTATGGCCAGGCAGCATGATGCTGGGGAACCTTGACCTTTTATCACTGAAGCTTCAGGGGCTTCACTGGACTCCAGTAACGGGCTCTAACGGTGCCCAGGGTCGCTTGCCTCTGTCCCATCCTTGTGCTGTGCTCACGTGGCCGTGAAGCTGCTGACCTCGTTCCAGTCCCACGTGAGGGACCACAGAGTGCAGCTCCATAGTTTGAGAGAGAACCAGGAGCAGGGCTTGAGTGTGGGCTCAGTGTGTTTTGCTGTAGTGTGTGCCTGTTCATTTTCAGTGTTTAAAAAATGTGCATCTTTAACACTGTGACACTATTGCAAGTTTGAGGATCCTGTCTAAGTGCTTGCACTGGGAATGTGTTTGGGAGGCTGTCTATGAAAGGCACCCTCTCAGAGTTGATCCTGGGTTGTTTTCCAAACCCTTCATTGAAAAGCTGAGGCATTTGAACACAGGTTAAATGTTTATTTGTTCCAGCTAATTTTTGATAAATACTTAGGCACTGCAGCATCAGAAAGCCTTGACTTTTCCTGGTCACTTCTCAGAACCAAGTTTACTATAGATTGGGCTGTTCTAGTAAGCTTTTCTCCTTTAATATGAATCTGCCATACTTTAAAAAAAATATAACATTTAAATAACATGATTTTATGCATTCTTATCTAACAATTTCTTGCTTGCTACACAAACCATAATTTACATCATAATTTTTCTAGCCTCTGTAATTGACTCTTGTACAAATATTTGTTTTAAAGCCTGCCTGGAATACTGCATACTTCAGTCGAAGTTGTTTATCATGTGATATGAGATTCTCATTTTCTGGAAAGAAAATGCTGAGTCTGGTTTAATATGAACAGCATGATTCATCCTACTACTTATAATTTTGCACGCTAGGTATTTTATTTGCTTGGTGCTTGATAGTTGTTAGAAGCAAATTGCTTCAGCAGAAAAATGTTAACTTTTTTCCTCCCTTTGTTACAGCAGAGCTGCCATTTTTCAAGCAAACTATTGTTGACCATACCATTGTTAGTTATCAAGATTATTATCTTGCAGAGATGTTGTTCCAAGAGATTCAGACTTCCTCTTCCTCCCTGCTTACACAAGATGCACTTTTAAAATGAACAAAAATCATACTTTAGATTTTCCTCTTATGAAATTATATTTAGGGATTTTTGGTAGTAAGAGAGAGAAAGCAGAAAAAGCAAAGGAAGTCCTGTTCTTGAAGTGCAATTGCAATAGCATGGAGCTATTTGTCACTGAAATGGGAATGTGAAAGAAAGGCTACTTTTTCTTCTTATTAGGACAGGATAACACACACACTGTTTGCGAAGGGAATGCCTAGTTGGGTGAGATAGCATTAATTTTTAAATGGGTAGATCTGGTTAATGAATGCTTGCCTTTGGATAAGACTGAGTGGTGGTACAGGGTTTTTCTGAGTCCTGGCTGTGTCGTAATTAGGGCAGGCACATGCACTTGGTGTTTTCTGTTACACACACACTTGATGAGTGTCTGATGCTTGGCATTGTTCAGCAGGCTTCTAGTCAAGATTTTTTCCAAAGTGTTGATTCTGAGCTCTACTGGAGAATTTGTACACTGAGTTTTAATACATTGTGGTGGCATACCTAACAAATACAGCGCTAAGTAGTTTTCCTGGAACTGGCAAGCCCATTGCTAATGTCTTGTGACCTCAGACAGCAACATCAGAAGGCAGCCACTCTGCACGAGGCACAATGTTCTGTATGTGCTACCTAGAGGAGAAGATTGCATATATGGCAAAACATATATGTGTTTTGCTGTCTTGCCCAGTTGTCTTGCTTGAGTTTTGTACCTGCTGATCACTAAACATTAACACTTACATGTACATTAAGCAAAGAGATTTTTAAGGATTTAGGGGTGAGTGTCGAGCTGAATGAATCAGCCATGGTTTAAGGTTGGCATGACTTTTACTGTTCTGAATGAAGGTTTTGTTTGCTTTTCATGTGGTTTTGTTTTATTGCTCAGTATATTCATTGTCTAAGATGGATACCAGCTAAGTGTTAGTTTCATGTAGGAAGGAGAAATGTCTAAAAGTGTCTCTACCTTTGCTTGTTGATAATGGAAATGAAAATGGACCTTTGCCTTTTATATTTAAACATACTGAATAGGAATATTTTATAGTATCTGACTGCTTACAAAAGGAATTTAATTAGGTAAATATGTAATCTATTATTGTAGTGTTGTTTGAGTGTGTTAAACACAGATGTATAAAAACCTGATTTTATTCATGCAACTTGATGCTTGTAAATTTACTATGATGTGAATAGATTTTCTGAATATAAGGACAACCGATGTGGATGTCTAGGAGATTTTAAAAATAACCAAATTTTAAATTTCTTTCTTTTATAGGAAAAACCTCAGACAGAGGTCCATTTCCACTGTATGGTAGAGATCCGGGCTTACCAGGCTGTCAAGTAAGTACAGAGTCTCTTCATTTCAGAGTGATGGTTTCCTTCATGTGATTGTAATGAGCCAGACAAAGCATACTTTGATCATTGTTTAAAAGTCTGTTTTGAATGTACAGGAAGTTTGACTGTTTAAAAAGTATAATTAGCATTTGATTACATTCAGTGTCTGTTGATAAAGATTTAAATATCTAATATGTTTATAATTCTAAGAGATTAATTTATGTTTACTTTCTCAAGGAGGAATTTTTTTCAATTTTACTGTAGGTTGACTATTTCCTTTGAACTGATATTTTCAGGAGTGTCTTTCTTCTGGAGGATAAAATTTAGCATATGAGTTTGACATTTTGGTTTTTAGTCTTTTAACTAGTAGCTTGGGAAATGTGAATGGGCAGCACCATGTGGCAATGCTTCCCTTATTGAGAAAGGATCATTCTCACAGCCTTTACTACTTCTCTGCAGCGCAGATGTGGCAAACAAAGACCCATTTGTAGCTGTACGGGTGAGCTTTCCGTAACATTCTCCCAAAAAGCAGTATAGTTCTTTACCTTAGAGTTATGGGCTTCACATTATTGCCAGTCTAGACAGTAAAACATTGTATTAGTCTTGTTGGTATTGTTGAAATAACTCTATTTGTACTGTATTTAAATATAATAACTTAAAGTGGACATTAGTTCAGAAGCAAATTAATTTCCATGGTACTCTTTCATTTAGTTAATGTTTTGTATTGGAAAATGGTTTTATATGAACTTTGCATAAAATTCCATTCTGCTATGCAGTAATGAGTGTAAGTTCTGTTGTTTGGCTTCTCAGTGAGGAAAGTCCTTTTATATCTCTATATCATTAGGATTGTTTCTATCTAGTACCATTTAATATTAATTTTTTACATATAGCTATTTTAACCTAGAATCTTATATATATTTGTTTCTATTAACATCACTTTTAGTTCTGTTTATCACTTTGATAAGCTTTCTACTATTTAATCTCCCTCAGTTTCTTTTTCCTTAAAATTTTTAGTATGTGGGGAAAATGTTACTGTAGATAAATCTGTATTGGTTTTATATTCAGGATAATAAAAAGTGAACAAAGAGTTAACTTTCAATTAAATTTTAATTCCATTAAATTCATGTGATAAGTTACAGTTGTACTTTAGTTTGGTCTCTGTCAGGTAAATCTGACAGTGTTTGAATTCATTTAACTTGGAATGTGATGGGATTTCTGAATCATTTTGAGGTTTTTGTTTTGTTTTGTTTTTTTGTAAATGGCATGGTAGCGCTTGAAATACAGCTGTCACTGCAGCTACAGTGTTGGAAACCTGTCATAGAGTAGGTCAAAAGTGATCATGAGAGGTCATTACATCCAAATGAAGAACTGGCTGCATTGTCCCTTACAGAGGCTTCATGTGGTCAGTTCTCAAAAAAGCTGAGAGATGGAAGAGACTGCATGACCACCCTGGGTTTTGTTTTCCACTACTTAAGCGTAATTACTCTTGGAAAGTTTCCCAGGTGCCTTATCTAAACATCCTTGTAATTAAAGTAGCTAACTCCTGTCTTACAGACAGTGGACATGGAGAAGAATCCATTCTCTTTTAAGTCTGTAGAGGCTGGAAAAACCATTAGATGATTAAGATGATAAGAAGTCCTTTGAAAAGATATGACATAACTGCAGTTAATTTGTACATGGACGTGTATAGTGCAGGTATATTTTAGCAGTGGATATGTAACAGCATCTATCCTGGACTGAAGTATTAGTAGAAAAGCTTATGCTTTGCTCTGAATGTTCTCCAGTAGGTTCACAACCCTAGGAATTCCAGTGTTTTAAATGAAGTCAAGTACCTGACCTAGGGCCTTACCACTATGGCAAAAAGAAATTTCCTGGATCTTTCAGACAATACTGTGAATTTTTTCCATTATTTGCTTTTTTTCCCTAACAAATTTCCAGTCTCTGCCACATATTTCAATCATGGTGATCTAAAATTTCCCGATACCTTTTTATGGTAATGCTGGCTAGCTTGTTATTCCTCACCTGGTATTTTTCAGTTTACAGGTTCCATGTACAAAAATGTATTTACTTTTTTAACATGTTCCTTCTACCATCTCTAAATTTGTCAGTGCAGTTTTTGAATTCCAGGCTTGCACTGCATTTGTAGATCCTTATGGGTTATTTGCTTTGTGAATTTAGTAAATGTAGTCTTCATTTTTCATCCAAGTCACTAATTAAGAGGTGGAATGATGCCCAAAACAGACGCCTGCAAAGTCTCAGTTAATACATTCACCCACTGTTGATCATAAACTCTTAGCTGTTTTTTAATCAGCTTCACTCGGTATTCAGCATTAGTTTTAGTTGTCCTTGGTTCCTTAGTTCACCTGTGAAATGTGGAATTGGTAAAAGCCTGATTAAAACATCTCTTATGCAATCTCAGAAGGAAATTATTTTTACATACTGTATTCCAGCTGAATCAGTATCACTTCTTCATTATCTTCTGACATTTGCAGTCTGTTTCTTCCAGTATTCTTCAAAAAAAGAGGAAATCTAGGTTGTTGAGGAATTACAAGCAGCTACTTTTCTTGCTCTCTGAAACCAACCAACCCCATTCTTTTCTAGTCTCTGCTCTGAACCAGGAGTTCTTCAAGGACAGTGGCTAAGGTTTCTGAAATGGTAAAATGCAAGAGCCAGTCAGTCTCCTGAGTATGTTATTGGGTACAGATGAATTGAAAATACCTAATTTCTCCAAATACTCTTGAATCCATCCTTCTCCTACCTCCTTTGCTTATGTTACTTGTGTAAAGGGTATTAATAACCTGGCATGGAAGTGTGAGGAGTTTTAAGTTTTACTTTCTGTTGAGTTTACAGGAGGCTGCAATGAAAATTTTTAAGACCACTGTAAACTGCAATGTTTGAGACTCTTAGTATCATTCTCACCTTTTACTGAAAATAATCTAAGCAGCGATTTGTAGGGACTGTTTGCTACCTACAGGCTTTATATTTAGGCTGTAGGAGTTGAAGTGTGATTGATCTTCAGTGTAGCTTAACAACCTGAGCAATTTAGGTAATGCAATCTGATTCAGCTGTAACATTTAGTCACAAGAATGTAAATATGGCTAATTTGCAAGTATTTTATTAGCAGGAAGTGGTGGTTTTCAGGTTTTCTTTCCATCAGGTGTTTTAAGCAAGCCAAAAAGGAGCATCCAAAAGTATAGAGACTCTAAGTGTATGGGTAAGATGACAAATTGAGGCTTATGCAGAGCTGATTTAGATGAATGTCAAAAATTTTTACCTGGAGGAAGAATTGACAGCTTTTAGAAGAAATATTGAAAACTTTATTTTGCTGTCAGAATGAAATGCAATGCTACATGTCTTGACACAAAGTCTTTTTTTGTCTTTGAATTGGAGGGAAGGTGGTGGTTTGTGGTTTTTGAGGAGGACTCCACCATTCCTGTTGGCCATGTAATTGCAGTTTTGGGAAGGGCTTCTTTTCACAAATTATAAATCAGGTAAAGGTTAAATTTTCAGAGAGCTTCTTGTAATAAAAAGAGTTTTCTTCACATTTGTGTGATTTAGTACTGAAAACAGTAGCTTACGTAAAAGAAACAAAATTAGACTTCAGATATTGAATTCTCGACTCCCATTTCCAGTATCATCAAAAAGGTCCCCAGCTGTCACTGCACATTGGTTTGACAGGTCTGAGCTCAAAGAAAGCCGGGGTCTGCACTATTTTTAAAGTGAAATTGAGATAAATGTGTGATACATGTGTAGCTGTGAGACTAATTCTTCTAATTGTTTGTGTGGGTCTTCACAGAAGGTAACTTCATCCCCAGGAGCCCATGAGTGCCCTGGATAATTGGCGGGGGGATGCTCCTTTAGCCTCACAGTGCCTGTTCTCATGTGCCTGGCACAGTCTCTCCCCACTGGCATCACTAGGCTCAAGACAGTAAATTGTTGGTGACTATCCCCTTAATGTTCTATTTTCATTCTAAACAATCATGCATGAAAAATAGACATGATGGATTTTTTGACATGTGAAAATAACACATTTATCCTCCCTTTATAGGAATTTGAAGGCTACACACTATCCTGTGTTTGGGAAAGGAGGTAGAATCAAGTGCTGAATGTAATGGATGCTAGGCAGGAACTAAAGAGGCATTCACCACTTGTGGTTTAAAGTGTAGCCTTTCTGTAAAGAGTCATATCTTAATTCACTCAATTTGTCTTACTCATTAGTCTCTATGGTCTACATGATGATGGGACACTTCAGAAGTTGTAAAACCCATTTAGGAAAAACTGCTGCTGATAAAACTGTAGAATACATGAATGCTGGAAGGAGCTACGGATTGAATTTACTAAATACATTTCACTTAGACTATGTACGATCATATCTATATAAAATATACACTACTCTATAGTGCATGATAGATACACATATTGCAGGAAATATATAGCGCTACACAGAGAGCATATGGGGAATCTATGTGATACTGTGTACACTACATATATTTTATTTAGAGGCAGCTGGATTTTTAACTTATTTCTGCTGCTATTATTATATAAGTTTTGTGCATGTTGGTAATAAATAAGGCATCTTTTTCCTGTATGAAAAGAATTCAATAGAAAGCTGGTACATCAATATTTCCAGTAATATTGCTACCCCATTTTCCCTTCAATAGCCATCAACTCTGCTGTTGCCATGAAGCTAATGTGAGGTGACTCATTTAGCAGCATATTATTGCATCATTGCAACATGATGTAAGGCACATCAGGCTTTATTAAATTAGCCTGAATTTTGCAGTATGACAGTAACATTTTATGCGCATTAACACCACACTTAGTGCTCCTTATGGGAATATACTTCAAGTAAACATATTAAGACATTTAAGACATTTCAGACAACTTTTCAGAATTTACCAATTTCTCCTTTCTTCACAATTTAACATGGAACTTTAAAGGTTTGCATCTTGTTGTCTGCAAATTTAGCCATTTATTAAAGAATAGAATGGCAGTATGTTAGCTGTTACATCCTTAACGGACTAAAAGGTTTGGTTTATTTTTGTGAAAAAAAATTTGTTTCTTAACAAACACTACAAGAACTTTTGAAATAAACCCAAAAATGCCTTTAGCACCAATTTCTTGGGCAATTTAACATATGATCACTTCAGCAAAAGAAATGCCTGCAAGTGTATGTTACTTTGTCTTTGCATAGTCAGTAATTTGCCTCTTTAAAATTTAAAGAGACTTTAAAGCAGCTTGAGCAGAATTCAAACCTAAAGAATTGCAATTTTGGGGCAAGTATTATCTTGGAGCTCACTCTCTAATAGCCACAGAAGTGTAATAAGGGTACAACTCCAGAAATCTGAGCTAAGGAGAACATAAAAGCTCGTTCATATTGTGCGTAAGCAAAAATGGTAACTTTTTTTGTATTACTGGCAGGGTGGTGAGGATTAAGCAAGCAAAAGTTAAAACAAAGGTATAGATACTAGTTTAATGCACAGAGAAAAATTAATAGAAGAAAATAGCACCAACTTAAAAGTATTTTTAGTATGTTCCTAAACTATATAATTGTAAGATGTGTATTTGGTGTAATGGAGAAGAGCAACTGATTTTAATGTTTTTAATAAAGCATCAGGTAACATTAAACAGCTGTAAGAATAAGCATACAGACAAAAATGTGAATGGTAGGACATAATGTGTAAAATGTATGTGAGAAGTATAAATGAGATTTACTGACAAAAATGAGAAAGTAGAGAAGAATATGAAAAATGTAATTGGAAATACTAGTTTTGTGAGAGCAAAAATCTTGGAAGTGACAACAGTGAAAGAAATGAGTGATTGTGAATAGTGGGGTAGAGCAGGGTTTTAGTGGCATCTGACAGCTGAGGTGTTACTTAAAATGTAAGAGTTAGACTAGAAAAAGGCATTTGTAGCACATAGAATTTTCCAAGGTGGTTGTTCTTCAAATGGGTACAAAGGCACTCAGATAAATCCTCCTCAGGCTGCAGGTGTAGCCCCGAGTAGCAGCGTGGCAGCCTGACCCTGCAGTTGCTCCTAGGATGCTTTGGCAGGGTTTCTGCTAACCACTGTCTATTAAACAAAAAGAAAGCTCTTCTTCCTCACTCCTAGTTTATTGAGGGTGCTTTAGATGGATCTTTCCAATGAGGCAGAAGATTACATCATTTTCTGGACCTCTCTGATGAGTGAGACCTTAGAAAGACTACAGACAGTGGCACCAGTAGCTTTTCTTCCTTCTTCGCACAGTTTTAGAAACAGTATAGGGCCATGAAACAGTATAGGAGACATGATGTCTCCTTAAATCCAAGTAATACTGAGTTATGGAAGTATAAAAAATATTAAGGCTTGTACATGTGTGGTTTTTAATACCAATGTAACTTTAAAGCTGAAAGACTGATTTTATTTTGTAAATTTTCTCTTTTTAATCTCCCCTTCTCTGACACTTTTGATATCAGGTGTCTCCCTGAAGCAGATTTTTACAGCTGAGCTATCAATCTCTAAGAAATGCAGCTGCGGAAGGAAAGGCTGACACAATGTTAACTGAAGCAGTGACTCTGGATTCTGCCAGCTGATACCATCTTAAAAGATTGGGATGGGGAGAGGGATATATAGTTTAAGGGCAGATGAAATGCCTGAACTTTAGTTCATTTTGCTTCATTTTACTTCTCGAGGAGAATCAAGCAATATTAACTTTCTGTTCATCATGATTTATTAGAAGTGAATTACTTATTGTGCTATTGGGAAAATATCTCCTGTCACTCAGCAGATACAGAGTCTGCAGAACCTTTTTAGAAAGTAAAAATGTATGGGGCACAGGCTAGATTTCTTTTTCCAGCGCTGGAGGTGACCACCTGAAGTTAATCAGGGAAGACATTCCCCCTGGAATGAAGTGGGTAGCAGGTGTTAGGAATTCGTTGTAGTTGGAGGAGGGATGCTATTTATAAAGGGGAAGCAGTTCTGTAAGGAATCATTTTCAATGCCTTACCAGGCAAACAGTTTCTTGTCTTTGCCCTTCTCTTTCTCACAGTATTTAGGGTTGGCAAATTTTCTTGCCACCTTTATTTTTTGTTTGTGTTTGATTGTATTTAATGTTATGAATATTCTGTAAATTAATTCATGTACTATCTTGCATATTGCTACATAAGGAAGTAAAAATACTGTTACAGCATGGAGTGCAGATAAAACTTCTTTGGTGAATTACTATTTGTGTCCAGCTAATCTGACTGCCTCAGAGCTGGGTGCTTCTCAATTACAAATTTATGGTATTAGTGGAAGATGGGGAAAATATTAGCTCAGCTCTGTACTCCTAGCTATGCCTGTTTATCTGAATGAGCTGGGTTGCCCTTTGGATTTTCTTGACGTGTGTATTCCTTTTGTCTGTAATTACTCTAGTCTGTTAAGCCCCCATTTACTTTCCTTTTTAAATGAATAGGTAGATAAAGTCCCTTCCCAAACTTCACATTGCACAAATAACTGGTGTCAAGAACAGAGGCACCCTGAGTGGACTGGGGAGGGGAAGCTGAGTGGTGTAGGCATCCTGTTACTGAGCCCTGCTTCCTGGGACGGCTGCTCAGGGGGATTGGGCAGTCGGCCTGTGGTGGGAGCAAGCACAGGATTTCTCGTTTACATTCCTCCTTCATGGAACTGAATCATCCAGCTTGTATTGGTTTCAGCTGTGTTGTGGAGTGCTTTTCGAGACACTGGTGCTCCTGATGGCACAGCTTTCCAAAGAGCAGGGACTGAAGCATAACATTTATTCGGGAGAGGGGATTGTAGCCTAAGATATTTCCTGGCCATTTCCCAGCACCCTAGTATTGAACTGAGCTCTCCCTTGATCATATGTGAAAACATATGGGTTTTCCATGTTAAGTCCTAACAATTAACTAGTTCCTCATCATGTTAATAATTTTCTGACTTGGGCCTTAGAGCAAGAGAGATTTTTCTCTTAGTTGTGTGGGAGAGGAGATGTACAGCTTCCATACTATATGCATGAGATGATCTACTAATGGTCTGAAATATTTTTAAATCATTTTGCTGAAGATGCAGAGGGAGGAACAGATGCATAGTTGGAGCTTTATAATATCCTTTATAGTCTGACTTCTGTAAATAATACTCCGCATAAAATCTTTTATAATAATATTGACTCTTCATGCCAGTATCTTGTAATCATAAAGGAAAGGAGGCTGGTACCATAAAAATTTTAAAAAAATGAATAACCAGTCAGCAGCTTCTCTTGTAAAATTTTGGAGTTCTCCAGAAAGTGGCTTTTGTATAATCACAGTAAGGAAGCTGTTCAAATTACTGTTTTCATAATGTATCGAAAAGATTCAGAGGCAAAGGGAGGGGTGCCTGACCTGTAATCACAATGCTTAGTAATGCCTTCCTAGAATTCAGTCAGCAACGCAAAAATACCTTGCCCGGGGGGATGAACGAAGACAAGCTGAGCCAGCATAACCTCCGGGATTGGACACCAACATCAGCAGGGTGCTGCTTTAGAAGCGTAAAACTGAATTTGTAGTCTTGCCAATATGCAGCATCAGTGCAAGAAAGCCAATATTGAAGAGGAGAAGGAAGAGACTCTTCAAAATATTTGTATTAATCAGGGGCTTTAAAGACCTTTAGAGGCAGAAAGAATACAAAATTATTCCTTCCCTTTGCATTTAATCCTTGCTCTTCTCACTGCTAAAAAACCCCTAGATATGTAATTCTGAATAAACTCCTTTCTTCTCTCTCCTCTGTCCCTGTGCTCAGTCCCAGTATATTTACACATGAACAGAATTTGCCACGGTAGCAGCCTCTGCTTGGGTACACACATGAATAAGCAGCTCATGGTGATCCGGAAAAGCTTTGGCGTAAGAAGAGAATATACTGATAACCTGATCTTCATCAGTGTTAACATTAATTGGAAAGACAGTAAAGCTAAATGTTATTTTGTTTATGATGTTGCATCACTTCAGTATTTAGTACCCTAGGTAGCTGGTTTTTAATCCAGTGAGCTAGATTAGCCTGATTAAACTGGCAGGATGCAGTTGATGGATGACTGTCATTATCTTCTCAAACCTGCATGATACTTTAGGTATAGGAGATGATAATTAAATTTTCAAGAGACTATATTGAGATTATAAGACCTAAGTATTTTTTTAAAATGAGGAATATGTTTGCAATTATCAACATGTTGTTAGAGGATCCTCTCCTGAGATGTTTTATTAGCAACCCCTGATTTCCTTTAAATTGATCAAGACAAAAAAGCTCAAGTTATCATATAACACTTTAGATGTTGTTTTGGTTTTCTAATTCTGCTATTTTCCTCCACCTGAAACAGACCAAAAATGTATCTGATCAAATCTATTGGTAATGGCTTGAAGATATACAGGTTAGCACAATATATTTAATGAAACCTTGTTTGAGACAAAACACCAGAGAGGATCATAATTAATGCCTCATTTTCTGCCAGTTGCTATTGATTACTCATTCAGAGTCCCTTTGTTCTCAAAATGGTAACACTGTATTTCACATTACTATTTGATGATATTCTCAGGATGAGATTCTTTAACAACATGCTGATAATTGCAAACATATCTCTAAAATTTAAATTTAAAATGAATTTACATCATATGTCAGTGTTTTTTCCAAATTCAGCTCCTATTTTGGAGTGCATATTCATTACAGTTTCCAAAGACTGGGGACTTGAGTAAAGTGAAATTCAACACTTTATATCTTAGTTGTATTTTTGGCTTAAAGTGCGTGACGTGGAACTCGAGTGAATGGTCTTTTTGCAGCCCTAACCTCTCTGCTGTACTAGGATTACAGAGCAATTATTTGTTAATGGTTTAGTGTTGTGCTGGGTATTCCTTTGGAAACACCATAACAAAATATACAACTTTGTTGGGGGATTTTGCAAGTTTACCAGAGTTTGGCTTTTCTTTTTTGTTATGTTCTTGCAACCCAGCTTATGCAAATTGTCAGGTTTATCTATACGGCAGGACATGCAATACTGAGGCAGATTATATCCGTGCTCTAAGTCATCCAAATAGCTCACTGAGTAAAAAGGACATGCACATGAAACTTGTGCTCTACCCAGGGCAACATTTCAAGTTTACAGTAAGGCAAGGAATGCACTTGCCATCTGCTCTGTGTAATTCTGAGAAATAGAGAGATGCCAAGTGAGTTTGTCAGTGACTGTGGCAGGATAATGGAGGATTTGGTTGAGATGAGTGGTGTTGCATGACATTATTTTCTAAAAGTAAAGTATCCAAGCTCCCAATTTTTAACTAAACACTCGAGTACTTTTTTTTTTTTTTAAACCTCTAGACAGTTTTCCTGCTTTAAGTAGGTACAGCCTGACTACTAGGACTGAAAGCATAAACTTTATGAAAAGGAAGCTAATGCAAAAAATTAGAAAAAAATAAAATCTAGTTGAATCTAGTTGACTGTTGGGGAGGTTTTCAAGATCTAAGTTTGCATTTGGTAAGTTGCAGCTCTCATTTCACTGCCAAAGCAGCCTGCCTTATTATGCCAGCATAATGGGCCTGTCATAATCAGTTGCATATAATGGGCTAATGCTTTTATTCTCAACCATATTATTCTTTTGATAGAAAATAATGAATAATGTAAAGGCACACACTTGTATTTGGATGAAACTATTGCATAGTTTGGCTACGGTTACACTGGAAAAATTTGAGTTCTTAAAAGTATTTGCCAATGTTTGCATTTAAGAAAAGAATGTGAACAAGATTTAGACCAAGAAGCACAAGGCTACCTGCCTATAGCAAATACATTTTTGAATAGGCAAAACCTTATATAGGTAATGCATCTAGTGTGTTTGTTAAAGCTGTTTGTGTACTTTTCAGGACAGCTTGGCTTTTCTGTCTGCATAGAGCCTATAAATGCTAGAGAGCTGCAAGGAATATTACATAAGGACATCTGTAGGCCTTTACTTGTCCACTTTTTTTTTTTTTAATATCAAAGAAATGTTTACCAACATATTAGAATTCTGCTGGCTGGTGTCCTAGAAGTTCACTAAGGCAGAGCAGTGTTTTGGCATCAAATTGTATCTAAAGAGTCACAGAGTTGGGCTGGGGAGAAGAAAACTCTGCAATTAGTCAAACTCCTTTTTACTTTTATGCTTAAATTCTTTGAAAGAATCAATTTAGGAACCAATTTTAAAATAAGTTGACTAAGGAGCTTTTTTTTTTAATCTCAGGCATATCATTTTGATATAAGCATATGGTTGATTGGCTTGTTAGTTTGAATGGAAGTTAACTTTGCTTGCACGAAAGTGCAGCTGCAATGCAAAGTTACTCGCTTTCTGTGACAAAGGTGCATAAGTCCACCCCATATATGTAGATATGATTCTTTTTCCCCCACCTCACCCTTGCAATTCTTGAATAGATGACTCCCCTGCATTTCATTTTTATGAGAATATTCTTTAGGAAGGTGACTTCTTTAAAACATTTGTCGAGATAGTGGCCCTTGTGAAAGCCTTTCCTATTTGAGTCAGGCCACACCATTGCCCCTGAGGCTGTCAAAACTCTTAATTGGTTTCTCTGAAAGGGATAAATGAGAAAAGTAAAGCAATCATGTTTACATCTCTCTTTTTTCTTCGGAATCAGGCTTGCTGTGTTCTTAGTTGATTGTAATAAAAGCCTTTTTTTCCTTTTTCTTTTTTTTCCCCCTCCAGTTGGTTACTGAACACTCATTCCTTAGGGAAAACATCGCTTTAAATAACTTTTTGCATATCTTGAGACTGGCTGTATGCATCATAAAATCCAAAGAGTTAAATTTCTAGGAGTGATGCTTGTTTATTGACACTGGTAATACAGACAAGGACTTGGACAAGCATTCAGGAGAATAACCAGTCATTGATTATTCTTTAGTAATTGGATGCGTGCCTGGCAGATGAGGTTCAGAGTGAGCGTGCAGGTTCTCTGTGGAGAATGCCCCTAACTACGTGTGTAAGTGATCTGCCTCTGCACAGGGACCTCGGGCACTTAGTCAGGAGAAGCTTGATGCTAATAATACAAAGCTTTTTTGCTATCCTCAGTGGTATTTTTGTATTCCTATCTTTATCAGATGCCCTTAGGAAAGGATCAGTCCTAATCAATATTTTTTCTCAATTGGTTCAAACAGGCAGAAAAATCAATGAGCTGAACTAATGACATCTATTTTTATTTTCTTTTGGAAGACTGAGGAACAATTACAAAATTCTAAACAGATGTTTCATTTGATTGGCCCAATGGTAAAAGAGGGTTGTGGTTTTGTGTTGTTTTGGTTTTTTAATCCTTTTTTATACATTAAAAAAATCTAACCCAAACACAGTATAGATCAGAAAATTTCTTCAGAGTATGTCACACAGCTTGAAATTTAATGTGTATTTACTATAATGCTCATATGCTAACTTTATGTTATTGAAGCCAGGCTGCTCTGAAATTCAGAGTCCGGTGAAAATGTCAAGAACTGGAACACTTAGGACAAGAGCAAGAGTGGCAAATGTCCTGAAGTAAAGGTTGGAGGTTAAGCCTGGAAAAGTTACAGACTCATGCCTTTTAGAATGACTTTGTAGAAATGAATTCAAGAGTTTTTAGTTGGGTTTTGTTTGGTGTTTTTTTCGATCTTTCCCCATGAGTAGGGGAACAGAGGAACTAGGAACTCTCCCACCCCCTTTTTTTTGGAAGCATCTGTATGGATCCCATTGCATTTCCAAAATCCCTCCAGTGATCAGGGGAGATGCTGGGGGTAGCAGGGAGGGTTGTCTTTAACGTGAATGGGCCGTAGTTCCTAATTGTGTTTGACAGCTGCTCTGAGCGAGCAGGGCTGCACTAGCTGACCTCCAGAGGTCCCTGCCAGCCTCAGCGGCTCTGCGATTCTGGGAGGGGGACCTTGCCTCAGCTACTTGAAATGACAACTATCATAATACTTCCTCCCTTCCCCACAGGCGATGTAAAGAAATTTTCCTTGAGTCCTGGGTATTCCTGGTCAAGAAGGTGAAGTGTTGGGCTAAGTGAGAACTGGTTTCATATCTTCTTCTGGCCAGTGTTGGTTTGGAGGAGCTGCTTTTCACAAAACATTGGCCAGGTTTCCTGCACAGTGTTCACCTCTAAAACTGTAGTAAATGTTTAGAATAGTATCTCTGCTAAATTCAGATTTATACTGAGTAAGCCAGATATTCTGATGTTCATAATGTTTTCTGCAAAACAATCAACTCTTAACTGTTTGACCAAAGCAAAAATAAGAAGACCTTGGAATAGCCCATCAGCAGATTTCCCCCTGCATGTATTTGCTGTATACTTTTGTCACTCCTATCAGAGTATCTCATTTTAATATGAGTTTCAGATTAAGAATTCTGATTCAAAGACTATTATAAGAATAACAAAGAAGAACTTGAACTGAGGGGAAGCTGTTTCTATGCACTAACATTTTAAATAAATTTTTATCGTCACACTTTTGTATAAAATAGTTAACACTTTTGGGCCCTCCTTTAGTCTGTGGTGGGGCGATTCTTTCACATCCCACTGTATTCAATTAAAATGTAAGATTTTCATGCTCAAATTAGTCATCAAACAAGAAAGAGAGAGAAATTTCAATGGTGATACAGTGAAAAAAAAAAGAGCTTGTTTTATAAATATTCTGTAACTCTATATGAAGTCTGCGTTTTCTGCTAATCCCCGTGCACCGCAAGGTAGAAGGCATTCAGTACCTTACTGCAAGCTGTATGAGTGAAGCTCACCTTTCACAACCCATCGCACCAGATGAATCGGCTTCGATGATCAAGTGTAATCCAAAAAATGCATTTATTTATGAATGAGGTATTTGGGCCACAGAAGGGAAAGTGGGGAGAGGCAGGAGCAATGAATGGCCTCTGCAGCTATCCCAGTGGGCTGCTGTATCCTGAGCAGGCAGCAGCACTGGAGTGGCTCCTGCCATAACCCAGCCCACGAGTGGGTTTTGTGAAACCTCCAGAACCTTCAGGGGCACGAGGGCTCCTTGTGGAGAGCAGTTTGAGGGGATGAGAAATGTTGGCTTGGGGGAGCAGTCAGGCTGAAGGAGAAATTAGATGGGGTTTTGGCGTAAAAGTTACTCCAGTCAGCAGTTTCTGTCTTAGCATCACCTGACAATGAAATGTCGGCGCAGATGAGTCAAAGCAAAACATCCCTGTTGTCCTGCCAGCCGGCAGCTGGGCTTTCCCCCGTTATACTGGGAAGGCTGCACTAGGTACTGACCACGGCTGAAGAGATCAAATTGCTTCTGAGGCTGCTGCTTCCATGCGACTGTAAAACACTGGCAAACATGAAGAGCTGTGTGTCTTTAGGTGTGTGCAATGCAGCGTAGATGCTGCTCCACGAGGAAAGCTGTATGCAACAGCCCGGAGTGAAACACAGGGAGTTTTTACCACCTGGTACATCTTCTGTACAGACAGTTCCACGGGTTTCACTCCAAGTCAGGATTTTCAGACTAAAACAAGGCTAAGCATAACATCACCTGTGGAAAAACTGTGTTCTTCTAAATCACCAACATTCATTTCAGTTTTACAGAGGAAATCCAAATAATGTGAGGTCAAATAATATATAATGCACTTGTTAATTTTTTAGAATGTTTTTGTTTTTACTGCATGAAAAGGGACCAAAAAAGGGGTAGGGTTAAACTACCTTGTTAGTTTAAAGTTTTTAAAATGTCAATTTTTCATGGTCTGTTCATTAATTTATTCTGTTAGCTCTTGTCTGCATTTGATTTTTTTTTTTGGACAATTTTATTCCATGTTTTTATGAATGTAATCTAAGTCTTGATTTCTAAGTATGTGCTAAAACTTAATGTCACACTATAAACTCTTAGCAGTTTTTATCAATTATGTTTATATTGTGTAATAGAAGAGGTGTTATAGTGCAAACTAAACAAAGTATTATGATTTTTGTTTAAAATTTAAATATGAATTGATTCTTTCAGATGTTTTCAACTAAAATGGTTATGGCTTTTTGGAAGCTCACAGCCAAATTTGCTCTGCCTTTCTGAATTATGCTATACTACATACTCTGGACATTGATTTTAAAAAGTCTACACTTTTTAAACTCTAGAACCTTCACTGAGTCCCAGTAAATTCCTATAAATGCCAAGAGCAGTATGTGTGGTTAATAGTTTGTTAGCCTGGCATGTTAACAGCTGCATTGCTATAGAGCTCAATTTGACTTTTCCCTGTATATTTTTGTAGTCTAGTCTGCTTCGGTCTGACATGGGGCTTGGAAGTCCAGGTCAGCTGTCATCCTCTGGAAAACCTGGAACACCTTACTACCCATTTTCTGGCACAAATCAGCGCCGAAGGCCACTTCATGACTCATCAGCTCTTGGTAAGTAATACAGACAGTTTTTAAACTTTTGTTCACGGTTCTTTTCTGCAGACTTTATTATTTTCTTTGACAGTTCATTAATATACTGGAGATTGCTCTGTACTGAGCAATTGAAATTACACCAAACTGCTCTATAAGAGAAAAACTGGAATTATTAACGTTTTCTTTGAGACACTAGCTTGGATTCAACACTGGTCAGTATGGCTTACAAAACAAACAAGAAACTCTAATAAAACCCTTAATTGCAAAAGCAATAATGACAGATGGATAGGAGCTGATGACCAGCTGAGTGCCCTTAACCCGTGTCATCATTAACTCCTGGAAATGCCTGACCTTGAGGTCATTACCATTATTTAGTAGGGGAAGGACACAAAGGGGAAACAATTATCCTTTTATATGCTAAAAGTAACTTTATTCAGGGCAATATATAGTTCATTGTAATTGGTTCAACATGCCTTTAAAGATCTTAGCAATTGGAGGCTAGTAGTTTATCCTAAAATCAAACTACCTTGCAAAATATGCAGGCAGGAACTTGCTTAAAAATTATTATAATCCTGTGACAGTATTAATATTTTATTCTGGGGATAGTAAGTGGTGAATGGAATTTTTGTACTTGGTCATAGACAGTGGTAATATTTTATAGCTCTCTAATTCTGTTGAATCAGAGAATCAAGAATGACCCAGCTGTTCTATAGTATCTTCTATAAGACTCTTGTGAATAATTGGGTGTGCAAATTTAAAAAATAATCTTTTAGGTATAAAAAGAGAGACTGTAGCCTTATATTCTAGTTTACCATATATTCTAGTGATATAGTTATATAGCCTTATATTCTAGTTACCATATATTTCAGTGTTAGTGTGATAAGTCATTAGAATTTCTCTAGTTATATGGTTGAGTCTTTAATGCCCCTCATCCTGTATAGCACTTCTATTCCATAGTAAAAATCTTGTTTGTTGGAACTGTGTAACTCCAACCATAGTTTACCCAAAATAAAATTTTCAAATGCAGATTGCTTTGTGAAGTAGCTTTAATATTGACTATAACTGCAGACTTCTTGAACACTAAAATAGTCGTGAACATGCTTGAAATTGGTTTTTGAATCTTTGTTTATAAAAATATTAGTTTGGAACTTAATCCTATATATCATGGAATCATTTCATTTGAAAAAGCCCTGGAAGACCATTGGTTCCAACCTTTAACCCACCACTAACCCATGTCCCCAGGTGCCACATCCACACATGGTTTAAATCCCTCCAGTGATACTGTCTCCCACTTCCTGGGCAGCCTGTTCCAGTGCCTGACAGCCAGTTCAGTGAAGAAATTTTTCCTAACATAGAACCTAGATCTCCCTTGGTGCAACTTAAGGCCATTTCCTCTTCCAATATATGCGTGTATATATGTGTTTTAAAATACCATAGTTGTATAACTTTTTACCTTGTTGTCGAGCCAACTGCTGTTTAACTTGGGGTTGGCTGTGTTTATGAAGACTGTTGTAAGTATTCCTGTTGCTCAGAATATCAGAACAAACACAGCAGTTCCTCACACCTCTTTCAGAAAAGGAGCAGTCTTAGAAAAGTTCAGTGAAATTGTTTACAGCTTGAAAGGGTGGCTGAACTTCAATAGAAAAGAATTGGGTTTTCAGATGATGACGATGGTGTTCTAGCCCACATTGAATCAGTTTCAGGGAGAATTTCCTTGCAGTAGTAACCTGCCCTGGGTTTGAGCAGCAGGGAGGTGTTGGAGCTTGGCTTTGGGTGCTGGGCACAGGGTGCTCAAGACATGAGCAGGAAGATCACTGTGTGCAGCAGCCATTGAGATGGTCCTGAATGAGATTCTTGTTACCTATGCAAATTGTATAGAGTTTGGGAAGTTCTTGATGTTATTAAATTAAACAAATAGAAGTGAAGTGTGGTATTTTCAGAGTATATTTAGCTTTTTCTTTGAAAGAGAAGCTCAGGAGATATAAACATGTTCAAACTGGTAATATTCCTCTTTCTGTCATGGTTGACTCTGGGGATTGTAACCTGGGATATGGCAGGTGGTGGTTACAAATTTATGGAAATGATTTTCCAGGAACGTCAGGAGAATGAAGAAGTACACTTTTATCTCAAGTCTTTTCCAGTGGGTTGAGAAAGTATATCTGAATTTTAATTTTTTTTCCAATGGACTTTTAAGTGCTACAAACCTGCTACCTGAGAATTTCTAACAAAGTCAAATTGTGGCCATTTTATCCCCGAGAAGAAGTTGTCTGACCAGGATTATAAAAAGCTCTTGTTAAATTTCATATTAAATTGCATTGAAACCAACCAGTGTTCTCTTCCAGGTGATGCTCTGAATCCAATGTAAATATCTCTTCCAAAAGTCCTTTTCTTTTCTCTGTGAGCATGCCCTATGGGGAATGATGAGAATAAAGATATCCAGCAGATATTTCACCTTATCTCACCTTTATTTTGCCATATCATCATAAATGTTCTGAAAGAAAACAGCAAAATAGGAATTTTGTGTTTTAATTTGATTGGTTAACTGTAGAACTGGTAATCTCACCAGATACTCATCTTCAAAACATCACTTGTAATTTGCATGCAGAGTTTTGAGATTAATTGTATTAGCATCTGATTAAACTGGTTCAGATTCTTGCTTTAGGTAGTGAAATTGCTGGGTACTTTTGTTATATTACAATAACTATTGGGAGAGAGAAGCAGGTACCATACCTCTAACTTTACTATTACATGCAAATTTGAGATGTATTGACTTTATTACTCAAGGAAAGTAATTAGGTCATTAAATTTGCTGTTTATTTACAGCCTTGGTAGAGTCTAAAAGCTATAAAATTTACATCATGTTAGTATTCTTAGAGTATAAATCATAGTTTAACATGCCAAATTCCTGTTTGGTAGTTCTATCTTTACTCTGATGAGGAGAAAAGTAATCTCTTCCTAATAAGTCCCATTTTCCTCCTTGTATGCCTCAAAACCTTACTTTGTTTCTTAGCAAGTGTATAAGTTTGTGAGTGTACCCTTCAGAATAATTGTTCTCAAGAAAAACTGTTTTCCTCAGGGAAACAGTAGAAAGTAACTATTTAGCAAAGCTGTATTTTAGAGAAGAACATCGGTATGTGACATTTTTATACTGATGCGAAAGACAAATCTCATTGCCAGAGAATAAAAAATGCATGAAATTGGAGAATAAGAAATTCATCATGGAAAGAAAAAACTGAACAGTATCTTTTTCACCTGTAATGTAGATACTTGATGAAATGCTGTTTTTCTGTGTACAGATCCTCTACAGACAAAGAAAGTAAGAAAGGTGCCCCCTGGTTTGCCTTCTTCTGTAAGTACTACATTTTTTACTTATAGTGATAAAAATTGGGCTTAAATAGCATTCTCTTTACCTGCCATACATACAAATTACTTAACTTCAGCTCTAGGAGGGCTGTCTGCTGGACATGAACAGCCAGGCTAGGTAACTGGGAGTGATTCTGCAGGACTAAATACACATTTGATGTGGAATTTTTAGATTTCATAGCAGTGATTTGTAGCTCGCTCATATGCTCCTACCCACTTGTCCCTGTCATTTGAATTCCTCTCTTGGGAAGAGAGCTGGGCCAGGAGCTGTCAAAGAAGATCTCCTGTACAGGTCTTTTGATGTTTAATTAGTCATTATGTTGCTGAACAGGAGGACAGACAGAGATTAATAGCTGAGAATCTTAGAAATTTACATTTGTAATAATCCCAGTGGAGCTGAAGACATTAAGATTCGGAGGACATGTACAGCTCAGCTTGCCTCAGTAGGACTGAGGTTATTAATATGCATAAATCACCGAGTCAGATGTTCATTGTGAAGCCCTGGTGGATTTTAAAGCCTTCATTAAGCCTTTCCTAACTTCAGCCTAGCATCAGGAAAGCTTTCAAGCAACTAGTTTGTTGATCCCTCTTTGCTTGAAAATTTATCCTTCGAGAATAAAGGGCTTTGATAAAAAAGGTTGGAAGGGTTTTGGTGGAAAAATCATTAATGGCTGTGATAATCTAATGCTATAGGGGTGTTTTGTGGTATTAAATACGCTTTATTCTTAAAAGGAAGAAAATTGTTTATAAATGAATCTACATTTAAAAATCCACGTGAAGTGAAAAATCCCCAGTGAAGTGAAGGACAGAATTATTTTTTCCCCTGCTCAGAACAAACAGGAGGGGAGGGGGAAGCTCCGCTGCCTTGCGGGATACATCTCTTTGTTGTGTAAATGGATGTTGGGCTTTTATTTGGCAGTACTTAACACATGGGCGCAGGTGCACTTGGATGAGTCATAACTCAAAGCCGGATAGGCTGAATAGAACATACTGCACAGGCAACAGTAATATAGTGGGAGCAAAATGGGGCTGAGCTTTTTATTTTGTATTGAGGCTGAAGTACGGATGGTGTCTTCTAGTCCTTGCATCTCCCCTGTTCTCTCCTCCCTCTCTTTTCCTTCTCCCTCCCCCTGCTCACGATGATACAGACAGAACCCGGGATCTGAAATCCTATTTTAACAGTACTTCCAGATGGAGCTGAGATAGTGTGGATAGCCTGGGGCAGCTGTGCTCTGAACCTGCAGCCTACCTGGAAGCCAGGATTGCAGCTGCAGGCACTCTTAAAAGCTTTTGCTTGCATAAGCACTTGGGCCCCACTAGAGGCTGAATAGNACATTTTAACAGTTGCGTATTATGTAGGGTGGCTTTACAGTCTAGCAGATGATTTCTGCTAGATTAACAAAAATATATTTAAAATGTCAGAGAAGCTAAAACACATAGCAGTGCAATTTTCATGTAATTTATTACTGTAATTCTAGGCGGTAATAAAGCTTACGCTACATGTTTAATATTTAGTAGCATCAGCCAGGTAAAGAGATCATTTTGGAGAATAAAAGATTTCTCTCATTTATCTTACCAGAATTTAATTTTAACAAGCAGTATTTTTCAAATGGTTTTCATTTAATTCTTCTTCTGTAAGAGTGGAGACAATAAAATGCTCATAGATTTTATTTGTATTAACATTGTACCAATCTGTGCAATTAAGTGCAGTTACTGTGAATAATCAATGATTGCAATGCTGCAGGTTTTAAGCAATGTTTCTCTGTATTTCAATGCTTTCACTGCTGAATAGAGCCTTACACATTACCAAAAAATCCAAAAAATTGTATGAGATACTGCATGTGTGGAAGATGAGACAAAACTAAATTTCACTGAGCATCATAAGAAATTTAAATTGAGTAGAACATTATGTAAGTGTAGTCTTTATTTTAAATATACCTTCATAAGAAATCCGAATGTATTGTGGGAAAGATAAAAGTTGCTGTAGCTAGTAGATAGTGCAGAGAAGTTTAATTATAATATGAAAAGTCAGAGGAAAGATGATACTTAATTTTGTTATACAAATCTGTATTTTTAGTTTTTCAGTTTCTGAAATACTGGTTTCTGCAATGTTTTTGTTAGCATAGGGCTGCCATGTCAACGGATACTCAGCAGTAATTTAATTTCCTAGATAACCATAATTTAATAACAGTCTTTTAAGTAATAATGATTCAAAAAACCCCTAACAACCCTTCCTCTAGTTTGTTTCTTTTCCTCTTGGTTTTGTATGGTACTTTCTGAAATTATTTGTTTTGAGGTTTATCTTTTTTAATGTGTTTTTATCAGGGCCTAAAATAAAAACAGTTACAGATAAAAGTGCTGGTGAATTGTTTGGCTTCTTTCTGGAATGCACCTCAATCTGAATATGTCCTCTAACTGTAAAAATTAAATGTTCCAGGCAAAGGCATTTTTAAGTTTTTGTGTTGTAACTTGTTAAGTGGTGACTCACTGCCCAAAACATTTTCAATGTTGACATGCAAGCATTTATGTTAAACTACAACTACCAAATTTAAAGCGCTCCGAGGAGGATGGACATTTTAAAAATCTATTTTTTTCAATCCAGGTTTGAGTGAACAGCAAGATTATGATATGCTGTTTATATTATAGGGAGGGGGAATACTGTTCAGTGAGTTACATTATCTTCAGAGATCGAACATTGTTGTATTTCTGAGAATTTTTCTGATTTTAGGAATAACCTTAGCTAAGCCAGACACTAGTAACTTCATGTGACTTGAAAGCAGTGTAAGTCCTTGGCCAGGAAGAGCAGAGTGTCAGGGCTTCCAGAGAGCTGCTCAGGCTGCAGAGGGAGAAGACAGACAAGTGAGGCTCACTCAGAAATGCCCAGGGAGATCATCATCCAAAAATGGACGGGCTGTGAGCAGAAATGTACTATTTACATGTGGAGTCAGGAAATATTTCAAAATAACATTTGTTACTAGTACCATGATCAGTGGCTATCATGAGGTCATAATTCTAAGAAAAATAGTGTGAATATCTATCATCATTCTTGTGCTATTTAATTAGTGTCATATCAGAGAAATAACAGAATACATTGTATCTGTTGATTTTTGTTACAGAAAATGAGCTGTGACATACAGACACAAATGTCTGCTTATTTTCTGTGTAGTTTCTAATAAGTATTTTGAGTATTTTAGGCTTTCCATAGTACCTGAGATGATCAGTTAATATTAAACTTTAGATTGCACTTATTTAATAAGAGATTGTCAAATTAATATTTTCTGGTACCAGGGATTTCTTTCTAAATTCAAACTTCTATTTTTCAATACATGTAAGACAATTTGTAGTTTCATTATAAAGGGGTTCCTCATATATCACCCTCTATAGTATGTGTGTAGTCCATGGGTGCTAATTTCTTGCAAGAATTATTTATGATGCAAGGATACAGCAAACTTGGTTTGCATGCATAGAACTACCTCCCATTTAAGGCACTTTTCTTTCTGTTTTCCTGCCAGTCTTTTAAGACAGAGCTTCTAGAGATGTTTCAAAACATGTCACATAAAGATACTAATGGTACAAGAAGAAAAATAATAGCTGTTACTTCCTTCTGTGCTCTCTCCTTCCTCCACCCCTCCTAAAGGGTAAAAGGAGATTATTTGAAACGGTGGAATGGGAAGTATCTTGAGTGGTTACCTGGAACCCAGTTTTCAAGAGATTAATGTTTAGACTGTATTAGAAATAACATAACATTCACCACACTGAGTGCACTCTCTCAGTATTGGCAATTTCCATGTGTACTGAAGTAGCCTGGTGTAAAGCAACACCACTGGAATACTTTTATGAAATCTATGGATCTGAATCAAAAATTTGGAGCATCCTGGGTAGATACTTGGTGTGATGTTGAACTGACTGTGATGCTAAGTTTAACTGACTGTCTAGGGAGACATTTTTCGGTAAGATTTTTTTCCCCTGCTGTCCACAAACGGTGCCCAAATGTAAAAAGCAGGATTTAGTTTGTTCAGATCTGTTCTGAGTCGCCTTGCACAGTCAAGTCATACATTCAACTGTTACTTGTCTTTAATAGCTAGAGCTCTCAAAGCCAGCAGTAGCTCTCCTGACCCCTCTCCTCTGCTCCTGTGTCATGTTTTAGAAAGCAATTTTAAATAACAAAACTGAGTAAATAAATCCTTATGGATAATGCAACACAGAACCTGCCATTTCTTCCTCATGACACAGTCTTCCATCTTCTTGTGCTTTATGCTCGTTCTTTGCTCACTTGATTTATGGGATAAAATTTTTAGGGACTTGCTAAATACTGCTTTTTAAGCACTGTGTTCATCTATGAACCTGAACAAAATGCAAATGTATAAAACATCTAACGCCTAAATTATGTTACAAATCAAGTAAAAATGTTTGAGATTTTATGTTTAATAAGAAAAAGGTCTGGTTTTTTGGTTAGATTATTGTAGGGGTTTTTTTCAACATGGCCTTTATTTGAAATCTATCTGAAAACCACAGTAACCTCAGACTATAGCATCCCACCCGCTCTTTGCTACATGAGAACATTTAGCTGTCATTAAACAACCAGGCAGCCCATTGCAAAGTCCTGCTGTGAGAGTTCAGCTCGAGTTCTCACTGAATTAGGGTGAAGGTACTTGAGCTACCCTCTCTTAAAAGCTTTTAAAAAAAATTGCAATCAGATCATTTTTCCAAACTTACTGTCCTGCATCTGACTGTGGTGAACTAATGTGAGGTTGCTTAACTGAGAGATCTTCTCTGAAAATCCTGCATATACATACATCCATGATGGATTTATAATGATGTCAAATAATTTCTCTGTGTTTGGATTTACTGGAGATACTTTAAGTTTTCACAACATACCAAAATGAGTGTATTAGATGCTCTTTAATTAGAGTGCAGATTTACACAAAAGAACCTTAGATTTTGTGCATACTTAGAAAAACTGTTATTAAAAAAAATACTGAACTGCAGCTCATGTTATTTAGGAAGAAGTTACATGGAATTTCTGCAACCTCTGCTTTACCTCAAAGATGAATGTGTCCATTACCACAAATTGGTGTGGTGTTTTATAACAATAGATAAGGATACAAGCTTTTCTGAAGGCTACTTCTTATTATCTTCTGCTTGATAATACTTGTGGCTTTGGTGGGAAGATTTTTATAATGCTTGAAGTCAGCTAGGAAAGTAGTGAGGAATGTCGTGTTGCTGAAGTTCCATGGGCTGTTGAAGTGAGTGGTTTCCCTTCGCTTGCTTGCTTGGCCCAAGTGTGGGGCAGGTTGCTTTGCCTGTGACCTGGCCGTTTGTCAGAAATGGGCAATACAGAAACAAAACAAATACTTTTCCGAAAGAATGGTACTGAAATTAAAGCACTGCATAATCTTTAAGTAAAATTTCAGATATAGCTGTGTCTTTACACAATGAAGCAAAGAAATTGAATTAAATTACCTCTTAGTTTAGTGCCACAGTTTCTTGTGGCATCAGGTTTTATAAAGCAAGCAAATTGTTCAGTCTTGGAGATGTAGTTGTGGGATTTCATTCCATTTGCACTGATAGCCAGGATGAGTTGTTAGTGTTCTTTTTTTTCAGTGAGGTACAGGCGGATTCCTCCCGGTGGATGACAGAAGGATTGCCCGTTTGGCTTTTGACAGCTCTCGCAGAGCAGTTTTGCCAAGCGGCGAGTTGCAGCGCAGAAGAAGGGGAGGGACGCAAGGAGATCTATGCCGAGGCATAGTTCGCGCTCTGCATTTTGACTCGCCATGTTCCAAAGCTTCCCTGACGGGGAATTACTGACCAAACCTTGGCAGCGCGCGCGGGCGCGGGCCGGGCGCAGGTCGTGCCTCTGGGGCCCCCNGAGGGGCGGTCCCTGCGCGGGCCGGGCTGCGCCGGCAGAGGGACCCCGGCGGCACCGCGCCGCTGCTCACGGACATCTTCCGGGCCGTCTGGGGCTGATGTGGGGAGATCTGTAACTCGGGTAGTCGTCTGCGAGTTTTAGTAACAGCCTTATCGTGTCAGGGTTTAAAACTCTTTTAAGGTCTGTATAGGTTTCTAGATTGGGTAGGTTTTTAGCACATTTAGTGATGATTATCTGGCCTCTGATTGGATAATTTATTGCCTCAGGATAATAAACATGTTTGTTTCCTTTTTAATGCAGATATGGCTAGTTAAGACCTTCCTATAGAAGCTTTCAAACTGCAAGCACTTTATACTTCCAGCAAAATAATAGAACTTCCTGAACTTGATCAATATCCTATCAAAGTTATATTTGAATGATTTCAAAACAAATTTTAAAACTTCCTCTAAGAAATTATTTTTGTGATTGATTCTGAAGAATGGGGTATACAGCACTTTTTTCTTATTCTTCCCATTCCAAGAAAATATTTGTGTAATAACTTGAATATCTCCTAAAATTGGATAAATTCAACTCGAACATTGAATAAATTCCTTATTATTTGAAAAACTACTGAAACAGACAAGTCCTAGCTGCAGTTTCCTATTTAAAAAATAACTGTTATTTTTTTTACCCATACCTGCCAGAGGTAACTGGAGTTGTTTGCAGAAAAAAAAGAGCCCAAATCAACAACAAAAACCCCAACAACCATCCCTCAGCCTTGTAATAGTGCAAGGTGCAAGTAGTGGATAGCAATTAATATCCACTTAATTAGTATTTACTGTCTATTCTCTATCCCTTCAAACTCTTTCCCTGGTTATAGTAACATGAATGTTAAATGTGCAGTTAAAGACGAACCCTTTGAAAAGGAAAATCACCAAACTATTTTAGCTCTTGTGTAGATTAGTAAATTAATTTGCTTAAAACATCTTCCTTTGGATATTGGCAGGAGGGATTGCCTATAAAATTTAGTCTACTGGGTTATTTTAAGTTGCCTTCCATATAGCTCATCTGCTCCATCTCTGCTGAGCAGCATGCTTAGTGGTTGGTTAAGACAGAAGGCTATCCTTCCAGGATTTTAAAATAAATTAACATTCAGTTAGCTGATGAATTACATAGAGGACAGTATAATAAGCATTGTGTTTTCCCTGAAAACAGCCAGGTTTCTTTCCTATGGCTTGAAATCTTGTCTATTCTGACAGCTACATTATGCGGCATATTCAATGCCTCTGTTAGCAGTGGTCCTCACTCTGGCTTTGCTATAGTTAATCATCATAAATGTTTGGCTTTAAAATAAGTTGTATTGGGAGTCCTAAGATATATAGAATTTTTTTTCTGAATTTTTGCTGGACAAGCGGCTCAAAATTAGTATGTACATTTTAGTTAGCAACAGGTTGTTCTGTATCAGTTGGAGTCTCTCTCTCCTGTTCAGGTTCCAGTTTTCTTAGAACTGATAAGAACTTTATCACTTGTGAAACTTCTGTTCCTCTTGAATGTGGTTAAAGTTGATAAGAAGTTCCAGCCTTGGACAGTGTGGGGTGGAAAGGAGGGAGTTCTAGGGCAGTTGCCTTTACCTTATTTCCAAAACAAGAAGGTTAGCCTGGCCCCTGAGAAATTAATGGAAATTGGTAAGAACAAAAGATCTGGTTTCCCTGTGGAAAGCAGGCTTGGGCTCTCACCACGTTACTGTTTTTTCAACAAGACTGAAGCTAACTCTCCACAAGGAGACACTTGATACTTGGGTTTACACATCACAGTTGCTTTTGTTGGTGAAAGAGGAGCTTTAATTTCTAGTAGCACATAATCTAAAAAGATTTGGTGCTTTTTGTGTTAAACTAGACACATTTAAAATAACAAAACTGTGATAAAAGGCATTAACCTTCTCAAAACATTCTGATATTTCAGTTTTGTGGAATATGTTTGACTAGAGAATGGTGCTCATCTGTTGAGACAGTTACGTAACTATCTTTCATATGGTATAACATTCAGTGATCTGTAGAAATTATGTTTATTTTTTATAAATTCAAATGATGAATTACATATGCTCTATTGTGTATTTGCTTTGTGGCTCTGACAAGTTGAACAAAAATGTATTTCACATGAAAGTTTGTTTTCAGGGAGAAGATGTGGTTCATTCACAAAACCTTAGTGTTAAAATCATCTTTGAAAATATTCTCTTACAGGTAGCTTTGTTTATTTTTAGGTCAGTATTTCACTCTGCATCAGCTTTCATAATCTCTTTACATACTTTAGGAACAGGCAGTTTATTGTTTTTGACACACACTACAGGGTCATGAGTGGAAACAATTTGGGCTACAAAGTGCGTGTCAGTTCAGTGCTCCTCTGCTGACGGCATGTCTGTCTGAAATCAAGTTTAAAAAATTGGCCCTGTCTCCAGCTGACTTGTTTTGTCAGGCTGAGTCATAAGATTAACCCTTGACTTGTCACCAAGGAAAAATGGAGTAAACAACTGTACCCTGTACAGTATCGTTGATCCAGCTATGATTCATTTCACTGTAATATGATTCTCTTAAGAAAACAAATTTCAGAGCAGCTGTTGCTTGGCTTAAATGAAGATTAGAAAAATTGTAACCACAAAACAAAAACTTGCTTTGGACTTTGGGAGCTTTTGGAATAGTTATCTGGTAGTAGTTCCTGCAAATACAGAGTTATTGCTAACAACATAGCATTTTTTTCCAGCAGTCTTTCAAATTCTTCCATTTTAGGTTCATATTTTATCCTGGTGAAAATAAACTTCTGTGGTTTAAAGTCTGATAAACTGATGGAATTATGGCCTGATCCTGTAAGGTGAATCAATGTAATAAATGTGAGAAACAATGTTTTCGTACAGTAAATGTAGAGCAGATACAGTGGTATGTTTCAAGCATCGGGCACTCAAGATTTTATTCCCACTGATGTAACTAAGTGTAGGACAAATAATTTCCTTTTCAGTAAAATGCAATTGTTATCCTTTGATTTGTGGGGAAGTAACTCAGGAGCAAATTCATTTAGTGACTCATTATGGAGGGACCAGTTTGTCTACAAACAGACGTTTGCAGTGGTGTTCCTCAGTTTTATTGATCATATTGTTGCTTTTGTCTTACCCATGTGCTGGTGAACAAGGTTAATGATTTACTTCTAGTGATAACTGTTAATAGTGTTAGTAAACATTACTAGTTAATATTGCGTGTATATCTTTTGTTACATTGCTCTGTACAAGTATAAGGCAGCTGTTCACAGAGCAGCCCCCCACCAATGCTACACAGTCAAGTTAGGTTTTTCTGCTTGATGTTTTTAACATTTTTCCAATTGCTTGTATATAGGTGGATAATGGTTATTATTTGAGAGGGGGCTTGATCATGCTCTTCATCTGTGGTACAACTATTTTGAAAACTGGGCATGTGTTCATGGAGGTGCAGTAGCAATTACAACTTTGTTGGTAATAGTCTTTACTTCAAAGAACTGGCTGCAGTTACCCTGGAAGTACTTCTAATGTTTCAAAAGTTTGCATGCTCAAATTTTTTTTGAGGGTTCTCTTACTACTTCAAGTCTGTAAGCTGAAAGCGCCTTTTCCAGTGTTTAGGGTTTTTTCTAAGTTGTACATTAGTCTGAAGTAGTGTTTTTAATCTAGTGTGCTATGACAAGTAGCACATGCAAAGATCTGAAGATCTTTTAGCATGTCTCATCTGTAGAGTCCTGCACATTAGTGAGAAGCTTTAAGGAATGGCATTGTTAGCTGCAAATCAAAGCTTCTTACGGACTCTCTGGGGACTGAAATGGGTCTTTGTGGTCCCTAGGGAAGGAGAAAGCCGCCAGTCACTCTGCAGGCCTGGCAATTTAATAGTCTGCAGTATAGTGATGTTCTTTTTTGCAGCTGCTGCTGCTCCGCCTTTTGTATTGGAGAGGAGTTCAGTTCAGATATCATTAGCTCTGCTGCATAGTTAAACAGTTCTGGATGCGTAGTTTGACTTGCAGTAAAAATGCAAGTGTTCTTCAGCAGATGGAAACTTCAGGATGTATTTGCCAACATACTCTGAGCACGGTAGTCTAATTGACTGGAAGAGTTCACTGAAAAAGCATTTGAAGCTTGAGATGTGAATATTTTTTGTCAGTGTGTGTATATTTGGTATATTTATAGATACTACAGTAGTTATATCCTGAGATAATGGACATTATACAGAGATTTTTATCTGATCATAGTATTCAGCTGCAGTCAGTTTATCACCCTTGTGGATCTTTTTAGTTCAGAGGGCTTCACTGACACACGAGGTGCTTGGCAGAATGAACCAGACTTCTGCAACTTGCTTTCTCTCCCTGTAAATGGCTGAACTGAACTTTACCCATTTTTTTCCCCTTATCCTGAAATATTTTCCTGCTTTTGTCAGAAGGAAGGCAGGGAGAATTCACAGCATTGGCAGTAGACACAACTAGAGGTGGAGAAACGTGGTTGTGTGTTAACCTTTTTTTTCCTGGATTGAAGTTGCTATCTGACTTAGCAGAAGCTCAGTTAATAACCAGCTGTGTTCACTTGTAGAAAATTAAAAAATATATGCCTCGTTAAGAGTTAATGTTAGTTAATGGCACTGCTCAGTAATGAAAGCAAGAAGACCTACCAGGCATTGATAGTGTGCAAATATTGAGGGATCTTTGTGCTGGAAGCTGCAGTCTGTTTACTGTATTGAATAATTCACGTTTTTGTGATGTGCCAAAGTTGTTAGGGTCCTCTCCCCTTCTCTGCCCTGTCTTGTATGGGCACATATGTGTGCTTTATTCATACAAAAATGTAGTATACAATATAAAGAGCCTGGACTTGTGTTTCCAAGAGAATCCTTCCTTATAGTTTGTATACCCCATCTTAAAGATGGATTTTGGATGATTCCATAAAGAGAAAATATTAGTTTTAAAGCACAGCACGTTGTGTAGGTGGTGTCCGTGTCAGGCTCACTCCCTGCCCCAGGGTACCCTATTCGGAGGGGCTCGGGAGCGCTGGGTGCTCGGGCTCTCCCACGGGACTTGCTCCAGCAGCTCCCCGCGCCTTTGGGAAGCGTTTGCCAAAGTTGGAAGCAACTTTAGGCAGTACCAGATGGCCGTGTGGCTGGAGCTACATCGAGCAGCGTCTGCACGGCCACAAGTGCTCTAATTTAATTAAAACAAAAAGCAGACGATTATCTCAGGGCTCAGGACGTGCCCATGTGCGGGTTCCCTGGGCCTCCCGGCGCGTTGGGCTGCGTGCGCCGAGCCCTCGCCGCCCGCGGGCCCGTGCGCGCCTCCTCCCG
>WEIT01006225.1:38162-49082 GCA_013389985.1 Dryoscopus gambensis | reverse complement strand
GCGCTGCCCTGCCCGCGCCGGGCGCTCGCGGTGGGAGTTCGGGATCATCAAATGTTCCTGCAAACACGGGAGGGGAGGCGAAAAAGCAGATTCCGCAGGGGGAAAAAAAAAAAAATCTCTGTGGATTTAACTTTGTGGAAATTGAACGGGGTATTTCTGTTCCGTGGTTCATACTAATAATTTTTAAATTAGAACACCAGTTCTGATTTTTGTGTGTAAAAATTAGCATACGATGGTAAATTCAACACGATGTGTTTCTTCCAGTCTGTTTATGTTGTATGTGGTTTTGGCTTTCTTCTGTTATAAAAATAGTATTAAGTAGGAAAAGGGGAGATGCTGATACTGATCTTTTTTGTGGCTTTTTGTTTTGTTTTGTTTCTTTATTGCTGGTCCACCTCCCCTGGGCCTGTGTGAGTTTTGTTTTCATTAGTAAACTTTTTTTTTTGCCAAGGTTTTTGTTCAATGGTAATTAAATTATGAATCTTTATATTCATAAAGGACGCTGTGTATGAGCTTCTTGAATAACAGCAAAGACACTGGAGGAGGGGTTGGGGAATCAGTAAAATCGCTTGGTCTCTATTTCATTTCCTTTGGTATAAATGCCAGCTGTCTTTCAAATATGAAATGATTTTTCTTTCATGTCTGCTCCTAGGCTAAAACCATCTGTTTGAAGTTTTATGTGAAGATATATATAAGACTTAAGTAAAATTAACTATACAATACCCCTGAAGCAAAGGGAATATAACTTGCATGGAGTTTTGATTTTATTCTTTCTAGAGCACAGATCACTCTATTACAACATTTCTCTTTGTTCTTGTAGCAGGAAAAAAGGCTTTGATCTTATTAAGTATTTCCAGGCATATAGTAGATGGAAGTGCTGGTACTGTAGGAGGGCATGGCTTGAAAATTGATAGCATGTGCCTGTTACGGGTCAGAGGTGACCTTTATGAGCTTGAAAACTTAGTAAATAGATGACAAATCATATGATCATCCTATATCATGTTGCCCAAGGTTTTATTTAATTTTTTTAAAAAACATCTTAGTAACTTTTACCACTGTGTCTCCTAGGAATACTGCAAGTTGGCCTAAATTACTAATTTAAGTATACGAAAGGAGGTTATGTGACGTTGTGGCATTGGTTTTTATGTTAGTTTTTGAAGCACACCTCTTGGTGTGTATGCCAGATCTTTGTATGAACCTTTCTACAGTGAGAGAACAGTACATACCCTAATTCTGATGTCTTAGTGCTTTTACTTGTATTGTTTGATAAATTAGTAGTTGATAGTTTGAGCCTCATTGTTCAAGTTGGAGATTTTTATTTAGATCATCGTGTTAGATTTTGGATATTGACATTCCTCGATACCTGCTAATGTATATAAAATCTGATTTATTTACTCACAAAGTAAGTGGGAAATCACATGTGGAAAACGTGTTGTTTAAACTTTTTATTAAAAATGTTTTGTTCTTTTCAACTTCTTTAATTTGTAAGTCAAAACAAAGCTTAATACTATGCTAAAAAACAAATATATGAGCACCCCGATAAATGGTTTGGTGTGGTCTGGCACATATATTAAAACAATGAAATATAAATCAGGGGCTTTTACTATTAGAAGAAGTTCAATTTTTGTAATTTCTGTATGTTTTAGGAAGGAAAGTGAAAAGTGGTGGTTTAATACAAATCCCTTGCTAAGGAGTAAGATTTTACTGTAATGTGTAATAGGTGCTATATTTCAAGAATCCCCTTCAAATCAAAAAGAAAAAAGACCTTATCTGTTTCATAAAGAAAATGAAGCACTTGCACTGCACTAGATGTAGCCTTTTTTTTCTGGTGGTGTTGTTTTTTTTGTTTGTTTGTTGTTTTTTTGGTTTTTTTTGTCCTTCACCTGTTGACATACAGAAAACACTCTTCAGTTTAAGAAAAGCTTACAACATTTTCATTTAGAGCTTTTAGGAAAAAAATTAAAATTATACTTTAAAATTGTTTCTATCAATAAAGTTTTATCTTCTCTTTCATTTCAGAGCCATGCTGCAGAACCTCCCAAAAATCAAAATACCTAATCTCCATTAAAAATAAGGCTGCAAAAATATTTAGGTAGAGATAATAGCACAAATGTAAATGATACCTTTTTGTATTTTTATCTTATTATTTTTTAAATTAAAGCGTAATTAAGCAAACTTCTTCATTCACTGTGGCCTTTTCATTTAGATTTTAGAAAGTGCAACAGTACTGAAATAATATTTAATAGAAGTTTGATACCATCTTTGTGCTTACCGAATAAAATAGACTTGCATGATTTCCACTGTTTCAGTTCACCTACAAGTATAGAAATAAATTAGTTATTTTCTAAATGTACTGTAGAATTATTTTAATATAGATGGGAATACAGTAATGTGTCAGGTATCACCAAAATAAGTAATTTTTGAAAAAATACTGATTATATTTTACTTTATATCACCTATTACTGCTACTTCATGTGAGAATAGATTTGTGAATATATTCACTTTATTGTTTTATTTTGTGCATTTTATGGGTTGATTTAACATACCAGTCTGTGTGCAAGTATTTTTTATTATTGAATAAATATTTATTTTTCTCATCATAGGCTGAGATTGAGCCCTTCTCCAAGGTGGAGAAGCTGCATCTTTTACAGTAGATTTCTACAATGCCTATTTAAAAAGGACAAAAAAAAGTCAGGAGATATAGGTGTCCTGCATATGTGTAGTGCTTTCTGATTTGCTTTTGGTGAACTGGCTTATACTGGGATTTTTTTTTTGAGAAAATACTCTTTTCCTTGAGAATTCTTAGGGTGTAAAAAGCTTTTTATAAACATGTTGCTGATGGGCACATGTGTATAGATGAACAAATACACACAGGTGTGAGGATAGCTGCGTATATTTGGGGATTTTTTAGTGCAGCAAATGCCTGCCTTGAAGCCGTCACTCTCGACGTTGGAGCAGAGCGAAACATGTTAATAATCCTGCGTGATGCTCAGATGACACGACAGCATGCCTCGCTGTGGCTGTTATGCAGTAAATAATGTACTTAGGCTTCTAACATCCATGTAAAACGTTCTCAGTTTGTAAATTTCGGAGCAACCAGGTGCTAAGATTCAATTTTGCTTTTATTAGTATTGGGCCAGCTAGTACACAGGGAGGAAGGTACAATTAAAGCTGTTCTGTACCATATGCTGCCCACAGCAACTTACACAAGGTCAAAGCTAACATTTGTGAGTCAGGACAAATATAAGATCATCTGGAAAATCTCTAGGGGTACATGGCTGTGGACATTGAATAAAGAGATTCAGTAAACACTGGTCAGCTGGATTTTTATTTTCTTTCTGTTTCTCGCCCTTTTCTTTCCCCTCCCCATCCCACTAAAAAGCGATGAGTTACAATTCATCAGCCCAAGAGAGTTTTCCCTGCTCCACTCCATTGGGTTGAACTGCCAATCTGCTGAGCAGCGGTCCCCTGCCAGAAGGGTGTCTTGTCTGCAACAAGCTTTATTAATGCTTTAAAGTGAAGGTTATGTCCATTTCCTTGGGCAAATGACAGCAGCAAGGGATGGGCTCAGGTGCTGTATGGGGCAGATCTATATTTCTCAAAACGCGTGCACCAAACAGGAACACGCCCCGTTTGCTCAGTGCCTGGTCTCCCATTATCACGTGCATGGCTGTAGAAATACAATAGTCTGTGCTGCAGAACCAGAGCGTGAGTTCAGAGAAGAGGGGGACAGATGACAAAGATGGCTTGTATCCACTGCTGCGGGTGTCTGTGGGCAGTGCTGGGGCTGGGGATTCCTCCCACAGCTCCAGCGGCCTTCTGAAATACAGGGAACAGGTTAAGAAACAGGCAGAGTAGTTTCAACTGTTCTGGTTTTTGTTTCCTGAAAATCTGAATTTAATCAGGAATTTTTGAAGACGTAGTTGCATGTGTCCCTTAGTGACAGCATGATTTGAAGAGTGTGGTCAAGAGATTTTGGTTTGCAAATAAAATATAAAAAGAATCTTCAAGCAGTATATAAATATGTATTTCTTTCTGATGTTGTTTTTGCTGCCTTACCTTCTTTTTCCTCCCCTCTCCAGTTCACACTACAATAAAAATAAAAACTACTACTACTACTAATAAAAAACCAAACCAGGCCAAAAGGTTTCTATATACTGAATTTGAGGTTTTTGCTAAGGTTGCCTGTCGCTTTTTATCATGACTTTAAAGTTGTCATTCCCTAGGGAAGAAGCTAGGAAGTACTTGTGCTATGTATCATTACAGTGGGATTCTGCATTTCAAAAATATCCAAATAGGCATGTATAGCATGCCTAAACTGCATAAACATTTATTTAAGATGGAATTCAGTTTAGCTACTTTAAGAAGTTTGAATTTTATACCATCCTTTAAAAAGTATGGTTTGATTTGCAGACAGGACTGTTCTCTTAAAGGACTCTTTTGCTTCCGTTCTGGATGGTGAGAAGAGTTTTTTAAATACATGAACCTTTACACCTCGTATTAGAAACAAAAGTATGGTTGAGGATATGGTTGTACTGACTTTGTACACTAGGGCTTTTCATTTCATCATCTTGCTTAAATATCAGTTAAACAAGAATTTAGACTGGATCTTGGGTTTGGTTGGGGTTTTTTGGTTTTTTTCTGTCTTGCTGTAAAGAGGAGTATGGAAAATTGTAGTTAATATTCTACATTCCTGAAGTTTTAGTATATGATTTTGTCAGAAATACAATAAACATGAAAACAAGTTTCCTTTTCCTAGAACTGCCTTTCAGCAAAATTAGCTCTTGCTACAAAACCTGCAGATAATACACTGTAAGGTTTTGCCACATGTACAAATCATTCATCAGTGCACACTTGCATGACTGATGCTGATGGAATGCAGATAGGCTACTTAGCAGAGTTTACAAGCTACAGAATAGGTTATTCATCTTTACTGGTTTCAAAAAATTCTGTCTCAAGCAGCTTGACAAATATTTTCCTGAACTTCCAAGAATTGCTAATAACGATGCTTAAATGAATAACATAATTCATAATTTCATAAACTGTGTGTGTGATGGGAGCCTTGGTCTTGAGATAGCATGAGCTCGTTGGAAGTAAGTTTGGTTACTTCACTGCTATTTTTTAAATCTGCTTTGAACATTAATATTAAACATTGATAAATATTTAAGAATTTGAAACAGGAAAATTGCCTGAGAGGATGGATGCCAACAGGAGGACTCCAAGTGTTATGTTTATTAAATGCATTTATGGAATGAGACTTGGAAGTTCTACTTAGCATAAAATTTGGTAAACCCAGATCTTCAAATTACTGTTGATGTTATTGGCACTTGTATTAGTAAACAGAAGCATCAGTGAGTAATATTTGAAATGTTTTAGATATATTAGGTCCATATAACTTTCACAGTAGTGTTCATTACCTGTGTTAATCCCCAAGGCAGATTTCAGAACTGGGATGATGCTTTTGTTTTGATTAAACCTGATGTCGTATAGCAAATGCCTCCTCAGCTCTGTTCTGAAGTCAGCCCCCACCACTACTCCTCAAAAAGAAATCTGAGTTGTCATCTTGCCTTTCCTGCTGGAGAAACATAAACCAATTCAGGGTGCAGGAGAGACTGATGAGGGTCTCTGCGTTGATGTCCTCTGCAACTCGTTTGTTCTACTTGCCTCAGCAGAGGCTATCAACCCTTCAGGAGCACCGCAGCGTTAGGATTGATGTGTATCTTAGCAGAGCTCCAAAAAAGTCGAGTCCAAGACTTGATAAGTCATATAAAAAAACTGGTTTTGGGCTTGTGTTTATCGGAAGGGAATTTCCCATTCATAATGGGAGAGTGTTTTGCTTGTCAGCAAGGAGACACATTTTGTGCCTTTGGGCACAGTGCTTTTGAGGGGATTAAAGATGGGCTCCTCTTCTACCTGCTGGAGACAGCCCTCTTCAAGGAGACTGCAAACAGGCTGACCTTTTAACAGTATTCCTTCCTTGTCTTAGTGGGAATGTCAGCCAGGAAAAACTGGTTTGATGCCTCCTGGATGTCAGTGTTATCAGTTTAATAGCTAAAAGAGGCCGTCTTGAGCAGCCACGTCATATTTTTAACTGCCTTACTCAGCTGTTGCAGAAGAGAAAGCCCTTTAAGTAGGACACAGAGTCCTCCTGGGGAGCCACTGCACAGCCATGCCAGCAGCCACAGGGGTACGTTTGGCTGGGTAGGGGTCTCAGTGCCTGTGGGCCTTTCAGAGTGAACAGACCACTTGCCCTGATGCATTACTTCCCGACTTAAAAATAAAATTTCATCCTTTTTGTCAACTTTCTAGTTTAAAACCTTTGTATTTTGCATCTCATAAACTTTGGGTTAATTTTAGTAGAATTTCTCCTTTGCTTTTAAATTTTGTTTGTAGTAACGCAACATAAAAATTATGATTAGGTCATTAACCAGAAAAAACCCGGCGCTCATCTGCAGGTGATCAGATGACATCAGAGGCCTGGTTTTAATTTGTGGGTAGTTCTGATTGTAACTAAAAGAGACTCGCTCCTTTTGTGGAATTGGCTGGCTATTTCCCCACATCTGGAGTTAATGAAGTCTTTGAGACCACATCAGTTGTGTTTTGCCGCAAGAACCCTTTGATCTGAAAAATCTAGACTGGCACAAGTGCAGCTTCATAACATTGCAGCTATGTTTTTGCAAGCTATAGTTAAGATACCAAAACAAGCAGAAACTATATGAAGTTATGTGTCTGTGCTAGGACTTTCGTGTAGCTGTTTGGAAGGGCCTCTTTTACGTTTATATAATTCATAACATTTTTATTATGTTAATGGCTTGTACATGTGTATCTGTAAATTATACATTTGTAGGAGTTTTTGAGTTTAATTCCCCTTTTGAGATAGTGTTTAATCAGTTTTTATAAATCACCCAATTATGTAAAATGTTAAAATTTTAGTTTGAAGCTTGTATTTACAAATCTCATCGATAACGTTGCAGTTTAAGAGAAGTATAATTCGTCACTGTAGGTGACTTCGCATTAATCAGTGTGCATCTCCACGGCAGTGCTAAATGTCATAAAGCTTTGTTTCCACTGCTGTCCTGTGACAGTGATAGATTATCCATCAGCTATAGCATATGCTGTGTTATTCTGCACAACAGAGAACTTGTAAATTAAGCCCAGTTTTACCTAATATGTTTGCAGTCTTATGAGTGCGAGTATTTACAATTTGACAGAGTGACATTTCTGTTAAAATATGTCTCAGGCATGGAATATACATGCATTTATCATATAGAGTAAATACATATGTACTGCGAACATTGCTCAGAGTGTATTGTCATTCTGTCACTCAGGTCTGGTAAGCATCTCTATTTTACATTTATTCCATAAACTGAAAAATTTCGAGTAAAATATTGAGAAAAAGCTTTCTTTCCTAAAAATTATTCATTTGTTTTCGATAAAAACCAATGGTAAACAAGCACGTAACCTAAAGTTTTGAGTTTTCCACTTGACTTCTAACCAGGTGTGTGTTTACCTGCTGCCCTTTCCATTGCGTGGCTCATCCCGACAGCTGTGCCCTGGCTCCGTGCCCTGTGCCCTTGTGGGACTGGGGGGATTTTGCTGAAATGGTGTTGCTGTAGAGCGAGGCCGGGAGCGCAGTGCCTGGGTGTGGGTGATGTCAGAGCGCGCTGGCTCAGACACATCCCGGCCATTTGTTCCACAACAGCAGGGCTGCAAAAGCGATCGGCAGCGGGAGGAGGGGGATTGGGATGCAAATGGAGCGGGACTTGCCCACTTCACTGTCCTCAATGTCCCTGTGAGAACAGTCACCCTCCGGGAGGACAATGGTTCTTTTTTAGGGGAACTTAGGCTTTTTTGTTGGCTGGCTTGGTTTTCCTGGCCCTTCTCTTGCTTGGTAAACAACATCTCAGAAAGAGCAGGGAGAGCTGTGAAAGCCGTAGAAACATGCATGTGCCTGTATGTGCATAGGAGGGGATCAAAATAATCACTTGTGAATGTTAGGGCATAGTGCACTTTTAAAGCTGCATTATATAAACTTTAAAGTTGTGAAATTATTCTTCATATATGTATTTATGAAGTCATCTGTATTTAACAACTAAGATAATCATTTTTTACTTCACAGCAAAAAGGTGCTCCAGTTTCACTGTTGCACGTTTATATTTTTTGCTGCCATATATGTTGATTTGCATTTTATTTAATTTATCTTTTAACATACACTAATCATTGCAATGTTCTGTATAGAATAGCTAACTATGGGTGGAGTCCCTGATTGTGAATACTGGGCCTTGTTCATTTTACTTAACTTATTCCTGAGTACACTTTATATTTCTTCTTAGAGTTGCTGCAGTGAAAGGCTTTGAATCATTATCTTTATTTGGCATCTTATATTTTTAACTTGAAAAGAAAATTTGTTGCTCGCAAGGTGAGAATGGGCATTCCACTGGTGTGTTAACACTGAAGAAACAATAATGCTGCTTTTCTTTAATGCTAGGCCAGTGTGAAAAGTATGTGCTCGCTGTTGCAGTTTTAAGATTATTCCTGAGGACTTGCATGCGTGTATTTATGATGACTCTCCAAAGGCGTGCGAGTTTTTGAATGGATGATACAACGGTTGCATTAAAACCTTTCCATTTGTCACTGGATGTTCTTTTTCTTTCCGATTGTTGGGATGCCAGCTAATTAAATATTCAAACAGGCATACAGTTGTTTTAAAATAAAATTTGTTTGGGGCCCAGTTGTTTTATCTTGCTTTTTATCTTAAGCAACAAGTCTGTGCGAGTCGTGCACTTAGAAAGCAAAATCAGCATTCAGGCTTTTATCAGGCCACCTGGCTGAGTTGGCACACCAGAAAGTGTGTTGTTAGGATCATTCTACTGTAGTTCCTCTGTACTGTGGCAACTTGCTAAAAAGCAAATAAAACAAGGGCAACAAATGCTGCGGCTTGCTACACTGTTCTTTTTTTATTTGTGCTTTCTCTCTCTATCTGTATGCTGTTGTGGTTTTTTTAATGCACGACACCCAGTTATTCCTAACCTGCTTTTATTGCTCTCCAATACGTAGGTGTATGCACCATCCCCGAGTTCTGATGATTTCAACAGAGAATCTCCGAGTTACCCATCTCCTAAGCCACCAAGCAGTATGTTTGCTAGCACTTTCTTTATGCAAGGTGGGTAAAATGTCTCTTGTCCTTTAGGCAGAAATCGGCAGTCAGACATTGTTTTACCGAGTGAATGAAGAAGTGTAAAGGGAGCATATTGTGCTAGAGCCTGTGGTTAAGTTTTATATACTTTTAAAACAGTTAGATGAAGGGAACTGTCTGTTGATGTAAAGTTTTTCTCATGACATTAATTGCTGACTGAAATTTAAAGGGATTACACACCAGGCCAGATGGACAGAATTCCCATCCTTTGATATGTAGGGGCTTCAGAGCAGCACACTGGAGTGATAGAGAAAAATGAGGTGGGGGCTTATTGACTCTTCTGGAATTTGACTGTACAACATCAGCTAACAGTCTTACATTCTCAAATGCTTGTATATCCAGCATGCCAGAAAAAAGAGGTTTGCACTGAGCGAAACAAGAGCAGAATCCATTTCCTCAGCCTCACGTCACACAATTAGCTCATGCTGCAGTCTGGTGAGGGTTTGGAGCACATTGGGAGCTCAGTGTCTCAGTACAGGAACTCACAGAGCATTTCAGTTTGTGCTACAGAAGGGAAACTGCACTGACACACAGGCTAAGGCTTATGTAGTGTAGTCATTTCAGCTACTTAAATCTGCTATTTGGAAATGTTTTTATATTTTTGTGGTGACAAAGTATCTTAGACTATAAATTGCTTGTTTTAGGTAAATAGATGTTTTGCAGTGCACGTTTATAATGAGTTCTGTTTGGCCAAATTTCTTACCCCTCCACCTCCTTTTTTATTATTTCTTTCAGTCTGGACTTTTTATCAACACTCCTAATTTACATCTGGCCTTACTGAAGGTCTGTGTAATTAGCAGAAGTGCTTGGTATTTTCTCAGCTGTGGTTGGGTTATATTTCAGCTATAAAGCCTCTGTTGTTTCTTTTTTTTTTTCCTTTTTTTTTTTTTAATAAATATAGCAACAGTGTGGTGGCATGAAAATAGAAGATGCAGTATAAACTGGTCACCATTTCCCTGCTGATGTTAGTCTCAGTAGCTGAATTCTGTATTTGTTTAAAATAATCTTGTAAAGGAACAGAGAAATCAGTGTTCTTCATTAAATGTATTTTTCTTGTTTTCTCTTCTTTTGAAAAAATACTAAAAAAAAAGATGGGACCCACAATTCTTCTGACCTCTGGAGTTCATCCAATGGCATGAGCCAGCCTGGCTATGGTGGGATGCTTGGAGGCTCGTCTTCCCACATGTCCCAGTCCGGCAGTTACGGCAGCCTGCACACACATGACCGTTTGGTAAGACTCGGCACACATTAGTCTGTTTATAGTCATGTATGGAGATCTAACTTAGGAGAATGAACTTCTCGTTTGTTGTTCATGTATGTCAGTTAAAAACGCAGTTGTTAGAAATCACAAACTTTGTGTATTAGATTTATGTCTGTTGTATAAATAAAAATCTGTGGCTGTGTAGTCATGTGTTCAGAGGATGGATGAGTCCCTTTCTTCTGTAATAAAGAGCTGGGCGTTATATATTTGATAGCTTAAAATATCAACATTTATTTAGGGACTGCTTAATGTCTTATGTCTGCTTCTCTTCTCTCCAGAGCTATCCCCCGCATTCAGTCTCACCTACAGATATAAATGCCAGTCTTCCTCCAATGTCCAGCTTCCATCGTGGCAGTACCAGCAGTTCACCTTATGTAGCTGCCTCACACACTCCACCTGTCAATGGATCAGATAATATTCTGGGTAAAAAGTTCTTCTTCTTCTTCTTTTTTTTTTTTTTTTT
>WEIT01006225.1:21886-38146 GCA_013389985.1 Dryoscopus gambensis | reverse complement strand
TTTTTTTTTTTTTAAATTTTAAAAGAAAATGAAAATAAAACTTAGGGCTGCATGACGCACAAAATTACTAAGATCAATTTATGGCATGCTTGTAGATCAGGAAAAATTCACCACTGTGATATTTCTGTCCTCAGTATGGCTGAGATGAGGCAAATTGTTTTTCAGTCAGCTTAAGACTTACTAGTTTATTTGCTTTCACAGTCAAGCCTATGCTCAGGGATCTGTCTGACCTAATGGCAACTGTCCGTCTGTAGTTCAGTATCTGCGCACGTCCATAGAAGTAGTGCTGGTGCTGAAGTTTTCAGAGCTGCTGTGTCACCAAAGCACTGCTCCAGAGAAAGGCAGGAAGGCTGTTTCTTTGGGGAGGTTGATAAAGTAGCATCGTAAATTCCTCTCTTAACTGTTTTAGAGATTACAGGGTAGCCAGGATGGTGGCTGGTTTAGTCTCCTCTGTGCTCACCTAGGAAGCAAGAAATACAGGGTGATCATCTGCTCCTTGCACATATTTGCTCATCTTAAGATACAGCTGTAGAAATTAAATGCTTGTAGATGCCCCCCCTTGTTGGTTCAAAAGGGTTTGCACTTAGCTTCATTTTAAGGAAGTGGAATTTAGTTGGGGGTGAGTATGTTAGCTTTGATTTGGGAGCGTGTTTTACGCCAAGATCTTTAAACAGAACCCAGTCAGCGAATCTGCATGGGAAATTCAGGCTAGAAAATCCAAGTTTGTCACAAACTTGGAAACAGCGAGTGTTGCATTATTTGGATTTCTGATGTGAATGGCTTACATTCACATTCAATACATTTTTTGGCTTTGGAAGTTGATAATTGGAGAAAGAAGATTTGCTTTTAAAGGGTCTGTCTTCTACAGCAAAGCAGATATTTCGGCGGATTCAGTTCCTCTCTGTGTTTCCAATTGGCAGGGCTTCAGACTTCCTCTTGGCTTAATGGTGTGTGGAGCAAAAGGGCACGCAAAGCTGCTGACATGCAACTGAGAGCAGGGGTGACAGCTTGGTGCATCAGAGCTTTTCAGGGACTTTTTAAACTACAGATGAGAGCACAACACAGGGAATTAGAGCAGAGGGAGCAAGGAGGCACACAAGGAACTATTCTGTGAATTTGGCTTTAAGAATTAATTAAACGTGCAGCACTTTAGTGATAGCAGTTTAGAAATAAGCGGTAATAATGTAATTTTCTGATTTTGATTTTTCTTTTCACATTTCATTAAAATTAGACTATGATCCTAGAAAATAATTTTGTCTTTTTCTAGCTGCTTTCACTTGTTGGTCCTTAAGTTATCACGGTGATACTGTGTTTGACTTTTAAGAGGAGAGCATCTAAATGTAAATCTAATTGTTTTAATTAAATTTTTAGGTCTAATGAGAACTGATTCTATTGACACTGACTTCCTCAGAAAATCCATTTAAAAAGTGGTTGCTCAACTCTATGTGATGAATAAAATAATAAAAGTAAATAAAATTTCAGCTTTAAAAATAAGTGTTGGGTTTACTTTCCACATTACAGGAAACAGAGGAAATGGTGCTGGAAGCTCACAGACAGGTGATGCACTTGGAAAGGCATTGGCATCTGTAAGTAGCAGTTAGAATATTCAGATCTGAAACACCTATTTTAATCCATTATTTATGTGTCATTCGTTTTATAATATCAAATCAGGAATTTTCACATATGGAGTCAAAACAATGTACTATGATGCAGTTTCCTATGCTAGAAAAATGTCTTTTTAATGCAAGTGAAAAATGCTTTTATTTGGAGAAGACTCATTTTGACTTCCTTTTTCTTCAGGTGATACAAAGATTTAAGGCAGATCTGGTTTAAAAAACTAGTTAAACAAAGTAAAAGATAATCATAAAAAGTTAAAGGTTTGAATTTTTTTTTTCTGTAGTGTTTTAAATAAAGTCAAGTATTTTTAACATTAGTCTTAGAGCAGATCCTGCCCCAAGGTTTAAAATGTTTTCTCAGTGGCCTTATAAAACTGAGATGTTTTGAATGCTGTGTTGTATAGCTATAATTTATGGAACAGCCTTTAGAATGTTGTATATGCATAAATTTAAACTTTTAATTTCTGTTGGAATAATGTAAAACATGGCAAGTATCTTCAATCTATTGTAAGCTCTGTTTCCATATGCATTCATACAGTAATTTTTTTTTCATTGGTACAATCAGATGTACTTTTTGTAAAAGAGTAGTTGATACACTGCAGCAGAAATTTCAGAGTTGGGAACGGTAGCTGGGGAAGCACTTTGTATTTCTTGTGTGGACCAAACTTTGTAGCCCTGAATGACCATCCCTGTGTTGGGTTCCGCATCCTTCACCTCATAGCAGTGAATGCAAATGTGCATATTCATGCAGATCCTGTTACCCTTGCATCCCTCAGAGGGTCATATGTTAAAAGATTACCAGATCTGATAATGTCTGTAATGTCCATATTGGGGAGGAGAACTCTGACCTACTGGCTTTGAGGAGAAAAATGTCCCTGTTGCTTTCCGGGATTCAGCAAGTAGATAACAATTCAGGAGTCCAGAGGGCAGTTAATGCTCTCTTTTGGTCTGTTTGAGACCTGTCAGAAAAGAACGGGATCGTTTTGCCTCCTAGAAATAGCAATGCTCACATACTCCTGGCTGTTCATTGCTCTGCAGATGTATTTGGGTGTCTGCTTTTCTGCAGCCGGAACAAAATTTCGTTGTTAAGTCTGACACGCTGGCCGCTTAGACCTGCGGGACTCCATGACATTTTCCACTGCTCTCCTTTTCTAAATGATTTTCTCATCCTTTCAGGTATTTTTGTCCAAGTCACTAGCTGAGAAAGCCAGGCTGATGTTTTGAGGAAAAACTAAATATATTGCGAGTGGAAGTCAGGGCAGAAATGTTTAATCTAACTGGTGGGTGGGCTCTGGTTGTCATAGAAACTTGTTTCTGTCATCCCATGTTGTTGCTTGGCAGGAGCAGCCAGGTCATTCCATAAATCATTTCTGTCATAGCTGATGGTGATGCATTCCATCTGCTCTATCAGTGCATGCCATAGTCTGCACACTTCAAATCCCTCGCCTCATCCATCTGCTTCCCCCGCACCCCGCACCACGCGCGCCCAGCACACCCCTTGCGCTCGTTCAGCGAGAGCACGGCTCACGGCTGGGCCAGGAGGGAGGTGGGCTCTCCTGCAGGTGAAGCTGACACACGTGAATTTTGACAGCTAGGAAATCAAGACTATTTTTCTGTCTGAACAAAGTCCTTTTTAAATACTGCGATTGTCGTGCCTTTTTTTCCCCCTACCATGACACTATATTCCTTTCTGTTTGGGTTTTAAATGCTGCCACTGCAACTGTTGAGAGGAATTTCTAGTTCTAAAATTCTGTTGATGTACATCTCACAATAGGCCTTTCATGTGCGAAACATCAGAGGATACGACATTTGTTCTTCAGTTTAGGTATTAAAGACCATACAGAATAGTATGTGATTAAACATGTAAGGCCAGATAATACATTTGCAAAGGTTCTTTTATTTTAGGTTTAAGCCTGGATAATTGTGGTCTTAATCTCAGGGTAGGCAAGAAAGAGAATTGTACATGAAAGTATTTACACAAAGTTCCCAAAGCCCTGTGGATTATGCATTAGTTTGGATAATGAACTAGTATAGATAGAAAGAAAAGAAAATCTGGGTATTCGTGCCATTTCTAATGTGTTTCCCTGAACATTTGCCAAACAATAACCCTTTAAGATTGTGCCCATGGAGGGTTATATGGCAGGAGAAACATCTGGTTTATTTCATTGCCTAATGCCAAATCAAAACACTTGGTCTTTAATTTAGAGGAGATCAAACAGGAGGACTGTTTAACTTTGTTGATTATATCAGACCTCTTTGTGATAACTTATGTTTTGATTCCTACCTCAGCACTAGGGTAAAGGCCTTTGTACCGTCTCGGTAGTTAAATAGCCACTGGTCCCTTCACAAAAGAAAAGAAAATGTAGGGAAGTTGACTTCTAAAAGTAATTCATGAATTAAGTTTCTTTGTTGCTTTAGACTCAATAACATTAACATAACAAAGCCTAACTGAAATGTACACTGTAGTGTTTAAAAAATTGGACTAACAGCTCCGAGGTTTGGCTCTGCAGGCTCTCAATTGTGCAGCTTTTGTCTAAGAGCCTTTTCATTAGACCCTGGCATATTGGCACCCCACTGATTGGAATGGACCATGACTGATAGGAGGAGGAGTCTCATTTGTTGCAGTAAAATGAGTCATGTTACCGTTTAAGCCTGGCAGAAGGTGTCAGGGTTGTTCATCATTGGTCATTTAACAGCACAGCAGCCAGGGACTGCATGCAGAATGAATTCTGACCTCGTGTTTTAGTTGGGGCTTTGCTGTACTCTAGATTTTCCCTGTTATAAAATACAGCAAAATAAAATTAGCAGGTAGACCTGTGGAAAACGAGCAGTTTCAAAGAAAACTTTGTGGCCTTCGGCTTTATTTTAATTTTCCGTATCTTATCTCTCTGAAACTCTCTACAGTTCTTATACTGACACCTAAGATTTATTTTTATGCTGATGTACAATGCATGAATTTCCTCCGGTAGTATGAGGTAGTTTGTTCTAAATATATTTTCTTTCTAGCATGTATGAAAAGGAGGAAGCATTTCCATTAGGGAACTGATGGTCTTTTCTAATGGAAAAGTATGATAGACCAGGAAGGAGCATGTGGTCTGTCGGGTCCTGGTTTTGTCGGTTCAGAAAATACAATATGGAACTTAATGAAGTTATTGACAGCTAAATGCTGAAATGTCATATTGTCTGTGCGAAGAGACATCAACCACACTGCCAGTGAAGATTTTTTTAACTGCCATCTGATGACTAACAAATCCTGGTCTCTGCTCAAGTAAAACAGGTTTGAACTGATGACCTATAAAAATATGTTCTGAAGTCCATAGTTGGCCTCTAAATCTATTCAATTCCCTTTATAAAATTAATTTTCCCAGTGTCTTGAGATTTTAATTTTTAATTAAAGCTTTAAGCATTATGTCTTCTATTTTTACCAATAGTCTTTAATTTCATTAATAGCAAGGAAAGAATTGTTGTAAGTTGAAGTTTAGTGTCTCAAGAGGCCAATTGATACTGAAATAAGAGAAACATGTTATGTGCTGCAATACATTGCAAGAGGAACAAAATTTCAAGTGTTTTTTTGCTTGGCAGGTACCAATAACAAGAGAGCCTGAATGCTTTCTTGGTATTTTGTGGAGGATTAATTTTTAGAAGATAACGTGTTGACTGCTAAAATCTCTCTCTAAAGTTTGGAAAGTCGTTATTCATTGGCGTTTTCCTGAAGTTTTGTTTGATATAATTAGCTGTGTACTGTGAACTCTTGGGTGTATCGTTCCCCTGCAGTGACAGAAAGGCTGTAATTTCTGCTGCTCTTAAGTGAGAAGGAAGGTCAGTTACACTTGTGTCGCTATGAAATACAGGTTGTGCTTATTTGGACAGCTGCTTGAAAATGAAAGTTCTTTGGACATTTTTAGAGCCTTGAGTGTAATAAAGCAGAGCTGTGATTGAAGGATCAAATTGCATTTGTTATCAATCCAGAATCAAGACTGACAATTAAAACATGAAAAAGAATCCTAATAGCTATTTTTCCTGTGTATTATAACATATATTGATATATAATCTCTTCGTCTGTTGTCAGATTTATTCTCCTGATCATACCAGCAGTAGTTTTCCATCAAATCCATCAACACCAGTTGGATCACCATCGCCTCTTACAGGTACAGACTGGCCATTTATCAATAACTTTGTTGTTTCGAAAACGTCCTGTTTGGAATCACAGTGAAATCAGCATTAACTTCCTTGCATAACTGCTTGTGCATTTTGGTTATTTTTCCACTGTACAAAACAAAGATTTATAAATCTTTATTTATAAATCCAGATTCTTAGACATTTTGTTAGGGTTATTCACTTGAGTCCTGGCAACTGGCTTTGAAAATTAGCTAATTAAAATAATATTTGGAAGCATTAACTGACCATATATTATCAGGGCTATAAAGATATCTGTACAGATTTACACTGTTTGAGAGCAAGAAGTGTGATGTGATTTGATTTGATTTGATTTGGGGTTTTTTAAAGCTATATGTTAAAGCTTTGCAGCAGCCTTCAGTGACAAACACAGCAGATGTGTGTTCCCTCTAATGAAAATATAGTAGGCTATGAGACTATCCAATTTTTACACAAGATAGCTTTTCATTCATATGTTTCATGAATGTTTTCATTCTATGAGAGAAGAATTTCTGGCATTTTTCAAAATAAGTGCTCTGTATTGCAGCCACCTCTGTCACCTGTGCTTTGTGTGTTTGTAGTGTGAATGTGGGAAGAAGCATTCCAGTGCGGAGATGAACTGTGGGCAGCTGCCTACAGCTATTTGTGGTGGTGCAGCTTTCACAGACACTGTGGCCTCAGCTGTCTAGTAAAAGTTGAACAGCTGTTCTCCGTATAGAGAGGGCTGTGAAAGCTCCATTGACTTAAATTTGTTGTTTAACAAAGAACTAGAATTACAAGTAAGATGATGTAACTTTAACCCTGTTCTTTCCTGTAGTGCAATTTGTTAAATTATTTAACATTTATACAACAGTCTGTTTCCCTATTCTTTGTTTAATATATCCCTGCAGGCTCCTGGCCATTGGTCACTTTTTTGCAAGAGTGTTTTGCTTTTTATCAAACAATAAAATTACCTTAAGGTGAAAAGGGTACAGAACAAGCCTAGCTGAACACTTTTGTAATCCAGATGAATAAATTAGTAAAGGTATTGCATGCAAAATGCAGTCATAATATGTATGTGAATATGCATATCTCTATATGCAATGTCGCTCAAAACCTCCATCATTCATGCTTCATTCCTTCACTTTAATGGACACTGCTCTGGTTTTCTGTGGATGTAATGGATTAATGAATATCTGACATGGCTTACCTGAGCAGCTGCTTTGGGCATTTCTTTTCTATTACTGAATAATCCATGTTGAATTGAGTAATGATGGGATTAATGGGATTTTTGATTTAGTGATTACAGTTGACAAAAAAATGTTTTGTGTATTCTGTTGTACTGAAAAGGCAGATCAGACCAGAAAATTATTATTAGTTTCTTTCTAACATCAAAGCAAGTATTGAAAATATTTTGTGGCTGGAAGAAAAAAGTTCTGACATTTCAAAGTATTTAAAATTTTAAAGATCCCAAAGAGGTTTTTTTTGAGAGTTGCCTAATTAGATACTACACCTCATTTTGTAAGCATGAAAGCACTAGCTAATTTCTGGGTTTAGAATACAAATTTGAGGTCACTAAAATTTGTGTTTTCCTTTTGCTGTTGTTGCTTTTGCCTGTTGCAACCTGTATGAAATGTAAAATTCTCCAAAATTTGTACTTAATTTGTGTTCCCTATTGTGGATTCTGAGGGTTAAGACAGTAGTAGACATAAGCAAATAATACTGAAATCCTTTTCCGGCTCAAACTTAGCATCTGCTTCACATTTATACCCTCCCACCCCCTTTAATTTCAGTGATACAGAATTTATCAAGCCTTTGGTAAATTGCTCCAGTAGTTAATTACCTTCATTTATGAATCTGGACTTTTATCTTTATTCCCAGATGAGTCACTAAGAACACGGTGAAGCACAATGTGAAGTAATTACTACTGCATTTACTGCTATTTATACTCCTGGTAGCCATTTTCTGTCTTGACCCAAAAAGTTATTGCAGATAAAACAAATGTTTTATGTGTACTAAAATAATATATTTTGGAGCATTTTAGCCTTCATTGTCATTTTTTCCTTTTGCAGTTAGGTATTTGTTTAGTTAGCATTCTTAGTATTACAGATTGCTTAAGTCATAATTTGCCTGTCCTTTAATTGTAAATTACGGTAGGAGTCCTCTATTTACCAGGGAAAGCACTGACAGGTACCAACGTCGTGAGACCTTGGGCTTCATAAGCTCATGGCTGACTCTTTGGCTCTCGTGTTGCTGAATGAGGATTAATGAAGTTTTTTAATTCAGTTAAGTAAAAGCTTGGAGAACAACTTGATGAAAACCCCCAAGTATTACGAGACAATAGTGTGTGTCTCGCCTTCCCTGCCCTCATTTAATTTCTAATTTTACATAAACATGCCCAGAGCTGAGCATCTTGCATAGTTTTAATGATTGTGTACACTCATGTGAAGTTTATATAGGGACGTGAATGGTGGGAGCCTCGGTATTTTAAGAATCCTTCTGCCAGGCTCAGAGGCATTCACGAGGTTCGGTGGGTTCTGAGGATGCAAAGCCAGCCCTCTGCGGCTCTGAGTGTGTGTTTGAAAGGGGAGCCAGAGGATTAGTGTTGGGGAGACTCGGGGTAAGAACAATACTGCAGTGATTGCTGTCGGTGACCCCTGTAAATCCTAACACTTGCCTGGCTTATTTGTTTTTTAATGCTGCTGTGTTGGTGCTGCACTAAAAGCTGCAGTTGTTAATTGCAGGGCTTGTGGTGCCAGGATGCTTTTTAACATAATTGGTGGATTTCATGCACAAACTTCTAGGAGGGGGAGTGGAATGAGGCAAGCAGGAAATCGGTGCCATCTGGCAACCTGCAGCCACGGAGGCAGAGTGCCACCGCTCGGGAGGAGCCCCGGCGGTGCCGAGGTGTGACTGAAAGCTGCGGGTTGCACTTGGCCTGGGCGTTGGACAGGAGGAGATGGTTATTCCCTCCCCCTCTTTGCTTTTTTGTCTGCTTTGTGAGATGTCCCACTCAGAGTTTTGTTCTGGGCTTACATGACAGGAATCAGTTAAAGCCGCCGAACAAACGGGTCAGAAGAGGTGCGCAGGCTTTCGGTCTGTTTGCTGCCCACGTGGCCACCTTGCTGCTTAATCCTGAGCTGCTGCTGTGCCGTAGGGAGCGCTGCTCTGAGTTCTGATGGCAGGAGTGCTCCTGACCGCAGTCCTGTCTTTAAAAATGGAGTTCTGACCAAGGAAAAATTTGAACATTATGCTGAATCAAAATACTCTATAGTTGTTTCATTAATGGCTGTGCAAAAATAAGTGGGACTCCAAGCATTATTCCCAAGTTCAGGAATGACAGTAATGCAGACAGAGACTGCAGGTCCAGACTCAGAATAGCTGCGTGAAGTGAAAATCGGTAATTATAAACTTACTCACTGAATTCTTTGTATTTTAAAAGAGAATGCCAGCACAATTATGGCAGCTCTGGACTTTTATGAAATAGGAGATTTTTATTTTTTTTTTTAATTAGAAAGGAAATATTTAGGTATTTTAATAGCTATGCAAGCAGTACTGTTTTTGTTAAATAAAACCTTGTCTTTAAAAGGTAACTACTTGCAGCTCTCTGAACAAAGGAACTGTAATGTTATTAAACCTTTTCCCAGTTTTCCAGACGTACAGCTCTGGCTGTTATTGAGAGAACAAGCCCACAGGCTCTTCCTTTAATGAGCTGCTTTGGATTGTATGTCCATAATTTATTAATGTAATTGCTTTATTATTACATTTGTATGGCTGAAAGGAAGCTGTCTCTAATGGCCATAGAATTTCATGTAGTATCTTTATAAAAGATGCATTATTAGTTGGTGAGAAAAATGCATGTTGTACTACTTCAGGCTTTGTGTTAAAAGTACTGCTTTATTAGTTATTGCATTTCACATCTAATTATTTTTAAAATTTACATGATAATTAGGTATATTTGTTAGATTAGAATGGCTGTTTGAATTTGCAATGTATAGGTAATATGAATTTAATTGTCAATTTGTTGCACAATCAATGATTCTTCAGCTGCTGATTTACTTTAAATATAGCTGAAATATCAAATGGGAATGACTTAGGTGTATTTTTACTCTTCTAAATTTGGAATGCATTGTAATCTAAATTGGTACAGTGTACAACTAGACAAGATAAAGCTTTTAGATCCAGTTTTAAGTTTTCTTGTTTAGTGGAGAGGTGTTGTAAAAATGGTTCTCCAGTTATCCTTAACTTGGTCTATTTGATTTCTTTAAATATTTTTATTGTGCATTTTAACACTATTCAAGATACATCTACATATACTGAATAGAATCTGATGAATTCAGCAGGTCTTTTATGGTGACATAGCAGAAGCAGGTATTTCAAATATGGCGTGTGTGTACTTAATCCACTTTTTTAATGTTGAAGTACTTTGAAGATGTCACTGCTTTTGTCACTGACAATGGTCTAACCCTACAGATGCCAGGATATGAAAATTATCCCTCAATAAGGCAGAATGAAGGAATTTGTCCTTTGTATACCCATATGTTAGCTTACCTTTATGCAGAATATGTTGGGTTTAATTATGTTGAGAAATACAGTCCCTGCTTCCCACTTCTGCTGTGTAAATCTGTGCACTAACCTAGACAATTTTGACAGGTGCCAGTCAGTGGTCGAGGAGTGGAGGACAAGCCCCCTCATCTCCCAGCTATGAAAACTCTCTACACTCCTTGGTAAGAATTGTTGAAAGGAACATAGTACTTTTTACTTAGGAGTTGAAGGCTTGGTTTTGTATAAATCCTGCATATCATTAAAGGAAACAGTAGGATAGCATTACAAATGAATTCTTTGCTAACAAATGGCCTGTTCAGTTGAACAATATAAGACGTGCAGGGTGTGTCTTTCACCATCTGTTCCTTGGGCATCAGGCTTCTGTGCTGAGGACAGCTGGTGCTAAAGCGCTGTTATGAGATTCTGGTACCTTTTCACAAATCCATAGCTAATTCTTATCTAAAGTTCAGCCTGGAGAAAGATAAAGACTTCATGCCTCCGCATTTACTTGTCCTTCCCCCTCTCTCCCTCAAATGGCAGTCTCTAGGGCTTGTTTGCATTACACTGTTATTGAAGTATTAATACATTTTATTTGTAATTATTATTTGTTGTGGGGAATGTTCATTTATTAATTAAACATTTTACAGAAAAACACACAGGCAGTAATCTAGAGCATTGTAAATCTTCTTCTTTTGAGGATTCAGCAGAGGATTTAAGTTACTGACTTCCTTCTTACATTTCCGATACAATAGTGGGAAGGAAACAGGGAAAATTTAAAGGAAGGTTTTGATTACTTGCTTAATATTTCTAGTTTCCACAGATGTAATTTCTATTTTTTTCTGTCTAACAAGAATAAATTATAAGTTAAATCAGATTTCTTTTCTTCAATATTTTTGCAATTAAATATAGTTGTTACGTACATCTTAGAATCCTAACATAACTGCAGTGTTAAATTTAGCCTTTTCTTATCTTAATATAATCAGATCTCTGTTGCATTAACTTGACTAACAATGTATTGCTGACATGCACATCAGCTGTTTCCTCACCTCTTTTTTGAATTAATCTTAACCTGTGCTTTGCTTCCTGTTCTGTCTTGACTTTGCCAGAAAAATCGAGTTGAACAGCAACTTCACGAGCATTTGCAAGATGCAATGTCCTTCTTAAAGGATGTCTGTGAGGTACTATTTCACTTTAGATGGTGCCTTTTTGTGTTTCAATTAATGCTTCCTTTGGATTCCCCATTAAAAACCTAAATTAGTGTAGTGTATGACCCATCTTTTGACTCCAACATCCTGCTATTTCAGTTTCTAGAGCTGCAGTGTCAGAATTGGTTTTGCTTTGGGTTTTTTTGGTATTCCTTTTAATAAAAGAAAGTAATTTAAAGAAAGTGATTTTAAGACAGGCTTCAACAGTAACACAAAGAACTTGCTTTTATTTCTGAAATACCTAATCTGTTGGAAGGTCCATTTTTAAAAATGGTAACTTAAAGTTTTGTCCAGTTTTCTTGTAATACAGATTCCCAAAAAACCACTGCCTCTCTTAATTGTTTCCAGCATGGTGAGGCTGATTTTATGATCATTCTTTCTTGTCCTGCATTAGCTTATTTTGTAGCAATTCCTTATTTCTTTTTGCGCCATATAATAGCAGCTGAGTAACATTAACCTTATAATAAGCTTCACTTTCAAAGCTGCCACCTATTTGTGGAATGAATGCTATCTTGAACAAAATCTCCAGATAATATTTTCTTTCTCCTGTTTGTTTGTAGTGCTGGTAGGTGCTCTCAAAGCCTTTTGATACTATTTTGATACCACATTTCGTCTTCTGTCTTTCATACCTCCGAGATAGACTCTGTTGTGGTGTGAGGAGCCTGGGGATTTATTCAGTGATGGGTGTTCCTGTCCCTCTTGCATCCCCACAGCAGTCCCGGATGGAGGATCGCCTGGACAGACTCGATGATGCCATCCATGTCCTACGGAACCACGCTGTGGGGCCTTCCACGAGCCTGTCAGGTGGCCATGGAGATATCCATAGTTTATTGGGACCATCCCACAATGGGCCAATTGGAAGCCTGAACTCAAACTATGGAGCATCCAGCCTTGTAACAGCCAACAGACAAGCATCCATGGTAATGATGTTATAAAACATGAATATGTTTAAGCAAAGCAATTGCAGCTGATGCGTTGAAACTATCGTAGAGCCTTCTGAGGTAGAACTGGGCTGTAAGACTAATATTTATGAGGAAGAAACCACTTGAGATTCTTGTGGAGGAAAAGATGGCAGACAGCTTGCACCTGCTATGGGTTTCCAGTTAGAACGTTGGAGTGGGGGTGGGCAGAAATCAGGGGGAGGAAAAAGATGGGAAAACTTAGACTTTGTCCTGGTCAGTGGCCCATAAAATCCTGCTGTGACCATATGCAGAAAGCTGAAACTTTCTGCTGAGAGCGTTTCAGCTTATACATGCATTTTTTCCAGATGTGTAATAATTGGCAGAACCGTTTTCTCCTTGAAATGGTGAATAGGGAGATTGAATGGGAAAAGCAGTCAAGAAGGACTGAATTTCAAGTGTTCTGGTCTGGAAAAGCTGTTTATTGTAAATTGGAACTAGTCTTCAATAGCAGATGCTGGCAGAGGACTGAGAGGAAGCTGTTGGAATGTGGAACCATAGTGTGCGCAGGCTCAAAATTTAAACTTTTTTCTAAACAAAAAGAGTTTGAGCACAGCTGTAGTGTAAGTAACAATGAAAAGGAAACAACTTTCAGATTAATCCCCAAGAAGGGTGAAATAATTCAATCCGTCTCTTTTAGTTTCTTTAAAAATGTGAACTGTTCTGAAAAAATGTAGTCGAGCTTTTTATAGATCAGAAATATGCTAAAAGCATTACACAGTAAACGAATCTATTTGTAGCATTGCTCACTTCCCTTTTTCTTCCTTTTCATTCCTCCCTTCTCAAAAATGCTTAAAGGAAAAAGAGCTTTTAAAAACATGGTTGGTTTAGTGGTGCCATGTGTTTGCATGTTTACAGCGTAATTTTAAAGACCAGTTACATGCTGTGAAATTTTCTGTTATAAAACAGATTCACAGCTGGGTACTGTGTGATCAAGGCAAAATTTCACCTATCATCAAAATAATTAGGTACCCCCATTGCTGAAGGGTTTGTATTCTATAAAACAGAATTAGTTCCAGGCTCTCCCATTCGCACGTCACACATCCATTTATATTAATTTCAGGACCACTGCAGTAAACATCAAAAAGAACTGGTTGCTTTCTATAAGCTGTGTGTGTTTGGGGGCTTTGTGGAGGGGGTACTTTCCAAATGCACATCCAACTTCAGCTTTCTATACAAGTTCACAGTTACTTTTTGTAATGAAAGAAGTGATGCATATGTACTTTTGAATTTTTTCAGAGTACCTACTGAGATTTAATATTTCAAGAATGTTGATAAAGTTCTACCATGTTCTGGGGTAGACTGAAATTTAGTCATACAAAAAACCCCTTTTTTCCCTCTGGTCTTGATGTGGCGTAAAGTGAGTGACTGAAACTGCAGTGACAAATTTGTTGTCTGACTTGCAGAACCTTCTGATATTGCTAAGCCAGACACAGTCAAATAAGTACAGCCAAAATGTACATAAAAACCTCAGTTTCTCTTTTAATAAGCTATGATAAATATTTTATCAACTCAGTTTTTATTAAAATAGGGGACAGTGGAAAATGACTCTCCAAAATGCACAGAAGTTCCCTGATCTTCTCTAGTTTAACGTAGCTGTGTAACTTAAATGTAATACAGACCTAATTTATCATCTAATTATTTGACTGACAAATGCTTGTTGTCTGTTAGAAATATACTTAGATTAACACAACTAAAAAAAATACTTGCCTGTACACTTCATCCTCACTGGGTGAAACAAGCTTGCACATCAGTTTTGGCTTGAAAAGTGAGTCAGCTAAAGAATTTCTTGGATTAACCTTAATTGTATTACATCAGAATAATTGGCTCCAACAGAAGGCATCCTGTTGTGGCCTTGCCCAGTCCCCAAAGAGCGCCCTTTGACATCATTTGCAATTGCAGGAACTCAGCGTGACTTAGGATGGAGTCCTGAAATAGGTACAGAGCAGAGGTTGGCACATCTGGCTGTGGTGCAGACTGAGTGCTTTATTAGTGATGACTGCCTTGCAGTCGTGCCCCCCAAGTATAAGGGGTAATTCCTCTTCAATAACCAATTAATTTCAAACTCTTATTTACTATTAGGTTGGCATTCTTTTTAAGTAGTAAGTAGGAGAGCAGAGAATTTGACACACAACCTGAACTGTAGGATCCAGCTTTCATTCTGGATTTAAATACTGCTTTACCTGAGATGACATCCAGTAAATTTTAAGAAAATAATGAGTATTGGGCTAACATAGTGAGAAATGTCAACATTGATAAGGGTGATTACCTATTTTTGATGTTTTGTTTGACACAGGGTCAAAAAATGTTCATTGGAATTCAGCACTAAATGAAACTTCCTTGTTGAAGGAGGGTGGGATCTTTACAAAAAACATTTTTGCTCTTTAAAAAAAAATAGGGAAAAAAAATTTAATTTCCCTTGAAGATGATGATCTTGGCAGAAGGAGCTAGGAAATGAGTAATTTAACTCCTTTTTATGTAATTAGTGTAACCAGGCATGGTTTTATTTTAACATTTGCTTAATTTTTGAGCCAGATTTATTTTACAACTCCAGTTGACTTCATTTCCTGCTTGCTCTGAATGGTCTTGTTTTCTTTTTAGCTGGGCTGGCCATTAGACTTATTCAAATAGATTTTTAATATCTCAAACTCATCAAATATTTGCTAACTGGCCTTTGAAGTTGATTTGTATTTTATTTCATGTATTATTGAAAAGTTAAGAAGTAATACTTTTTGTTCTTATTCAAGCTGCTTTTTATTTGTCATTGTAATACAATGGAAAAAGAACAGCCTGAACTGATTAAAAATAAATAAATAAAAGGCCTGGAAACTCAGTTAAGGATGAAACTCAATCCTTAAGTCAGAGGGTTTTTTCAGGTATAACAGGAATCTAAGAAAATTGGCGATCTCCCTCTTTGTGCCCTCTGCCTGCTCCAGTGTACAAGCACGAAAGGGCAGTTAAGCAGCTTTGCCAACACCACCCTCTGCTCTTGCTCAAACCCTTCCAGAGCTGGTATTTCCCTGCAGAGATTATGCTCCCCCTGAACAACTGTGAGCTGTCTGAAGTGTAAAAATCTTGATTACAAAGCCCTTTTCATTGTCTTAATTATGCACACCTTGGCTAAAATGGTGTTAATGACCGTAGTCAAATTGACCAGCTAGTAGGGCTTGAAAGATTCAAAGACTCAGACCAAGAGCGGTAGTTTTATTTTCAAGTTCTCAAAAACTTTCATTGCTAAGTGCTCAAAATGAATAATCAAACTAAAGTGTGAGAGGCAGAACCAATATTAACAGGACAGAGATGTCCTTTCCCCACGTGTCACTCTCGGTTCTCCTACATGCAGTTGTGTGTCCTCACTGTCCATGATTTGTCTAGTTTTAATTTAGTTGCCTAAAATACTTAACTGGTTTTCTGGTTTCAGATCCCAAATGTTACCACTTAAATCAACTGAAATATGTTCTGCACTCGGGTTTGTTTTCTTTTTTTTAAATTTGCAAGTGTCAGGGGGGCTGCAGATTGTCCTATGTACAAGTCTTTCTTGAAATGCATAAAAATTAATACAGTTCACCTGGTAAATTACAACAATGTACAGTCCCGTAACAGGGTTACTGTTTCTCTCAAGCTGGGGTTACTGAGTGGTAAGTTTTTGGTGATGGCAGCGGATGCCAGAGCTGTGTGGAGGAAGCAGGCAAAGGGCAGTGCTGTGAACGCGCTGGTTCCGAGCGCGGGGTGCGCGCCGCCGGCTCCTCAGCGCACGCTGCGCCCTCGGCCTGGCTGCGCTGTGGCGGAGCCCGGCCTTCC
>WEIT01006225.1:3341-21829 GCA_013389985.1 Dryoscopus gambensis | reverse complement strand
CGCGCCCGCACCGGGGCACCGCGGGAGCCGCCCGCAGCTCGCTGCCCCCGGAGCTGGCCCTTGGCGCTAGGAAAGCGCCTGTCTGGGAACCGCGTATAAATAATAGCGATAAAACATGTCGAGGGCTCATTTGTTCCGAGCGCCGCGGAGCTGATGGCCCCGGACGCCTTTCAGAACACTTAAAGGAAGCCCGAGGTTGTGCTCCATTGAAATGCAGATCGGGAGAGGAAGAGCCCTTTCTCTATGCAGTGCAGCGAAAGGAGAGCAAACTAAATTTTTGGAGCTCAATGTTTAAGATACTTGAAGCTTTGGTAGCTTGAAGCAGCCACCGATCAGTTGTAATGTAGCAAACAGAGCTGTTGGCCTCCGCATGGGATGCAGTGACTTTCAGCAAGTCATTTTGTTGGGGTTTTTTTGTTTGCCAGTTTGGATTTTCTAGTGTATCATAAATCAGAGATAAAAATCAGTGTTATGGTCAGTTTTATAACATTTTAGCTCTTAAGATTTCTGTGTAAATCCTGTTAATCCAAATTGTATGCTTTTAATTTGTACATCTTGGTTTCAAAGGACTTGGAATATGGACTTGGATTCAGTTTTTATTTCTAATCTATTCTCTGCCTTTATCAGAACTGATTTGCTAATCTGTTGCCTTTATATTAGCTCTAGATTTGAAAGTTACTGGGGTTCTGGCAGCTGCTATATTTGTACACAGCTTTAAGAAATTTTTGCCTTTTTTAATAAGTAGATTTTGGAACAAACCTGGCCCTGAAGCAATTAATAGTCTGTAGCTTGAATAAAAGCACCCTCAAGTGTTAGGACTAAGCATGACCAGAAGAAGAAAATAAAACACACAACCTGCAAGGCAGAATTAGGAAAAGACTCATTTTTGAAAAGTTCAGAGTGAGAATGAGCTTCATGTTCCAGTTGGAAAGAGTTTTGTCTCTTAGGCTGAAAGACCCAGGCTCAGCTCCCTCCTCCCAACGAGTTCATGACTCTTGCAGGAGCTGGGCCGACTGTATCCAGAGTAGAAGTTCTCACAAACAAAGCCTATTACATGCAGAGGAAGATAAAATACACTTGAAATAGCAACAGATATTCCACAGTATACAAGAGGAGATTTTCTGGGGAACAATGGATACAAATATAGCCTGGAATGACCTGATATTAGTTGTGGGTTGTCGGGGGGGGGGGGTTCCCCCTTCCTTTTTTTGTTCCTTTGCATTAGCTTACAGGAACAAGTGTATATTAAACAAAGGATAAACTTGCATAAGGGTATTTATCTCTCTCTGGGTAAAACGCATACTAAGACATGAAAGGTAAAAGCTGCATTAATTACTCAAGAGGGATTCAAAGCTCAGCAGTTTACTAGGATTGAAGGATTTATTGAAAAACAGTGGTTCTCATGTGTAACTCCAGGCAATAAACCTATTTAATTAAAGGCTTAATCTTCTAGTTGACATGTTTGCTACTGTTCCAATAAAAAGCTTCATCTGTAGCCAGTTTTTGTAACTATACAAATAATAATAGAATCCCTTGTCTTTGTTCATTTTTTAACTGTTTAATTGTATTATGTTGGTTATATTATAAATATTTAAGGACTTTCGTGTCTTTAGAAATCAAAAGCTTTAAATGGTCTGTGTTCCAAATTATTTAAATACAGGCAGTGTATCTTTACCTCTTTTTTCTCAAACAAATATTTTTTAATAGAAGTTGATGACAGTATTCTGTATTGAGCAGCAGTTTTTTAACAAATTGCCTCTTCAAGTTAGGTATGCACACTCATAGCTGTCTCACATAAGTATCATTAATTCAAGTTTATGCAAAATTAGAATTTTTCAAGACTCTTCATCTCAATGCTTTCTGCTCAGAAATTTAATCATGATGTATTATGAAGGAACAGATCAGAAAATAGGCGGTAAGTGTAGTTAGATACCTGGATTATTTTATTCCAAGCAGGGTTGGTCGCTGCTTGAGACACAGCCCAGGTCCAGCAAGGTGTAATCAGGTGTTTTAATGTAACAGCATCTATCAACTAAACCTTTCCTTCATTCAGTGAGAGTTTTAACTCTGATCTCTAATCCAGCAAATACTTTCAGTGTTTTAAACTTCTATTTTTGGACTATTTCTTTGAATCACATCTTTAATAGAAATCTTTGCTTTGCCTTGCTTTAGGTTGGGACTCACCGGGAAGAAGGTGTCAGCCTCAACAGCAACCATTCAGTTCTTCCCAGTACAGTTTCTGCTCAGAGCACAGAACTAAATCATAAAACACAAGACAGCTACAGAGGTAACTTTCCAGGATTAAATGCTGGACAGGGTCTGCAATAGTTCAGAGCCAGTGAGGCTGTAGATCTTGGTAAAATGGCATCAGTGGCAAGGGATAGGAGCATAGATAACATTGAAAAATAAAAATTAATAACAAATCCTATGTAGCACCAGTGTTAAGGGACTTCTGCAAGAATTTTGAGGGCGTCCCTGTCCCAAGAATTAGCCCACTATAGTTTCAAGAGAAGGCTACATTACAGCCACGTCCCTCCAGCTGGAGGGGCCATGACCCACTTGCAGAGCTGCAGCCGTTTCCCAGGGGGCCAGGAGGGCTGTGGAGTGGGCTGAGAGCAGAGTTCAGCCCAGCCGGTGGAAGGAGGTCATTCCACACCGGTGTTTACCGTTCCTTCCTCGTTTAGCTAAAGAGGTGAACTGCAGAAAATAGAAGTCAGCTCCTTTATTAGTGTGCTAGCACCATTTAGGGAGTGTTGCACATTCTGCCCAAACCCAAGCCTAGATGTCAGTGCAGCTCTGGCCTTCACAGCCCAGACATCAGGTGCAAATTTCCGTACTTCACTCAATGTCCTTTTGTCTTCAACCATGTTTTCCTTAGACTAAGCTGTTACCAATCAAGCTGCTCTGTGAGCTGTGATCGCTTTATAACCCATGACACATGCCCAAGCATAGCAGTGTTACCAAGATTTCTTGTTTCTATTACTTCTTCCTGTTGTCTCCCCAGACTGTGCTCGGCTCTGGCCCCTCACTGCCATTATCTGTTTGAGGTTCTGTGCAATGTTTCAGTGCTGTGACACTCACCTGCTCTCTGGTTGCTTGCAGCGCTGTCAGGTGGCTTACAGAGCCAGTCTGTGGCTATAGGTCCAACAGAAATCAAGTCTGAACATAAGGAGAAGGATGAAAATATCCATGAACCGCCCTCATCAGATGACATGAAATCAGATGATGAGTCCTCCCAGAAGGATATCAAGGTCTCATCCAGAGGCAGAACAAGGTGCGTTGCTGACATGACCTGGAGAATCTGTGCTTTGATAATGCTCAGTAGCATGTTGTCCTTACATTTGATAAATTTATTGCAAGGCTTTTGTGTTCCTGCAGTGCACACACCAATAGGCAGCTGAAAGAGAGAAAAAGTTTGTAGTATCTGTATATATTTAAATACAAGGTAGAGGATTTGCTGGGAAAATCACCCAACAAGCATGCATTCCCTTACATGAGTGCCATGCCCAATGCCTGCGTGTACATGGAAGCAGCAAAAGATTCAATGGGCCCTGCCCAGCATAGAGGATGGGACAATGTCAGAAATTTGTGATACTTTGTACCTGGGCCAGGGCTGCACTTCTAAATGTGAGTCTGTGGCGGTGCGGAGCTCCAGCTCCTGACCTGGAGGCTGAGGTGAACACCATGGCCAAATACCCTCTTGGAACACCTTGTCCCCTCCCAAGCCACAGACACAAAACTGAAGCTGATGTTGGGTAAATGCTTCTGGATCTGCCTGATAGGCCTGACACAGGCACTGAAATTTGAGGTAAGAGTAAACAATCAGAATTTTGCAACCACAGGCAGCAGTCTGTATCAACACATGTTTAATGGCATTTTAGTGTGTTAATTTTAGTAGAACAGAGGTTTTGCACAGTTTTAGACTAAATTGGACGGACCTCTATTAAAAAAGGCTATGCAACTTGATATCATTTGAGGCAGTTCAAGAATTCTAAATTTAGCTGTTTAGCTCTACACTGAGTAGCAGAAGAGAATAGAGTTCTAAAACTGGCCAGTGTGGTCTTTAACAAAAGTAAAACTTTCAAATAAGCACATGAAATTGAAAATTCCTTGAATGCATTTTTATATAAGCTGATGTATTGGAAAATAGCAAAAACTTTGTTGAAAATTATTTATTCTTCACCTGACAAGGTGGTTGATTTACCTCTTTAACTGGCTTGGCTACGTCTTCTGCTTCAAGCAGCAGTGTGTTGCCACAACTTTTCCTAGAGATGTTTACTTGCTCTAGACAATATTCTGTGGATATTCTTCAGGCAGAAGCTGCTCAACATTTATTTTCAGGAAAAGGCAGGAACAACAAGAATTTCCTTGAACACTTCAGCCTTGATACCTGATGCTTTCTTAGTTATCCGAACATACTTCAGTATGAAATGGATTAAGTGGAAAGTTTAATTTCATCAACTGAAAATTTGGAGCCAGCACCAGGATCACTTGTTTGAAATACCAGTGATATTTCAATATACTGTTACATTTGCTTTCTTGCAGCAGTACTAACGAAGATGAGGATTTAAACCCAGAGCAGAAAATAGAAAGAGAAAAGGAGAGAAGAATGGCAAATAACGCCCGGGAGCGTTTGCGTGTGCGAGACATTAACGAGGCGTTCAAGGAGCTCGGCCGCATGTGCCAGCTGCACCTGAAGAGTGAGAAGCCGCAGACGAAGCTGCTGATCCTCCACCAGGCCGTGGCAGTGATCCTCAGCCTGGAGCAGCAAGTGAGAGGTCCGTAGCCTTGGGGCTGGGGCAGCTTTGTCCATGGAGCAGTGTGGGGCTCTCGAAACCTGCACAACCAGATGCATGAGCTACTGAAAGTGTGTTTGCTGTTCTGTAATGATGCTGAAGTTCTGTAGAAAAAGCAAAGAATTACTTAAAAAGTGGGAAAGGAGTGAGTATAAGTGTTATACTTTGCCCTTTCTTTTTCCTGTTCAATTAGTCATCTTTTCACCTAAGTTTTCAAGGTAAATTCATTAATTAAAATGCTGACACATCTTGCATTAAGTTGTAACAAGCACTTGCTTAGTAGGAGAAAAGCTTTAGCAACAATAAGAGATCTGTTTTAAGATGGACCCCACATAACTGAAATATTAAAATGCAGTGAATTTGTTTGTATTTACTTAGGTTTCTGCATTAAACGTGTAATGGGGTGGGAGGAAACTTAGTTCTACTATAATTGAATCAGAGCTGGGTTTGAATGAATTTTCTTTCCCTGATTCCCTTAAATTTTTCCAAGAAAGAAACAGTACTCCTGCTGGTAGGTGCAGAAGGAAAACTGCTTTGTGCCATTCACTCTCGTAAGGAGAGATGGTTCTATGAATCATGTTTGCTTCTTCAACTGTTCTGTTCTTGTGAGTTGGTGAAGCCACAGTTGACTTTTAGTCTCCCTTTCTACTTTTGTCAAAGACATGTTGAAGTTCTGGGGCACCTTGCCATAACTTGTGGTCAGCCCTGAGTCGGTTGGCACTCACACTTGGATGGTGGCTGTGAGTCCCTTTGAACAGAAATAGTCTTGTTCTGTGGAGGTGGCACTTCCCAAATGAGTGTCCTCCTGTTTTTCTGTTTGGGACTCAGCCATCTTCCTTAGTGTCTCCCTGATGGAAGTGCATCAGGTGACTGGAAAAGTCTGAGATGCGAGTAGGTCAGTGGTTGTATTTGCTCAGTGCACTACATCTTTGAATCACTGATGTCACTGAGTGATAACAATGGTTTATTTTTGTGTACCTCATTTTTATTTCCTTTTTCTCATTTGTTGCTTGCATTTGGCACAGAAGATCCAAGCAGCAGTTAAAAGTTTATTGAAAGTGACTAAATAACTAGCTTAACACAAATTTACGTACTTTGTGCAATAAGGATGAGATGTTGTGTTTTCAGGCAGTTTTACTGATCCAGTTGTCAGTAAAGAAACACACTGTCTCCAGCCAGAGCTCTTCCAAGGCACAGAGCAACTGTTCTGCAGACGAGACAGCAGCTGGGGCCATTGTAAAACCCAGTTTAGCATCTCTGAGGCTTAGATCTTGGGCACTGTTTTGGTCTGAAAATGCTTGCCATGATCTAGAAGATAAGGTTGAGCATTATGAAGTCAGACGGACATTAATCAAGCATGGGTTTTGATGTTTAAAAAGCATCAAGTCCATCTCCCTGCTCTCAGATTCTGTAATTCACAGGAAGCTCCATGTTCATAAAGTCACTTCTGCCTTGGTCAGAGAACTTCCAACCCTTGTGTCTGTGATAGAAATCTTTTTTCTCAGTGTACTAACAGCTAAACTGGCCCCATGGTAGAGGCAGTGTAAATGGAGAACTTTCCCTTGCTCAAGTTCCCATCTCCCTGTGTGCTCTGTGTGTCCGGGGCAGGCCATGGGAAGGGCGCGGGGCCTCCCGGAGAGCAGCCCTGGCTCCCCTTTGTCCTGCCCGTCCCCCTTTGCACCTGTTCCTGTGAGTGAGTGACCAGAGCTTTGTGTGACACCCACAGGAGCTTGCACAGTGCATTATGTAATTGCATAAACTATTTCCTCTCTCTGCTGGTAATGAAGCTTCTCATTTTGTGATTGGTGCTATTCAAGATTTAAGCTCTCAGTGTAGGCCAGGGGTTTTATCTACATTTCTAAATCACTGTAAATTAACTTCCTTTCAAAGTTTCCACGTAATTAAATCTTTAAAACTTCAAGGCAAGCCACAGTTAGACAAAGAAAACTGTGATTAAGAAAAGTTAGCATTTTTTTTTCCAGTAGAATCTTTATGAGTGCTCATCCTTAAGGAAATGCAGTAGGAGGCTGTTGATAATAACTTTGGTGACAGCAGAGCTATCAAGTCCATCCAAAATAGTCTCTGTCAGATGAGCTAAAATGCACAGGGGTCGGTAAACTGCAGTTACTAGAGGGGTGCCTGTGCAGTGCAAGAGAAGGGCTTGTGCTGTCTGTTCAGTTTTGGCAGACTTCTTGCAGTTTTAATTGTATCCACCATCTCCAACTGCAAAACAGAATTCACTGGCAGTTAGAAAATACCTTAGAGTGTTGGTAAATTCAACAGTGGAATATATTACATGGGCTTTGTGTGTCTTTTGGGCCCCTGCGATTTACATCTTGTATATTTTGATTCACAAAAAGCCATTTTGAAGAACAGAAACAGTTGACTTCTAGAAACTGTCATTATTTGGAAACTAGATCCAAATCTTCGTCTATTGAAGCTAAGTGGGGAAGTGGAAACATAATGATGAAAATACCTTGATAGCTGGTCCACAGCTGGTTATTATAAAGTACTGACTTTAATGTGAGAGGAAATAGAGTTTGGAAAAAAAATAATGCTCCTGCTGTATTGACTGTCATCACAGTCTTTTGATTGAACCAAGATGGGCACAAGGTGATTTCACAGACTGAGGCTGTTGAGAACTATCCATTCAGGGTGTGCTGCCTCCCCTGCCCCAATAGCTGGCTGGTGCTTGCTGGGAATAAAGAAGCAATGTTGCTAAAACTAGTGTGGTGTCAGCAAGGTTGGTAGGACTTCAGCCTACCAACAAAATGGATAAATCTCCATTTTATTATATTGTAAATTACAGATACTTCTCATTTTGCACTTCAGTGTCTTATGGTGATAAAGGAGGTGCTTTTTGAAAGTTTCTGAAGGTGTATGTAGACAGCTGAAAGGGTTTGGGTTTGGGGGGATTTTTTTGTCTCTTTGGTTTTTTTAAATACCAGTGTAGGAGCTGTCTGGCAGGACAGTGATTTCAGTAGTGATTGTCTCCAGCTTTGGACACCTGCGGCTGAACAGGGGGTGTCAGCAGCTGAAGAGGGAAGCTGCAGAGCTATTTTTACTCCAGGGTTAATGTGTTGATACTGCCCATGGCGTCAGCGGATGGGATATTAAAAACTCTGATTTTTCTGTTACAGAACGAAACCTAAACCCTAAAGCAGCCTGCCTTAAGAGAAGGGAAGAAGAAAAAGTTTCTGCCGTATCGGCAGAGCCACCAACACCACACCCAGGAAGCCACCCTGGCCTGAGTGAAACTACCAACCCTATGGGTCATATGTGAACACCAGCCAGGTGAGTCAGGGCATGGCTCTTGCTGCTTTGTGTTGGCTACAGTGGGGGAGACACCTGGATATGGTGGGGTTTAGTTCCTGAGCTGTCAGCAGCACCAAACTTCTCTGTGCTTTCACATCTCTGAGCAGAAGGCTGCAGATTTGTTTGGGTTTATAATAAAACCCCAAGAAATTGTCGTCAGAGTCTATTTCCATGCCTTGTTGCCAATGGCTACATCTCTTGGCTCAGGTGGCCTTCTTGGCATGACATCAGAGGAACAGCGAACAGCTTGCTAGATAAGCCAAACTTAATAGAGATGAATTACACATCTTTAAAGGGTCTAAATATCACATTAGTTCATTTAAAAATCCAGGTATTGTTTCCCAGTGCTGGTACAGAGTTTCAGGGACTCCTCATCCCAGAGAGATTTGCTCTCTGGCTCAAGGCCAGTCATTCTAACTCCTCTCGTTTGCCCAGCAGAGACTGGGAACTGTCTTAAGTCACAATCTGTATTGGTGAACTTGGTTAAGATTTAAAAGTAATGTTTGAAGCTTTGCAAGGTAGCCCAGCATGTAACATCTCATTTAAACACGCTGATAGAGAGGCCCTATAGGAATATCAGTCTTTTGAGTTTATTCATGGTGTTGGTTGCTTTTCTAAATAGTTGGGAAACCTTGATTTTAAAAGGAAAAACTTGAGTATTCCAGTAGAGCTGTTGCCACTTTCAAAAAGTATAAAAAACTGGGTTCAGTGCCCGTGTTTTAATCCAGAACGTTGCTAAATTTTATGTTTTGGGAGGGTTTTTTTGTTGTTGTGTATATTATAATTTTTAATGCTTTGAATTTCTTTAATTTGTTTTATTTCATACCAGAGCAATAGGCTACTTTGGAATTGTCAGATAATTTTGGATTTACAGCAAACTTAGCCTGTTCTTGCCATATAAATATAAAGAACCACTTGGAAAAGTTTGGTGTCTTTGGTGTTTTTTCAATAGCAGTAACTCTGTGGGTTGACTGAAGTATGACATTGACAGAAAAGGCTGTACAGGAATGGCAATTGACCTTTGGGAGGGAGTGAACTTGGCACTGTCTCCTGCTTGGTTAGGATAGCAAAGTCAGACACAAATTGAAGGTCTGAGATGTGCCAGATTATTCTCTCTCCCTTATCCATAGAGGCCCAACAGAAGGTTCTTTCCAAGAGTAATCTTTTCAATATATCATGTTCAATATGGGTATCTCTGGAACGGGGGATTTCAGGGTCTCTCAATGTGATTTTCTTTTGCACCTAAATGACTGAAAATGCCACCAAATCCTGTTTAAATTAGGTCTCTAGTGTTGCTACTAAGCTTTTTAATTACTCTTTTCCTAATAACCTCTTTCTTCTCCTAAATTTCTTTCTAGAATTCCAGAATTATTGGTAGGATACACAGAAGGTGACCTTTCTTCACAAGGACACAGACAACTAACATTATATGAAGACACAAACCTGACAGGAGAAAACACTTGAAGCAAGAAACCCAAATGCAATCTTATGATCAAAGCTACTGGTCAACACCTGCATCAGGAGTGAAGATACAAGATCTTCAGACAGAATTTCAGCCCATGAGATACTCTGAACATATCATTCTGTTGCAAGCAGTGTGTCGCTTCTGCACAATCAGAGACTGTTGTGATCTCTCCACTCATTGTGGAAGTTGCCTTGTGCCTAAACTGAATTGACAAATGCATTGTAACTACAAATTTTATTTATTGTTATGGAACTGTAAAGGTCTACATATAAAGGGAAAAGTTAACATGTTAAAAGCTGATAAAATTTCAGCTGAATGCCAGCATTTACTAAAGCTGTTCACATTCAGAGAACAAAGCAGTGACAACCGTCGACCCGTAGCATTCCCAGCATACCTATTAGTGTCTTAAAAAAGGAAGGGAAAAGTCTTTTGTTGTCCTTTCCTCTCCTTTTGCCATATGACTAGTGTTTTCCATGCAATAGGAAACTCTTCCTTGGTATAGCTTTTTTTATGTTATTTTTGATCTCTGGTAATCTGAACAGTTATGGTCACAGTTCCCCTTCCATACTGAGCTCTGTGCCCCAAGCCACTCAGAGGCCTCATGAAGGCTGCAGGCTGGAGCAATACTGTGACCATAACATTTCTTGGATTTAAAAAGTGATTTTTATTTTCCCTCAGACTTTCCTCAAACATTTTTTTTTCTAATTATAAACAAAACCTTTTTAGGCTTCTAGGCTTCATAGTAAAGCTTGTAACGTGAAGTGTAAATTGGGTGGGGAGAATCTACTTTGTTAGAGTTGCTTTGTTTTCCGAGCAGTAAGTACTACATATAGTACATGTAAAGTGTTAGCTGTATGTAAGCACAAAATGCATTAAAATACAAAGGAGATTTTTTTCAGGCTGTAACTTTGGTGAATAGTAAAATCCTGAATTCACCGTGGCAGGTAGTGTGATGATATAACCACCAGCAAGGTGGGCTTATTACGTAATGGAATCTTAAGAGCAATGGTCACCAGTTTTTCCTTCCTGTACACATTAATTATCATGTCATGTTGTATGGCTTGTCAGTGGAGAAAAAATAGTGTGAATCAAATGCAAATACCCCCGTCCCAAGCCATATTAGCATTAAACCTTTAAATGTTTCTCCACCAGAACAGTGTCCATAAGTATTCCTTTGTCACAGGTGTGTTGAAATGGTTAAAATCCCTTTGAACTTCCATGGAAACTGTCTTCCACTGCAATGACCATGGGAGGAAATTTCCTAAGCCGAGGTTGTCTGAGCTATTGTTTATATAGTGCATCTTTCATCACTGGCAATTGGTTCACACACAAAACAGGAACAAAACTATCATTTTTATGAAGTCATTTAATTTGAAAGAACAAAAGATGGATTGATAAAATAAACTAATGAATTTAAGCTCATGTTTTGGATGGTTCCTAACAAAACAGTTTGTGGAATTAGTGGACTCATTTCTATTACTTTAATTTGCATATATCATGAAATAACACCTGATTATATCTGTGGCCTTGTTCTTCATTTCAGTGTTTATCAGCTAAACGGAATTTGTTGCTTATGACGTGTGAAAGTGATCACGTGCCACTGCCTGGCCTTTTTCCTTCTAAGCTTGTTGTCTTTTTGGCTATATTAGACTTTGCAGTATGCCCAGAAGCTTTCCTTCATAAAATAGAAAGAAAAAAACATTTGGCTTATTTTTCACTGTAGCTAGTCTTTTATACAATAATCTTGTAAGAAAATTTCTTGAATTCTAAATATTACTCTTTCTAGATTTTTGAAATCAAAAAAAGTTTTCAGTAAAAAGTTTCTTACTTTATTTTACTATATTAGGTAGTAAAAATGTAGGGTTATTTACCATAACCTGTTCATTAATATCAGAAATTTACAATAGCATTGTAAGACCATAGTAGGGTTCTAGCATACCGTGTAGTACCTATGGAGTATTGTAAGAGCTAATTGTCCGAGATGAATTGCTTCTCATCTTGTTCTCCAGTTTCCATTGTTGGTTTATTGCAGATTTGTACCCTGTGTCAAATTTCAAGGTATTGCTGATAAACCTTTCCAACCAGCAGCAAGAAGTTCAAAAAAATTTCTGTCAATGTAACAGAAAACACTATGTATATAACATTTATGTAGCAATAAATGTGCCATCTTTTTTTAACATGGTAAATCAGTGAGTTTTTTAAATTTCTCTCTCCTCATAGGCAATGTGTTGCTTGAAAAACAGTGGCAAAACTCTCCTCTGCCTTTATCAGAATAAAGCTTGACACGTTCTCAAGGAGCAGAGCACGTTGCAGGCACAAGAAGTGTTGTTGTTCCTCCGTGTGAAGCCAGGCCAGCAATGCCCGGTGCCTGAGGGGCAGCAGTGCCTGAGCTGGGCTTGCTGCTGTGGAGCAGAAAGGGGATTACAGGCAGACAGCAAACCAGGAGCAGCTGATCCCATCAGCACGGCCTCTTCTACAGCTCACTCCTTTCCTTTGCCTCTCCTGAAGACAGGTTGCTAAGATCTGAGCCCCTTTGTGCAGGGAGGTTCAGTGCCAAGTGATTTCTGAACTGATTGGTGCGTCTGGGTATGTTCTGTGGACATACGGGGGGAAAAGTCTGTAGTTGAAGCACATCAAAGACAAAGGCGGATACAGCTCCTGTGTGTGCAGTGCTGATGTTTGAATGTGGGTGTCAGTACAGCCGCTGTGCTCGGCACCGCTCCCGACTCCCAACTCAGTCCTTGGTAACCTCAGAAACTGCTCCGAGCCTGCTGAGATCCGGTGCCCGGCGTGCAGATCCAGGCACGTGCTTGTTCCAGCAGCACTTCTGCCAGAGACGGCTCTGACATGGTCTGGCCAGACACGGGAGCTCAGACCCAGCCATGTCAGGCTGCCTTTCAGAATGGCTTTAGTAGCAGTAGTGGGACAGATGCCCAGTGCCTTTCCCAGCACGCATTCCCAATTTGAACTTCACTCCTGTAATAATTCTAAATCCAGCCTTTGAACATCCATCAATACTCCTCTTCCCTCTTCTGAATCAGACGTACCTGTTTGCCACCTCTTTCAGAGAAAGTAAAAATGGCCATTTGCGCATCTTTATCTTTGTTTTACCACATTTCTGCTGTCCTGTTTGCATATACTTTCTGATCACGAGTCCTTCATCTTTTTTCTCCATGTTTCCTTCTTTTGCTTCCATTTAATTTTCGTGTGTGTGTGTGTGTGGAAAAGATGTATGTTGCTCTGCCTTTGTTAAATACAGTTCTTCTAGAATTAGCATTTGGAATATTGTAGAAAAGCTCTCCAGTAAATCTAAAGCATTGGGAAAGTCTTGAAATGGACTTTATCTTTTTTTCCTCCAGCTACTGAGTAGTTGCTGCTAAAAGGATTCTGGATTCTTCATTAATTAACATTTCCCCAAGAATTAAGCATTTCCCCCCCAGCATCTGGAAATCATGGCAGACCAAAAGTAAAACGGAACCATCTGTAGAAGACAAGCAAGACAGTGGGTGGTAAACTTTGCTGTTTATTTGTAACACCAATACCTTCTGCATCCTAATACCCCTTGCCTGTGGATACTAAAATGACCTGTAAAAGGAAGAAACTTTAAAGCACTGTAAAGCCTGGCAGTGTCTCAAGAGTGGGTGTCCAGCAGGCCCAGCAGGGATGAAGGAGCAGGCTGGCACCTTCCTGCCTCTGTACCCAGGCTGTGGCTGCCCTGCTCCCAGTGCCCTGCTCCCTGCTCCCAGGGCATCACCAACCCAGGGCTGCAGAGGTGCCCCTGGGGCAAGGCAGCCCCAGCTCCTGCCTTCCTGCTCCTCATCTGCCCAGTGCAAGGAAGTGAAAGTCTCCCGGGCCAGGCGAGAATGGTGCTAAGAGGAGACTGCTACAATCTCCTTTCTTCCCCTTCTGCCCTTCAGGTCTGTGCTGCCACAGAGCAGGGAAGTCAGGTGCCATTTGGGGGCTGTTTTGTACTGTTTAACCTTCATTTCTTTGACTGAAGTTAATCCCTCTGTCAACCTGGATGCCTTGGCAAAACACAGAGTTATTTCCTGGTTAAGATACAAGTACACTGCTCAGCTGCTACCACAAGCACTGCGTGTGCGTGTTCAGTACCTCAGCTGCTTCAGCTGCTCACTGCAGTCACCTCAGGTTGTTTGTATCAGTCAGAAACTGCCCAGACCAGGCTCTGAAACTGCAAATTGTCTGGGCTGTAAACAGAATCCCTTTCAATTCTCTCCTAATCCTGACTTTTAAAATGTTTTGATGCAATTAAAAACATCTGTTAAATATAACTTGATTTAAAAAAAAAAACAACTTATACAAAATTATACCAGCTGAGATAAAAATCTTTCCCAAAATATTGACCATAACTGATCCTGGAGAGACAGATCTGTTAGAAAATCAGTGGCTAGGCTAAATACTTGGAATTCTGGTTATTTCAGGTGAACTAGAGAAACAGGAATACCAAGGCTGTTTCATTTTCAGGAAAGATCCACTGCAGTTTTAATAGTATCACCTAAACATATAGAGACAAAAGGAGTTAAATGTAAACTGTATCAGTCAGAGCAGTAACTGCTGCCGTCTGAACGGATGAGAAAATACCTTACAACGTAACTCAAAGTTCAGTCTGTGTTAGATGTAGAGCCCTGCTAGTCATGGACTTCAGAAAAGCATACGAAATGCAGATCCTATAGCTGGAGCAATTTCTTTTCATGAAAGTGCTGAATACCATACCAGGTTTTATTTGTTTTGGAAAATTCTACATTTCAGCTCTTAAAAAAAAAAAAAAATCCAGGAGGAAATTATTCAAAGTAAATTGAATCAAACTCTTGTACAAAATGGACACAGCAATGTCTTGATAATGTAGTAATGGGGATTTTTGGCTCTATTTTATTTTTGTGCTGATGCTTTTTCACTGCATCTTGATGTAAAAGGAAGACTTGGAAACGCCAGAACAGGCTGATTTACCAGTTTGCTGCTGATTAACCAGTTAAGTGTTTCCTTACGCTCATGGAAATTCTGACACACAACATTGCATTAAATGCACAATCTCTCTATCTACGATGCAGAAAGGAAAAAGAAATACTTGTGGTGGTCCAATACCACAATTTCATGAACTTGAATGAGTGTGTATCAATTATAAAAATAAATTCTCCAAACTTGAAGTTATAAACTCATCTGTAGAATGAAATGTCTGAGGAGTGGAGTTACAGCTCTGCATTTTACTTCACAGCACCAATAAATGAGCAGAGATGATCAGAAGCATTAGTTTATCACAGAAGCAGAATCAGTCACCAGCCCTAGTTGTGTGTTGGCTGGGAAGACAGCAGATAGCCAATTGTTTGCTGCACAGCCAGATCAGGTGCTCCAGACTGCTCCTAAATAACTTTCTCTGACTGCTGAAATAACTGCTTTCACAATCAGGTGAGTTCTTTAGGACATTTGAGGGCTTAATATTTCCTCATCAGCTTTATTCGCTCAGACTAGAACCTGGATGTGCCAGAATGAGAACCTACTTCTCAGGATACTGAACAGCCACTCTGTGGAAGAGAAATCTCCTGTGTGTAAATATGAAATGATAAGGTGGGGCAAAGTTTTGAATGATATTTTGAATGTTCAGTTCACACCTGCAAAAGCTAAAGAGAGTATCAGTATTTCCTTTTCAAGGTGACAAAGAAAGTAAGCCTTGCAGAGGCACCGCCCATTCTGTTTGTAAAATACACAGCAGGAGAGAGCTCCCATCTGAACTCATCTTCTGTGTGCCACAAAGACGCTAATGCATCTGATTATGAATATAACAGTTTAAGTTCATTAATCCCTAACACTACCTGACTAATTAAGATAAATGCATGCAATATTGGTTTTAAAGTCGATGGACTCTGCTTCTAGTTTACCCATTTAAATGGGTAACATTTAATTAAATGTACATTTAATTTGTTTATGTGTCTAATTAATAGCTGAAAGTGTAATTAAACATAAAGCTTTTAAAATGCTTATTCCTTTCCTAGCACGCAAGAATAGTAAATGTAAGCATCATAAAATGCAACAGAGGGCAAGAATGCTAAAAATTAAAAGAAAAAAAAAGGTAACAGCCTACAGAATCTGAAGGTAGTAACCCAATATAAATTAGTGCCTGTCATTATCTGCAGCCAGCTGTTCATCATTATCCTGTCATATAGAAGGAGAACAAATGTGTCAATAAAACGCTCATTAAAAAGTGTTTTGGAGATAAATGCAGATTCTGCATTTACAGGAGTATCAGGGAAAAGAGTGTGAATGACACCAAAATCGACACGTCAGGCTTTGCCGTCTGTTTTCCTGGTGTGGCTGTTTTGCCTGTCTGGGATAACTGATGAAAAATAACTGCACACAGCTTCATTCCCATGTTTCTGTACCCCTCGACTTTTCAGCTGGAAGGCTCTGTAAATCGAGCTGGCTGTGCAGGCTTCCACAGGCCCTCCTGAACCTCCTTCCCTGGCCCTTCGCTGCCCCACCCCATCCCTAGTTTCTGTTGCATGAGATATGGTCTCAAAACTGTGGGTTGTAAGCAAGTTTAAATCTTCTGTTCCTCCCAGGCCCAGTGCTGGGGCTGCCTCAATCAGGTAAAGCAGCAGCCGCCTCTTCCACAAGAGCAAGGGCTGGAGCAGCTCTCCAGTGCAGACAGGCCACGAGAGTTGGAGTTGTTCCACCTGGAGAAGACTCTAGGGAGACCTTACAGCACCTTCCAGTACCTAAAGGGGCCCCAAGAGAGCTGGAGAGGGACTTTTTCAAGAACATGTACTGACAAGACAAAGGGTAATGGATTTAAACTGGCAGAGGGCAGGTTTACATTAGATACAAGGAAGAAATTCTTCCCTGTGAGGGTGGTGAGTCACTGGCACAGGGTGCCCAGAGGAACGGGGAATGCCCCATCCCTGGAAGTGTTCCAGGCCAGGCTGGATGGGCCTCTGAGCCACTCTGCCTAGTGCAAGGTGTCCTTGTCCATAGCAGGGAGGTTGGAAGTCAATCCCTGCCAGCTCAAACTATTCCGTGATTCTATGAGTGACAATAATCTGTTCATTGGAAAAAACCCCATAACTTATCCCACATTTGTTTTTAATTTATATCATATTATTTAGTAATATTTTAAGCTCCATATGGAATAAGAAGGAAATCTGAAGGAATTTTCATCTTAGATGTGAACTGCTACATTATAACCATATAATTCTTCTCTTCTGCACATTTGCTAGAGTAATTTTTTCCTCCCTAGCCTGTTAAAATTCCCTCTGCCCAAGGGCCCTTGATCCCACAAAGAGCTATGCAGTTTATGCATACAATAGCCCTTCTCATTTCAGTGGGCACACTTCTGTACTTCACACTGCATGTGTATTGTTTCTTCACATGTCACAAGTCTGATGCTTGCAGATTTTTCTGCATTTCCTACAGCACCCAAGGTAGGGATCTGTGCAGCAGAAGCTTCACTGCTTCTGTTAGAGGCCTGAAGACAAAACCACCAATACAACTTCTTTCTGTACTTCTCTGCAAGTGAAACAAACCCGGCATTTTAGAGCGGGAGGCTGGGTGTGGAACAGAAGCACGTTGTATCTGTGCCTTTATAAAGTAATTTGGAGACATCTATTTTGCAACAATTGGGAAGAAACTGGGTGGGTGGTGTAGAAGAGGGGAACTGTGAAGACCAAATGTTTAGCTGTAGTCAACTGTAAACAGAGTGATAGTCAGTAAACAGTCCCTCTGAAGAGAGTAATTAATAGGCACACGTGAAGAGATGGAAAAGAAGATGTATCCTTCCGCAGCAGACATCAAAGGCAGGCTGGACAGTGAGAAATTGCGCATACCCCAAGGAGGCCACACAGCTGTATGTACATTCAGCTAGGAAATGTGAGGCAGTGTAAGGAGCTAGGAAAGAGAGGAGTGAGGGGTGAGACAGGCAGTGAAAAAGGAGCCCGACAGTAACAAAGGAAGGAGCAACACGCTCTGTGGGGATGGGAGCAGGAGTGGAGAAGCGAGGAGGTCTAAGCAGGTCAGCTCTTTCTGCAGAGGGGTCAAGTTGCAGAGAAGTTTTGCAGGATTAGAAGGAGTGATAAGACAGCACAGTAGGTAGCCTCAAAATAAGATAAGGAAACAGAGGAGGAGCCACTGAAATGAATGGTTCTTCATTGTGATTCTCCTGCCTCTTGCTACATCTGAAAGCAGAACCCTGTGGCAGTTGGCCAGTTTGACAGGGAAGGCGATAAAAATAAATTACATCCTCTGTTTCCAATACAGACTGAGATGTTTCCAAAAGAATGGGGGAAGGGAACTTATTTGCAGGGAGAAAAGGTACTCAAAAGATCCAAAATTCATTGTCTGTTCTCTATAAAGGGGTGTCACAACTGACTCCATAACGTACGCACTTGGCTCCAAAATGGAATTTTGGAACATTCCACCTCTGGGACCAGCTGCTTTCACGAATGTTTCATTGGAAGAGAAATACTAGTTCAAAATTAAGGAAGTGCTCTTTTCTGTCTCAAAGAGCACACATGAAGCTGGGAAGAACAAATCAGAGAAACTGAGGCCAAGAAGTTTGAAATTCCCAGTGTCCTGGGTGGTCTTTGCTGTTTAATTCTGTTTGTGTCATCTGTGGAGAATGTTTCCCTTCAAAACCTGACTAACACTTGGACAAGATAGACTTTCCCAATGAATTTGATTTACAGTTGAGCAGAATACATGCGTGTCAGCAGTGTGGTTTTGGCCTATATTTTCAAATCAGGTTTTGTGCCTGAAATAGAGTCAAAGGAAACAGGTTGTCTTCAAATGTCTTGGCCCAGCTGGACAGGCATTTTTCCTGTAAAAGCAGCTTTAGCAAGGACAAATAATCTCTCTCAGACACAGCACTACAGAAGTGTTTTTGCACAAAAAAAAAAAAAAAAAAA
>WEIT01006224.1:2274-36371 GCA_013389985.1 Dryoscopus gambensis | reverse complement strand
CGAGAGGAGCGAGTAATTCGCTTTGTCAAGATCTCTGAAGATGCAGAGCGCAATCGGTGTAATTACGGCCCAGTTCCGCTCCAGGACTCTGCCCCCAGAGCTGGAAAAATGAGAGGGTTCAGCATCTTCAGCGCTTTCCTTAACTCTCTTGATGCACTCGCCCTCGTAATAGACCCCATAGGAAAGCAGTCGTCTTTGTCTGGATTGGGGTCGAGTAACTTTTTTCCTTCCAGCAAAGGCAGGCGGAAACATTTTTTACATATTCTTCCTTTTGCAACGGCGTATTTAAATATGAATGTTGATGTTCATAGACAAAGAACTGATTGCACAATAGGGGAGCCCCTAACTAGCAAAACTGCCCTATTTATGAAACTTGTTTCCTACCAGTTTTCTTTTAACGAGAGTGAACCTTTCCACTGATTGTTAAATCTTGTTGATGAGAAGTGTATAGGAAGCCCATATTCCCTTTGTTCTTAGTTTTTTTGTGGATTCATTGGGTTAAAGTGTTCTGATTCTTAAGGGTTTGTTTGTAATCATCACCACCATAATTTCATATCACCAGTAAATTAACTGACTAATGGGTGGCACAAGAAGATCTCCCATTTTTTAAAAATACTGCTATGTGCTAAGACTTTGACGCAATAGTTAAAGTGGAGGAAAAACTGTTTCATGCACTTTACTTTGACTTTTTAATATTTTTTTTTATAGAAGACCTTTTTATTTTACAAAGTCTGCCTTTTGTGTACATTATATATGTTCATAAACTTTTCTGTAACATACTAAAGAAACTGATATTTCAGTAAAGTGTGTTAATGTTTTGCCTTCTTTGGCCTGGATACATGCCTGAGCTTTGACAGGGAAGCACGCATCTCCTCAGTCTTTCCTGATGGGCAATGGAGGCCACCACTTGGCAGCTTCTCACTCCACTGATCAGAATGAACTTTTACTCATTCCCTCTGAGGCAAGGAGGGGTAGAGTTAAGCTTTCAAACACTACCCTTCTCTCATTGCTAGGTGTCCATGGAAGGGGAAAAGCTCTTGGAGTGGCTAAAGTAGTGTGAGTACTTAAGCTGAATAGACATTTATCTGGTTTTCAAAGCCTGAAATGAACTGCTTCTATCTCAGGGCTGTCCCTGAGATAACTGAAGTAGTTTGTTTCAGCAGACTGATAGAGCTGGTGAGAGATAGCTGCTGTCAGCCTTTTTGGGTGCTGGGATTGGATACCAACCTGGTACAGGTCATGGCAGCTGTTTCTGCCCCAAAGGTATGTCCAGGTGAGCAGTTGCTTTCAGTGGTGTTCATACTGTCTTCTCTTCCCATTTTGGTCATCTTGCAATGAGGAGATTGAGGCAGAATTGAAGAATAGGAAAGCTTTTTAATGATGCTGAAATAGTTGGTGGAGGGTTTTTTCCTACAAAAGTTCTGTTCTAGGGCGAAGCAGTAGCAGTGGGCATACAAAATAAAATATTGGCATCTCTTGCTTGCTTTTTTTATATGTGCCAGTATTCATAGAAGAGACCATTGTGTGGTTCAAAATAACGGCCAGAATAAGGACAAAGGATAGACTAATCCTTTCTAGACCCCAAATGCCAGTATATATCCTGCTATAATCAAACAGCAGCATAATCTCTTCTACATCTGGACAGGCAGCTCTTGATGAAGGCATCAGCCTGCCCCAGTGGCTGCTGTGCAAGTAGGTGCTGTTTTCAGTGTCGAGCACTAACCCTCCCTTGAACTCAGGGAGAGCTGTGCATTCCTACCTGCAGGAGGTCTTTGGCCTATTGATATTCGTTGTTTAGATTAAACTTCATATAAGGACAATTTTCATTGGCCATTACAGTGTTGTTGGGGGGAGTTGGGGGTAGTTGCCTTTTTTCAAGGCAACAGTTTTACAAACAAAATTAATGGTTGATTATTAGATGTGTTAGATATTGCATCTTTGTGTATGAGTATTTTTTTTCAAAATGTCCCAGCAGCCTCCAAGACTAGCTTTCATTCAGCTGCTGAACTGTCAAGGCTTTCTATTGAACTTGTATTTATAGTTCACTGCATTTATCTCTACGAACAATGCACAGAATCCCATGTGACATTCCCTTGTCATTTACATGATAATACACAACTTGACTGTAATTCTTAATTCTTTAGCATTGCTTTGTAACTCAGATACAGCAGTTTCTGTCGCATTCACCTCATAAAAATATATTTAAATAATAAACTGCTGGCATACATTTTAAACCACTGTGAAGAGCAAACTGCTGTGCCACAAGCATCTAAGGCTTTTTTTCTGTTTAAGTACTTCTATAATTATGGCACAACTGTGGCTTTGATGGCTAATGGGAAGTAAATCTCGTTTGCAATGTCTTTAGAAACAGAGCCTAGATAATTACCCCTTTCAAGAAGAAACATGATTTCCTATTTGGTGACTGGTAACTACCTCAAGTTATATATAAGTTACATGTTCAAAAATGGCGTAGTTGTAGGTTGGTGTGAAACTAGAGCTGCTGTGCTAGGGAAGCAGTGCCCTGGGAAATGTGTTCATTCAAAAAGGACAGACAAAACTAGCATAGATGGATGATGATATTTCACTTTGTTGCTCTATTTTATTCTTCTGGTGCAGATCATCTGCTTCTGTAAAAGCTTTGAATTATCATTATATTAAGGCAAACTTACTCTTTTCTGTGTGATTTCTTTAAGGCAAACAGTGCTTTGTAAATTAGTGGTCTCATACACTTTTTGCACGCTATTTTAGCTATAAATGCTCTTATATTTGACTTACGTTGCAGAACCAAGGGATGAAACTCTGTAAAACTTGACATGGTGTAACTTCAGTGGCACTCATCTAACTGTGCTTACTTCCAGCAGAGTTTCCTTTGAGTCAGAGTAATCAGACAGGCAAGGAAGGCCATTCAGAATAGGAAGACCTCAGGACCTGAAAATTGTGAGTAGAAGGTTTTTAACAGTAGGATCAGCAGGTTCTGGCTGTGCATTGCCAGCAGCTCAGCAGCACTTTACCTGAGACTCAAGGAATTGTCTGCACAACCTGTGTCAGAATGGGGCTGTAGGGCTTTAGACCTCACTCAGCACAACACTTAAGGATGCACTTCCCACTGCTTTTCACAGGCTTTCTGTGAAGTATGTGCTGACAAGGGAGGCTGCACTGGTGCCTTGGCCAGATGTGGCCTCTTGCACAGATCTGAAGAGGCTGGGTGGAGGTCACAGCCCAGATGTGGTCTAGGTCTGTCCCAAATGTGAGCCAGGAGGTGCTTAACTAAGTAAAGTCGGTAGGACACCTAAGTGCTTAACTGCTAATAGAAGCTTCAGCAAAACAAAACAAACAACAACAACAAAAACAAAACCAAAAAAAACAAAACCAAAAAAACAGCCACCAAAAGAATCAAAAACCAAACCAAACAAAAAAACCCAACCAAAAAAAGAGGACAAATGTAGAGTGAGGATGTATTTAGATCCCCAGTTAAATTCAGAGGGACTCTCCTGATTTTTTCTTTCATTGGAATCTGAGGAGGCTTGTAGAGTTAGGGGGTTGTTACTCCCAGCATGAGTTCATAGTCATTACCTGGGACGTTACCTCCAAACACTACCACGGTGAAGGGAGGACCGAGTTCACAGTTTCTGAGAACTAAAGGGTATCAAAATCGTGCTTGCAGTGGCTACTGCACCCCAAGGGTGCACCAAACAGCAAAGCCTGTGAATTCAGAGGGGTTACGACTTGGTGAAAAAAGCAAGAGTGGCATTTGCAGCACAAATCTCCTTTCCTTCTGTTTGCTTGCATCTGAAATAATTTCCAGTATGGATTTATTTTTAGCGTGGATTTCCCTTTGAGAATTTCCTTCACAGCTTGGGAAGTGCTTCCCAGGTGCAGAGTTCCCTTACTTCATACAAAGCAGCTGCCCTGGGGATAGAGCTGTGTTGACCTCTGGTGCCACACTTCACTGCCCTGCTGAGGCTGTGTCAGCCCATTCAAAGATTGGGGGAATAACTCAGAGCCAATGGGAGACAGTGAAAGTATAGTTAGTAACACTTTGACTCACCGGTCATATAGCATGCTCTTGATATCACCAGCATATTTTTTTGCTTTCCCTTTGAGCTTTGATGCCTTTTTTAATGTTAATAAACTTAGAATTATCTCACTGACATTACTAGGTGGTCCAGGACTGTGAGATAGGAGATTATATTTAAACTTAATCCCATTTTGCATGTTATTCCTACTTTGCAACCACAGCATGAAATTTAATCACTCCTTCAGAGCTGTGCTCCCTGGGTTAAATGCGGCAAAGCTCCCAGGAGAAGGGCTGGGCTGCACAGTAAGCAGTGCCTGCTGGGCACCCACAGAGCTCCTGCTATTCTCAGTGACCTAGAAAACCTTTTACCTTGCTGGCTTGGGTGCTAATTCAGCTCTCCCTTCTGAAGCAATGCGTGCTCATCTGAGCAGAAGTTACTTCCCAATGGGGTGACTCCTGTATTTTCTTGTGAATCAACTGATGTTTTAACAAACATTATCAGTCCCACACTCAGGGACTGTTTAATCTGAGTGTACTTTGGGTATGGGCCAGGAACATGGTGTTAAACTTGTGATGTTTTAACACCCTCATGTGCTGTGGCTTCTGTTGCCCGCTCCAGTGCTGGATGAGTTTATGGGAAAGAAGGACGTACACAAGGCTGCATGAATCAGGACTGCTGCTGTGTGCAGTTGTGAAAGGAGCTGTGCAGATGAAGGAGACTGATCCCATCTGAAAGCAAACCAGTGCTGTACTCAAGGAAAGGAGTTCTGCCTGGATTATTGGAGGATGAGCAATAATAGGACAACAAAGAGGGTCTGACGTTGCAAATGAATTGCCTGGTTTTGCGTGATTCTGCTATTCAGCCACTTCTTGTGGGGTTTGGGTTGAGGGGGGTTGTGTGTGTGGCACTTTGTCCGTTTCTGCAAGAAAACAAACACAAGGGAAGACTGACTGCAAAATGCAGTGATTGCTGATGCAGGCAAAAGTGAGCAGACATCCTGAAGATCCAGACCCTTCCAGTTCCTATCCCAAGGAGGGATATGCAGGTAAGGGGATTTCAGGTGGAATACAAACAATGCAAGCTGGTTACAGGGACAATTAAGACAGGGAGATTTAAGCTCAACTGCCAGGATGTCACCATACTTGTCTACTCTCTGTCACTTGAGCTTTTTAAAGTGACACACTGTCAAGCCAGTCTTCAGTGTCAATCCAGCAGAATGTGTCTTATAAGAAGTAGTCAAAGGCATGAAAATTGCAGAAAAGAAAAAGAGACGTTGAGGCACTTTAAAACAGGCAAATTCCATCCCAGATGCTCCAGCAAACATCCTTTGATGAAACTGGATGGCTGCAGGGATAGTGTTTCCCCCACAGCCCCTTTCTCTACCTTCTGTGACAGGTTTCTTGCAACAACCTCTGAAATGGGTCTTTTTTAGCCAGTCTATGCCACAGAACAAGGAGAAAAATGTGTACCAGGAGATTTTTGGCACTCCTGAGAACCTGCCCTTTCCCTCTGTAGCCTGTTGACAGTTAGTGATCTCGAAAGAATAGGCTCATTTTCAAAATCGCTCATTAAATGCTTTTGTTATCTGGTAGATTTCAGCCTGTGTAACATTATGTATCCTCAATGATTTTTATTGTCTTCAGCATTTTATTCAACCAATTCAATATTATTTGCCAAAATGCATGAAGTACTTTCCCCATTCTCAGTTGTGAGCAGTTCACTACAAGCTCTCTTTTGGTGCCATAAAATCCATTATATAATTTAATGTCCAAGTATGTACAGTTAAGGTTTTCCCAAACTATTTGGACTAGAGGATGCTGTTAACATTGGGGCATCCTCAGAGCTTACACCTACAGCTGTGAAATGATGAGGATTAAGAGGTTTGGGATCAGTGTGGTTTTGTGTGAGGAGTGAAGCTGGGATGGTCCCCTTGCTGCTGCCACACGCTGCTCCTTTTGTTCCCCAAAAGCATGTGCAGGAGTTAAAATTACTGTTGGTCTGTATGGTCTGAGTTGATTTTCACCTTTTGACTAAAATGTAGCTGAAGGGCTTTGTTCCCAATAATATCTCCTAGAAAGCAAAAGGCAGTTGTTTTAAGTGTCCATGTCTATCATGTCCTGTCCCTCACCAACTACCCCTTCCTTAAACTCCCTCTTCTGCCAAAAGCCTTCTTCCCTCATGGTGGGGTTTTAAAAGATGCCGTGCAGTGAAGACAGACAGGCAACTTATCTCAAGTGATAGCAACGCAGTAATGCCACCCAGTAATGAGGTAAGGAAAAAACACATTTTTTATCAGGATCTCCAGCCCCAGCACAAAAGAAGGGAGGTGTATTTCTGCATAATGTATATTTCAGTCAGAAAAGTAATAATTTTTTAATGTGTCTGTTTTGCCAGTTTCCTTTCTGTGTCCTGCTGTGGGGTAAAGGACATTAATAAACTATGGTTTCAAGCTGTTGTTGTGAATATTTTTTAGCCATACATGATTTCTTTTAGGCAATCTAGAAGTCTGCTCCCAGAATTTATTTGTTTAAGTGATTGCAGTTGTGAATTTGCTTTAGTTTGACTGGGTCACCTCTATCACCCCCAAAGTTTTCAATGTCCTTTACTAGATTCAAGCTAAGGGGAGGTAATTGCTTCCTTTGCTTTTTTGAAAACAGAGAGGATTTGCTCATCAGACAAAGAGTTACTTTTTATTTTTTAACAGTGCAGTTCAAAGTAAGGTGGCACAGATTATGGATGAACCTGGATGCAAAGATCTGAAGGATATTAATGGTATTATTTCCTCTCACACAGCTACCCAGCGAAGCAACTGCCCAGTGGAGTTATTCCTGGTTTGATAGCCACCAGAGATCAAAATTAAATCCTCTGCTTGTGATTTGTTAAATGGAAGTAACACACTAAAGTATTTTCTGATTTACAGCCCTGCAGGCGCAAGAGCATGATTTTCCCTGGCGTTTGGGTGCAAAAACTGATCATGAGTATATTCACAATGCGTGTTATTTAAAATACGCTTTTAGAAATGACAAGGAGGACTGACAGTGGTGCCTCTTGCTGCTTTCTTTGCTGACTAATCCAGCAAACTGCTGGGATCCCAGCTAACCAGAACCTGTTGTGAGAGTCCGGATAACAGGAGGTTTTAAGACCTCAAGCACGAAATATTTCAGGTTGTGCCAAAAAGGAAGCCATTATCTTCTAGCTCATAAAAACAATGATGAGTGGTTGGAGCTGATCCAGTTAAACGGATGCTCCTGGGTTGCCTTCTGTTTTTCTTTAATCACAGAATGACAGAATTGGTAAGGTAGGAAGGGACCACTGGAGGTCATCTAGTCCCACCTACCTGCTCAGGCAGGGTCCCCTAGAGCATGTTACTCAGGATTGTGTCCAGACAGCTTTTGAATATCTCCAGGGAAGGAGACATTTTTCTTTAAGAAAAAAAATTTCCCCTCCTTAGGTTTCTATTAGTGCTTCAGGTGATTAAAACTAAATAAGAAATGTAATTGACTTATCAGTGGATAGTCCAGATAGTTATTTTACTTGTGTGTTGCTCTTCCCAGTCAAGGCACATAAACAAGGCACTTTTTATCAATAATGAGTCTCCAGGCAGCTTCATTTCCTAGACCTTTCCTACACAATCAGGGCAGTGCAGTAACTACAACTGGTATTCCTTGAAAGGAAGCTATACCCATACAAATAATTAAAACTAATCATGTATCTTATAAAAGAGAATATTTAGGATTTTTTCCTTGTGAATCTTAACAAAGAGGCTACAATTTTTTTCCTCTTTCAGACTGTCAGGTTTAGCTCCTTTATGCTGAAGGCAGAGGAGACAACTTCTTCCTATGACAACATCTACTTCTGATTAAACAGCACAGCAGTCCCATCTGTCTTAGCAGTGCTTTTGGTGACATCAGTAAGGTTGTCTCTGATCAAAGAAGCATAGTACAGGTAGGCTACTTACTGAAGTATGGATCTAAGGCTTGGTTGCTTCATGGGTGATGTACTGATGCTTTGTGAGTGTATGGACAGTTTGGGTTAGTATGTAGATCACGGATGCTTATGCAGTGTCAGAAATTGATGTGAATTTTGACACCAGTGAATTCAAGTGTTAGATAGGCTCTGTTTCACACTGGGAGAAGAAAACCCGCAGTCAGCCCCACCCCAGCCATCTCCCTTCCTCCTCTTTCGCCTCCCCCTCTCTTCAGTTGAAAATAGATGTTTACGCCACAGAGCAAGCCAAAGCAACTTCAGGCAGGATCAAAACAGGTGGCCCATGAAGCTGCAATGTCTGTGCTAAGCCCAGTGTAATCCCGTGTCAGCAGAGTGGCAGCTGGTGCAGAAGGTGGAGCTGGGCTCCTCCAGGAGCAGTCACCCTGTCTGCCACAGCACCATGTCACGGCTCTGTGCTCTGGCTGGCCACATCACCAGCTGTGCTGGGGACCAGGAACTGGGACAGGCACAGCTCTCTTCCTACACAAGAGGGAAACCCAACACACAATCTCTAGCAGGTACTAAGTGGCAAAAAATTTGATGTTTCTGTAAATTTGCTAATACAAGGTATCTTCTTGCTCCAGACTTGTTGCTTTTCCCTGCCAGGATCATCCTCAGCACTTCAGTAGCTAAGGCTGCTCTTGAGACACAGTTTGACCTCAGAGGTGGGAAGCAAAAGTGGAAGGATCCATCAGGAAGAAGGGAGACATCCTGCAAGTCAAGGCTGCAGCTGTGAGCTGCTCAGCTGAAGTTTGCGGTCCTTGCCAGTGGAAAGGCTGGAATAGGGGCACTGTCAAAACACGGAGGTGGGATGGCTACTTCTGCAAGAGGCTCAAAAGAGTCTGACCAGCAGGGAGGAACATGCTCCAGCAAACTCATTTGTTCTGATGGCATTTAAAATGCTTAAATCCATATTATCTGGAAAGAGAACTGGAGTGTATTGACTCCTCACTTTGTTCAAACTGTTCGACACTTTCTCTTTACCATCCAGGTCATTTTTGCTTCTGTCCACACTTTGCTTCAAGTTCTCAGGTATCACTGATGTTCACACGTGCTGGTACATGTTGTACCATACACAGACCAGTCTTCCTGCCCCAGGGTCACACTCCCTCCTCTTTGTTACTCTGCATTAGGAGGACCTGCCCACACAAATGGTGCCCCAGAAACACCAGCTAGGGTGGTAAGGAACACATGACATGCTCTTTTATGCTGAAATGCAAATAAGTGTTTTCCTCATTGTAATTTTTCAATCTGCTGTCATTTTAATGATACCCATCCATTTCTTTCAATTCCAGCAACTATCAAGTATGTTCAGAGTCATCAAGAGAATTCTTTCTCAGAAAGAAAAGTATACTCACAGCAAAACTTTAAAAATTATCCTGCCTGATATGAATTACTCACAAAGCTTGTTAAAATTTCAGTTCTCCATTTGCATAATAGCTGAAAAATATAGGTGTGCCAGATGGAGTCTTTTGTGCATTAGAAATTACAGAATTTTGACTTCTAACATTTCAGATGTGCATACATCTTCCTGAAATTGTTAGGACAGGGCATATACAAGAAAGGCATTTCCAACATCTCTGAACAGCTGCCAAGAATCTAAGATATAGCATGGATGCATAATAAAGAATAATATTCATGCTTAATGATAATGACATGGACGATTCAGAGACAATAAATACTGTAGTAATATTGATTATGTGCTTTGAACTTTTGCAGAGCACTTCATGATGGATTCAAAGCATTTTATGAAGATGAGTTAGGCATCACAGTGCTCTTGTGGCATGTGTCTTACTGCTCTCCTGTCACAGAGAGAAAAACCCGTATGGAGAAACCATAACAGGATGTTGCATGGCACTGGCGGAGCCAGAGCACGTAACTTGGCAGGAAAGCATCACGGCCAGTGATGGGTGAGCTCCAGCAAATACTGCATTGAAGGTGGAAGTGAGCAAAGGCAAACCTTGCACCCATGCAGCCAAGACTTGGGCACGGGGTTTTTTCTACCCGCCATGCTGTGCAGGCAGCAGCACTCTCACTTCAGCAGCACTCTCAATGCTGCTGGCTGGCGGAAGCCTTCACCATCTGCCATGGGCAGGAGGGGCCCTTGTTCGTGGCGCCTCCAGGGACCCACTTCCCCAGAGCTGGCAGCTGGCGGGCTCAGGCTGCCCACGCTGCTGCCAGGAGCCAGCAGAAACCTCACTCCTGCTGCTTCCCCCAAACCTCTGCCCAGTGCTGTGTTGCTGCCCTTGACGGAGCAGAACAGCCACATTGAAGAGCTCCCCTTGTTTCCTAAGAATACCAGGCAGGCTTCAGGGTAAAGAAGAGGTGATGCAGTCCTGGAGTTGTAGATACAAGCCTCATCCTTGCATAATTGCATGTAAAAGAAAACTGTGACATCTTTGTCTCATATTTCTCCCAGAGTCCTTGTGTGACACATGCCTTGAAGGACAGTGATGTGAATTCAATGGAATAACCCAACTGCAAGTACTCCTCAGTATCCAGATGAATTATTTTTGTCCTCATATTTAGACAAGATCTTTCTGTTCTTAATGAGCACAAATGTGGCATCAATGGCTCACATGCCTACATCTGTTGGTCTTCTGGGATCTTGACCCCAGAAAGATGGCTTAATGCACAGCCTTCAAGTATGCTATAAAATCTAGGAGGTTTTGCCCAGCAATGCTGTATTAACTGCACACATTTTCTGCAAAGACTCTGCTCTTTGTGCCTGCCCTTGCTAGCAGTCAGACAGAGCATCTTTGGATACACTATTAACAAGAGACCAGGAAGAAGCTCTGTGCTGGTGAAGCCGTTCAGGTCAAGCTTTTCCTCTTTACCTACTTCTGACCCACGAGTGCCAGGCTTGCAATGTGCAGGTGGCAACTTGCTTTGTGGTTAGTCCAATGTGGTGCTCTCATCCCTCTGGGGTTATCTCTGGGCTCCTTGTAGCAGGCACTGCCCACTCCCACGTGCCACTGGCCCAACCCCATACTTGGGTTTCCTTTACCTCAGCAGGGGCACACACGGCCCCACAGCACACCTGATTCCAAGTCGTTCCTGGAAGACCAGAGCTTTGAAGCTGAAATTTGAAAATTTGTGATCGGAGGAGTCAGTGCAACACTATATATTAGCACAGGCATGTTCACTTATAGGGGGCATGGTAATGACTTGAACAGATTTGGGATTTCAGTGCCCTTTTTTCATGTGGATGTGGATAGACATTCAGCTAGGAAATGGTTTTTCCACTGCCTTGCTGTTGGTGTAGGAATTTGTACTTTGTGTGGATCATAATGACTGTAAAATTAAACCTTCCAAGAAATGTATAGTTTTATGCATTTTGCTCATACTCTATTTGTGTAAATAAAACCCTAGGGAGAAAGCAGAAGAAAATCAGGCCATTTTATGCTGTTGACTACCTAATTTAATCATTGTTCCCAAGTTCAGACTAACTGAGTTTGGAAAAAAAAAACCAAAATCTTTATTAAGACAAGGTAGTTAATTTAAATCACTAAATATAGGTGAGGGTTCTGTAGATCATCCGCTACCAAATACAATTTTATCACAAATGTCACCTAGTATTAGCAAAAATTTCCAGGGTTCAGGAACACAGGACGGACTTTCTTTTGATTTAAACCACTGCAGCTTGAAAACTGATTTTCTAGCTTTCTGCCAGTAGAAGTCAGATCAGAATCAGATTTAGAATATTATTAGCCCAAAATATAAATGTTTGATAATGCTTGGTAGGTTTTTATGTTGTTGTTTTGTTGTGATTTTTTTTTCTTTATGGGAGTTTTCTTGTTTTGGTTTGGTTTGGGTTTTTTTTTTTTTTGGTGGGGTTTTTTTTTGAGTGAGTATTGGGTGGTTTTTTCCTATAACTACTTTTTGAGACTAACTTGTTAGAATGTTTGTCTGTTGAAAGCTGCTGATGATTCTGTTAGTTTGCATTAGACTGTGAGTACTGTCAGCTGAAATAAATCTGGCATTCATATTCTCCTCACAGAGCCTCAAGTTTTGCTCTATCAACACTTTTCTTAAGTTCACTGCATTAAGGATTCAGTATGACAGGTTTGCACCTGGAGGCAAAGCCTTCCCTGAAACCCCAAGTCTTTAATTTTCCTTTGTTCAGGATGAAATGATATGTAAAGTATGTGTTGCCATGGATGCAAAACTGAGAGCCTATTGATCCTCCCCTTTTCCAGGTAGATTTCAAGCAGAATATTTAACATCAGAGGGCACTATGGCGTGGATTCCCAGACAGAGACAGATTGGGGCAGGAAGAAACTACTTTAAAATTGCAGTTCCCATAGCTCAAAAGTATCCTGGTGAAATAAAGCAACTTGTGCCCCCTGGGGAAGCTGCTGGACTTGTTTCCCATGTGCTCAGCAGCATTCCTCTGCCAGCACTCCCTCTCCTCCTCCATGCGTTCCCACCATGCCAGTGACATGGTTCATTCCCATTTTCCCCCCCAAACACACTCAGAGTTGAGCTGTGTCCCAGGTAAGAAATTTGGTGTGTATGCCACAGACAAAGTAGCAATCGTGTTTTAAATGCCATGGGAGAATGCTGTGAAGGTGGATGTCTGCAAGTGCTGCCGGAGGATCCCCAGCTGCTGAATAACCCGGCAGGGTCAAGCTACTCATCCAGCTAGGGCAAGCAGATAGGGAGAGTGGAACACACTGCCACTCACGGCTCAGGGACTTCTGGAGACAACACCTCTGCTGCTGTGTTTTTCTCTTGCAGCAGATGAGAGCAAGCACCTGGTTTTTATGCACAGTACACCGGGTAGTGTTGAGCGTCTGTAAGAGGCAATCATCTCACAAGAGTGTTATCATGCCAGAGAGGGACACAGTTGGGCTGTGGTATAAATAAATACATTTCAAAAGTGGTTTACAATGTTTCCCTAACTTAATTTCAACCTTATTTTTTTATACCTATTTTTTTTCCCATGGCTTCATACCCTTTCCTTTCAGGAGCAGCATACTTAATGGAACATCAATTTTCCACTGTAATTGTGTTGGACTGTGGCCTCCACAGAACTCCACTAAAATTGTTTTATTTAATTTGATCTAAAGAGTGTAGCGTTGCCTCCACAGACTTGAACCAAAATTAACTCATTTTGCTTCAGATTAATTTTTTTCCCCACAAGATTGCATTCTTACAGCCTGCACTTGTTCTTCGTTGTCATAAGCGCACACTTTCATCCAGCCTGGGTCATGTGTTAAATGCCTTTTTCGGGGGGGTATTGTTTTTTATTGCTGGGCAAGCTCTGAGTACTTGTGGGCAGAGCACCACCAGAGCCCTGCTCAGCAGTGCAGGTTCACAGTGGAGGAGGCCAGAGTTGAGCACCAAGCTGAAATTAGCTTCTCATTCAGGCAGCTCAGTCTCTGTTATTGGGGCAGAGGAAGGTGAGGGCATCTGCAGAAGCAGCAGGGACCATTGTTTCCCTTGTTTCCAACAATCACCCTGTTGTAGGGCCCTTGCTCCTTTGTCATTCATAAGAGCCACTGCTGCAGAAAGGCACTTTATTTTTTCTAACTGAAAAGGGCTTTAATAAAGCTATTGTATTTGATCACTGGCTAAGGAAACAATAATTTAGCATAATAGAAAAAGATCATTAATGTTCAATGAACCTAACACTCTGCTCCAGTTTTTTGTTGCCCTAGAGGGATGGAGTAAACTCTTCTTCCTTAATTGAAGACTAAATAGAGTACATTTCATTTTTCATTTCCAGCACTTTTTCCAATAGGCTTGTGATGTTCGCTAATGTGTGCTGAAAGGGGTGGACTGCCTGGCAGCAGCAGAGAAATTGGGTGGGAGGGTTTAGAGCACATAAAAACTCACTTGTTCTTCATCGGACAGCTCTCTAGGGCCTTCGACTTCTTTCTTGACAAGCCTAATTTCTAAAGCCCCGAAGGACCATGCCAAGGAGATGCAGTAGTCCATTACATTACAAAATAGAGAGGAACAGAGGACAACACTCACATCTCCAAATGTCCCACAGCCATCTTTCCGTGGGACACCTATGTCCAGGGACACTGCTAAAATTGGGGTCTTTTTTTGACTGGAAATGCAATTTTGTATGAAACCAAGCTGATAAAAATACAGGCAGGAGGTTTGCACCACTGCAGCTCTGGATTCAAATCCAAGGCCCACTCCCAGGAAAGTGCAGCCATTGTACTTTGCACTGGAGACAGCTCAGGGCTGCATCCACCTCTACAAATCACTTCAAACACTTTAGCATTGTCATTTGCAGTCACCCGCACTCATGTCCCCCTCCAGAGCCACAGCACAGTTCCTGTCCTGAGTGCTCCCCTCACGCATGCAGGAAGGTGCCTCTGTGTCCTTTGTCAGTATTGTTGGCTGCGAGGTTGGCTCTGGCTGCTGTGGCTGGAATGGGAGTGAGCTCTGGCCACGTTCACTGTGTAAGATGAGGAGGTGAAACACACGGCAGACACTGCTGTTTCAGCTCTGCCCAAGGAGCTTGCTGAATAAAACGCCTGAGCTCAGCTGTCATGAAACAAGCAACTCCACAGAAAAGCTGTGGCACAGCTAATAGCATCAGCGTAGCCTTCATTTAGTGCAATAAAAAAGGGCACCACTAAGGACTGGTTTTCCCCTTGAGTTTTTCTTGATGGAATTTGCCATCAGAGAATGCACCATCCTCATTCCCTGATGTGCAACAAAACTAGAGGACACAACAATCAGCAGTAAGAAGCAAATTGAAGCAAGCTGGGTAGCAGTGCTGCAGCAGGAACTTAGCCTAAATAAATAATAAAGGACTTAACAGTGCATGTTGCTACACTGCCTGATGTTCAGGCCAGACATCACTGACAAAAGCCATGCCAATTGCAGTGATAATTAACAACAAGATTAACTACAATTGCTTGTTCCTGCGAGTCCCTGGTGATACAGAGCTGTTTTGTTGTCCCTGAGGAGTCTCTTTGTGGGCGCAACTGGGTGTCTGTGCGTGCCTTGCAGAACACTGCATGTTTGGGCTCCCAGGGTGCAATTTTTGGGGATGTTGGGCTCTGCCGGGCCATGGGCTTGCCACAAACTCTGCCCTCTGATCCCAGCAGGCGGCATTCCCGGTGTAAGGCCTGGAGGACCACCCTGGCCCTGCACTGCAGTGGGAGTGCCAGGCGTGGGGGATCGCGGTGCCCCATGGCCCTGAGCAAGGTGGGGTCTGGAGCAGAGTGCTGGCCTGTGAGGGAGGGAACACGTCACCATCAATGGCAATCGGTGCTTTCCGTGAGGGAAGCAGCTCGGAGCTCCTGGCATAACATATTTGTGCACGTGGATCTTGATAACCATCAAAGTGATTTCCTGGACGTCTCTGCCACCCAGCCGGCCTCTCCTGAGCACCGCCAGCCCACTGCCATGTCACTCCAGCAGCGGCTGAGCCTGCAGGCCTGCCCTGTCAGGCGACAGCTTGAGGCCTGTTCCAGCAACCTGCTGGCACAGGGTGCCCTCATAAACCTGGTAGGTCTCTCTGTAATATCTCCCAGGAAGTTGCTTGATGGCTGCTTTCCTGGAAGTCAAATAAAAGGGCAAAGCAGTGGGAGGCTTTTAAACTACTAACTAGACATGGACAGGGAGGATACTTGGATGAAGCCCCAGGGATTGGAAGTTCATTACTCAGCTGACAGTCATGTTGTTCATTAACAGACAAAACAGTCAGTGGAAGAAGCTAGCACTCCCTGTGTTCTCCCATGTTCCTTCACTGCAGGATGCTTTGGGAAGTTCCTTCTCAATCCAGTGCTAGTGAGGGAGGGGAATGGAGTGGTTCAGGGTGGTCTGTTAGCAAAATATCAATCCTCAAGCCTTCAAGTTGCTTCCAACCGTAACAGGCGGCTGCTGCCATGTGATGATTACTATGGGCAGTGCATACACCAAAAGTGTTGCCTCAGCTGGCAGGGTTATCTAAAAGGCTAATGGTGAGGGGTTTTTCTCCAAGTGCTAGATTAAATCATGGTGCGAAAAACATGCTGTTATTACTTAACATATTTTGTATGTAAAATTGTGATTTCAGTCTTCAGGATTTATAAGAACGGCTCCTGTTTTGTGCCCAGAGTCCATTGTGACTCTGGTGGAAATTAGGCATATTAAAGTTTTTCTGAGAAATAAAGGCTGTTTATCTAGGGGAATGAAAGAAATGTAAAATGAAGTCTTCATCGAGGGAGTAGGCTGTGGTCTTTCTTTAATGCTTCAGGTTACTCCTGCAGATCACAACTTTTCCTTATTTCTAAAGGAGGTGTCACACCACAGACCTGTTCATACAAGCAAGGTTTTTATACAGCTGTGGGTATTTTTGTTTGTCCATGTCTGCTTTTAGACATTAAGTAAATCAGTAACTACAGAAAATCAGGGAGAAACATGGGGTTGGGTTGAGTTTTTTTGGAGAGTTTTTTTGGAGGAGGGAAGGATCCCTTGTTATATTTTGTGCCTTGGTTCAAGCTACAACTAAAAGAATGCTAGAGCCTTTGAGACAGCCTCACCTTCTTAAAGTCTTTTCTGGAGTCTGGTTTGGAATAAAGTGACCTCTGGCTGGCCTGGTGTTGTAGTATTCCTGACAGGCCTTTCTGTCACTGCCTGCCCCCTATGCTCCCTGGAAGTTGTTCATAATCTGCCTTTGATCCGTGCTGACTCTTACTTATAAAGTACACAGGTTAAATTAATTGAGTGTTACTGATTTATATTTACCAAAATTTAATCATTACCCACCCATCTCCATTACTGACAAGATAAATAGTTGCTAGCTAAAGCTTTAATTTCCTTGGAGTACCATTTTTCTTGAAACGAGTTTGCAAGCTGGTGTTCATCGTGTTCTCTGACACCTTCCCAGGAAATTGGTGCCTGGCTGCACCATCTGTGTGAGATGGGCTGCGGCTGAGGCCACTCACACAGGTAGAATTGTAATGAGTTAGAAGTGCTCTGCAGGACAGCATCCACATCTATGTGTTGGTAGGCTTCCTGCTGTGTGGAGTGAGGGTGGGTCGGGTGGAGGCCAAATAAAATGGATTTGTGTATGCTGGAAAGGCTTTAACGGCTAACATTTTTTAGCACTGGAGTAGATCACAATGTCTGTAATGTGTGTGTAAGCCTAAAGGACTCACCTCCTGTCCCAGCAAAGGAGTGCCCCTGTATGTTGTCATCGTGCCAACTTATTAGTTTATGAATGCTTCCTTTAGAGAGAACAGTAATGCAAACCAGCTGGGACAATATCTTGCAGAAGAGCAAGGGAAACCAAGGGTGCAGAGGGTGCCTCATGCTGATCAGTGGTCAGAGCTGTGGACCCAAAGTGCAGCCAGGTCACAGCTGAAGCTGGAGTCAGGTGGAACTTGTGCATAAATCTCTCTAATTTCATGCTCAGTGTCTGCACTGGGCACAAGTGTCTCTTGAGGAAGGGAAAAATGTTCATGTTTTTTCCCTCTATCAGTCACTTCACGGGACTTAGTCCATAGTTAATGGACTACTGGGATGTTTCTTGGCTCATTTAAATCATTCTGCCTTCTATCTTGAGTATTGCCAGTCCCTCAGGATACTTGACACCAATGCTGCTTGGAAAAAGGAGTATCTGTTTGGAAGCCATCCTGCTGGCATACCATCTGTTAGAAGTTTATGGTTTCCTTTGCTTGGCAACTTGGGGCACCTGTGTGAAAATATTGTGGCTTTTGATTTTTATCTCTTGCTGCTATTTGTGCTTGTTATGTCACAAGCTGATTGCTCAAGACATAATTGTGCTGTCCAAAGTGGAGGATGCAGTACCTACGAAGTGTAGTGATTGGCACTCCAGAAGCATCATGACACTTAGGGTGAGAAAGGCAGGTGAGGATCAGGGGAAATTCATTCATTTCCATGCACCAAACCCCAAATACGTGTGAAACGGGATTTTATTTAGTTTTGTGACTGGTAAATGAAGTTTAGAAGAGCTCTTCAGAAGTGGGATGAGTACCATGAAGTCAAAAAGTCTTGAGGTAGTGGTAATTGGTGGTATGGCAAGGGGGCATTCGCCTGCATCAGGAGGAATTCTGTTTGTGTGAAACAAGGGGCATCCAAAAAACCCCAGACTGTTGTTTCTGTGGTTGGAAGCCATCAGTGCCCTCAGGAGGCGATCACCTTTCCTGTCTCTCATTGTCTCTGGTGGTACAGTTAGCTTAGCCCAGTCTTTGCCCCACGCTTACTTTGGAAAGCTTCTGTACCAGCACTGATTACCCCATCTGTGCTGTGATGTGCCCCTGGAAGGTTGAAACCATGGGTAGCTATGGCATCTACACCACTTCTTTGTTTCCATTGGGAGTGGAGGTAAGAACCAAAGTGCCTGATAGCAGATGATGCCTGTTTGGTGTAGCAGTTTCTTGTTCCTAGTGGGCCATGGTAGAAGGATAAAGCAAAAATAGCAGCATGTTGATATAAAAATCCAGTAGGCTTGTTGATACATGGTCTGGATTACTGGGCAGAAACACAAAGAGGACTTCCAGCATTCTTCCTGCTCTCCCATGTGTGGACAAGAGGGAGTTTGTCAAGAGTGCTATCTGTGAGAGGCTAGATTTGGCAAGGAGCTTTAACTTAAGTGTCACATCTCCCAGCTTTGGAGTTATTAGGCAACTACCGTGATACCAAATGCTCATCTGATTTAGGGCCTAAGCTTCCCCTGTTATGTGTGAGAACAGTTACTGCCTGAGAGAGTGATTTAGGAAACCCAGAATGTGGATCCATGAGGTCGACAGATGCTTAGGAGAAATATATAGTTTAAGCTTTATCCTTTGTCTTCCATGCCAAGGAGAACACCTGTTTCATCTTAGGACATACAGCAATGAATCTTCTCCCTTTTTTGTATTCCAACTAATTATTTATGCAGAGAGGAGGAGATACTGAGATTTTGAGTCCTGCCCCAGAAGGACAAGGAGACCAAGAGCTGGATCACTTTTCTTGAGAGGACCTGGCCTCAGGTCTGTCAAACAGAGAGCATCACTGAGCCTGACCATTGTTAGAATGGTGATGGCTATGAAAGAAAGGCGATCATGAAAGCATTTTTTAAATTTGTTTTACATGTGGCCTGCCTGTGGCAAAGGCAAAAGAATGCCTCAGCGGATGAATTAGATGGGAAACAATGCACAAGGCTGCTGCCAGGCTCTTTGGTCTCTGGGACTTAGGCAGTCTCCTTGCTAGAGAAGGGAAAGAGAATATCTAGAGTATTTTGTTGGTAGACACTAAAATGTCTTTAGGATTAGATGGGAGTTGAGGATTGATGTTTTGGAAGTCAGCATTTGAATCAAGGTTTAGTTATCTAAGCCTCCCTCTAGCAAGGTGTCTGGCCATTTTTTGGATTCTGTTCTGTTAAATGCTGTAGATGAAATCAGAAAATGCTCCTGGAAAACAGCTCCATTAGACTTTGCCTCAACTCTTTCATTTGCCAGCAAGCTGCTGCCTCTCAAATAAGAGCAACATTTTTTTTCGCAGGGAGTTGTTGAAGCAAATTAAAGAAATATTAAACAGGTATTCCTAAAGTGCCTCACACTTCACATTTTCTCTCCTGAAGCATGAATCCTCGATTGCTTCCTTAATTAGTACTTTTAAAATCTCTCTACATTCCCATTTATAAATAAATCAAAATAGATATTCAGAGTATTAATTTATCAGGCACTCAATGTGCACCCTAGAAAAGCAAATTTAACACCTGTGCATGCAAGGAATGAGTGCCCCCCACAAACTCCTGAGCCACTGACTTTGTTGGTGGCACTGGAGCATCCAGGAACTTCTGTCATAGCTCAGCTTCATTAACAAGGATACAAAAAAGCCATGAGAAAAATGAATTGCCTGTGCAATTACATTTAATTTTCTTTCTAGAAGGTTTCCCAGTTCACTTGGCAGCTATTCTTTCTTCTTTTTTTTTTTTTCTTTTGCCAATTCATGCTTTCTTTCATTTTTTTCCCATTCTTTCTTGGTCCTTTTGACTGAACAAAAGCAGTCCCGCAAGGGCAGGCTAATGTATTCATAGTTTTGCTGCAACTTGGCTGATAAAATAAGCTGAAAAAATTGCTGCCTCCTATTGTTTACTGAGACTCTTTGTTGTGCTTTGTAGAGTTGAAATGAGTGCTGTCTCGTGCCCTCTGCTCCCCATCCTGACAGAACAGAGCCTGTTGTGTGGAACCTGTTCAGGCTGGAGATGGTGGGAAGGCTAAAGTTCAAGTTCACAGACCCAAAAGTAAGTTACAGAAATGATTGCTTGTTTGAGCATTTGCTTGCTTGCTGCTTCCTTTCATTCTCCTTGATCTAAGTGCAGTGTATTGTTAATGCCTATCTGAACATTGCATTAAATTCTAATTACGCCTGCCAATCGAAAAAGCTCAGAAAGCAGCCTTCAAATGTGCCTAGTAGTAAGTTGTATTTTCACCCACAATTTTCTGACTATGTACATGTAATGGGTTTGTGACGGTTTGTTGTTTTGTTTTTTGTTTGTTCATTTTTCTCTGAACTGCAGACAAATACCTAATGAACTTATACCCCAATGTTTATGTTAATGGCTAAATTTCATTATAAAATGGCTTTGAACAAACATCATGTGAAAGGTCCAGACATTACCAGGCTGTAGCTATGTTCACACTGGAGGATCACAGAGAACTCAAAGCTGTTCTTAGCTCTTCATGCAGTGTCAGAAAACATTCCAGTGCTAACATGATTGGGGAAGGCGAATCATTCTGTTAGGTCTTTTTGTAAATAAGAGAGTATTGGAGTATTGGATCCTCTATCTGACAGTGGAGCAAGAGCCACCAATAGTTACAGTTAGTGTAAATCCTAATTTGCTAACCAAAATCCAAAAGTGGAAGTATCAAATGATGTGGCTTTGGACCTTCCACTGAGGCATCAGGGGAGAGGAAGCTGGAGGTCAGAGCCACCATCTAGTAGTACCACTTTATAAACACCCCTAAAAGTAGAGAGGTGGTTCCTAATCCCCAACATATCTGTCAAATAAAGCATTTTGATAGGCTTGAGATTACAGTATTTGGTACAAGATTTTCATGACTGTAAGGAAAAAACAAATAGGGATCACACATTACAAAAAAAGTCCCAAACCTCAAAGTCTGTAATTTCCTTTCAGAAAGACACCAGAAGCTTAGCTGCCTTATTTTGAGAAAAATGGAACAGGATAAAATAATAGCATAAACCAGAGACTAGAGTGAGACTAGCTGAGTTACCCCAATAGGTCTTTCCCATCTCTAGCACTCAGCACCTATTTTCCTGTGGAGCACAACGGTGGTTTCTGCCCTTTGGAACTGCTGAGTCTCATACTTCAGTGCTCGTGAAGTTTGCATCGACTGTGGAAGTGGTATAGCAGTTGCAAACCAAAGCTAGGCATCTGAAAGGCCATGGAGGAAGGTTGAGTCTGAAAACATGCTGCTCCTAGATAGGTTATCCTGGCTCATGGACCTTAATAAGAGATCTCAGACTAATTAAACTTTAATACTATGGTTGGGGAAGGCTGACAGCTCTGCTCTAACCTGACCCATTTCTCAATGTGCTTCTGTGCCTGTCTGAATTTTTCCCCTTCCTTCCCCTGCTGTAATCCTTATTGAACATCTGCCCCAGCCAGGAACAAATGGGCATTTGTTCTCTGGATGCCTCGTCCTTGTGGATACTCTCAGGTCCTGAAATCCTTCAACCCTTTGCTCCTCTGCCACTTCCCCCCCCACAACTCCATAAGACTTGATTAAGCCAAATGCTGAGATCCCGCAGGTGCTGTAGTTATTTTTAGCAATAATGTTAGAGCTCTGCAAAGGGTAGCGGAAGATTTATGATTTTGTCTCCTACAAATCTCGTGGCTTTTCCTTTCTCTTCTACAACTTGGATGGATTCCAACATCCCCCAAATACTGAAAATTGCCTTTTATTTCTTTAATTAAAGAGCTGTGAAAGCCAGCAGTTTTGCCTCATGACTGTGGGGCAGAGTGGGTCCCTCGTCCCTTCTGAAGTTCAGCATGTTGAGCTCTTGTCTGCAGACACTGCAAATCTTCATCCTGGAAAATGCCTTTTTAGCACTTTCTGAGCTGGGGGAGCTGGGAGAAGAAAGGTTGCTTAAGCATCTGAGCACCTAAACACAACTTTCATAGCAGATGCTTGCATTATTTTCTACTTCAATGTTTTCATCCACTCTTCCATTTCCTCCTGCAGCTGACATATTTGTGCTTGACTTCAGCAAGTTCCTAGTTTTTACTTGTGCAAGAGTGGGCAAAGACCTTTTCTCATTAAGAAATGTCAAGAATTAATTTGTGTCTCTCTTTGCTTGAGCCTTGAATGTTACTCTCCTTCCTGGGCACTGCACACTCAAACATGGCCATGGTGTTTCAGTATGACCAGGATACAGCTCCTTCCATGGATTATTTTCCCCAAGTCAGGCATGCCATACACTATAGCTGTTTCCTGGTACACATCCCAAACCCATGTTTACACCCCACTTAAAATGAATTTGATGCATCAGGGAGCCAGATGCAATTATTATGTATTTTCCAGCACGTGTTTAGCCATGCAGGTGGGCCCACTTGTGCCAGTTGGGAGCTGTTGTTTTCTCTGTGTCCTCCTCTGGCTTGCAGTCCTCCTCCTCCTCCTCACACACAGGGAGAGCTACGTTCCTGGATTATGGGGGCACAGAAGGTAACTTCATGAAGGATCACGAAAAGTTATCGCTATCTAAATTATTCTGCTTTTCCAAAAGCAAAATTTCTCTTTGGTGCAGCATTTCCTAAAACCTTGATGATTATCAGCAATGCCCAGTAATGTGCCTTTGCAGCAATGCTGTACGTTTTGGGCAGTTTGGGGGGTTTTGTGGCTCTGGACACAGGAGTAGCTGCTGTGTTAAGAGCACTCCACTTCTTCCTCCACTGAGCAAGGTTTGCAGCGTGGCTGTGCTGTGGTGCCAGCCATTGTAGGACTAACCAGCTAGGGGTGTGTCCAATTATACATTTCCTCATACAAACATGAAATCAATACGCTGAAGCCATTAACTAGACTTCATAAACTTCAGCTGGCAAGCTTTCTGGAGCCTGTTCAAAGAGGCAGCTGGGTTGGCTGAGAGTGAAGCTCAGGGCATTTCTTTTGTATAACTGGTGAGGAGGACACAGGCAAGCCAAAAGGGAAGAAGATTTAATTACCTTGTTTCAACCTCAAGTTAAAAAAAAAAATTCAAAAAATCGAAGATACCTCTATATTTTCAGTATTATCAGTGGAGAAATTAATCCTTCCAACATCTGAGTAGGATTAAAAATTTGTTCTTCCTACCGTCATCAACACCTCTTTTTGGTAGGAATCAGTGAGTTAATTCTGGTAACTTCTGGTTTTGAAAATTGTGGTTCTTTTGCCTGAACAGCTGAATGAGATGACTGCTGTTTTGACAAGCAGACCAAAACTGTCAGGCTCCTTTTCCCTGTAGGTGACTATACTTCATATTCCTGGTGCCAGATAGTATTTGACATTTAATTTAGGACCCTCAGTGCCTGCATATAAAGCTTTACTATGATAATAGTGATAAAGTGTCTGAGTGTGGGATTTGACAGTCTTTTCTTTATCCTGGTACATCCCCATGCCCAGTTTGGGCTGAAAGATCTGACTTGAATTAAGGAGAGGAGGAGACTTAGCCCTGAATATTTTTTTAATGATTTGAGAGGGGCTTACTTGAAGATAAATATCTAAATATGAATCTTATTCTGGCCATGAGATCTTTCACTGGCTCACTCCAAAGCTGGCAGGCAGAATTTATTCAGAGGAGAAAGAATGGGTGAGGGATAGGGTCAGCAGAAGGACCTTCTGCATGTAATTCATCCAGTTACTCATTTTCTTACAAAATAGCACATACTGTATCGATCAGTAGTGCATTTCCCATAGAAAAAATAGTGCTAATAGTATCCACAAGGCTGTGTGTGTACTGAGGAGGAGATAGCTGGATTTTTTTCTGAAATCATGTTCAGTTGCATCTGCAGTGAGGGTGCTTTAGTCTATCCTTCCGGGGGAAGTAGGTCAGGTCAGTAGCTCTCAGAAGCAGAGGTCAGTGATGCCATGGCAGCTTGTCCCCTTTGGGGAGCAGGGGCTGCACTGTTCTGGAGGGCATAACAGAGGAGCAAATGACAGGGACAATATGTCTGTCTTTCATCAGCAGGCAGACTTGGAAAGAGCTGAGGTGGTAATGCTGGGGCCCAGGCTGTGTCAAGTCAGTGGTGCATCGTCCTTGCAATTCCTCTCCCTGGTGCACTTCCACAGGCTCTCTGCAGCAGCAGGAGTTGAAGATTGTGGTGTCAGTGCCTTAGGATCTTAAACACATGTTATTTTTATGCCTAACATACACACAGTAGCTGTCCTGCCCTCTGACTGCAGAAGGCTGATTTACTCAGTGGTCTTTAAGTTGTGCAAAAGGTGGCACAGAAATAATCCTTGTCTCAAGAGATACAGGAACACAGCGGAAACTGAGCTCATTTCTTTTCTCCTTCTGCCTTCCACCATTTAAAAATGCCCTTTTACTGGGATCAACACCAATGCTTTGTCACTTGTGTTAGCTGAGTGGTGAGAAAAAGCTGTGGTGAATCATGCTTTTAATGTGCAGATTAAAATATTATTCATCAGTGTGTTGGAGACAGTCCTGGTAGAAAGCAACTGGGAGATAAATTCCTACAGGAAGATAAAAACTGTTTTACGGAGTGCCTGGAATCTAATGTGCTTCCCAAGAGGAAGTTATGTACGCGGTCCTACAGCAGGGACTAGAAAGAGTAGATGGATAGTGTTGGGAGTCTTTTAATTTAAAGTGAGTGGGCATGGCACAGTATGGGGGAATGGATTTTCTCTGAGCAGAACAAAAATTCCACATCAGGCTTTCAAAATAGTGCCTGCCTGCATGAAGGCCCCCAGTTCCTTTTGTCACTTCCAACCACCCACTTCCTCTGTAACTGTGCTGAGTGCACTTGTTTCTCTCCAGCTCTTAGCAACTGATGATTGCTAAACACCCCAAATACCCAAAACTCAAAATAAAACAAACAAACAAACAACCAAAATCCCCAAACAAACCCCACTAAAATGGTCCTGTTATTCTTGGAGAATCCTGTGGCTACTCTAGGGTATGTCTGATGGGAAAGGTGTGTACTTGTTTAAGATGTGGTTAAAGCACATGGAAGAGACAGCTCACACAGAGGAGCTGAATGTTCACTGGTGAAACCTAGCTCCAGTGCATACCTGTATTCTTGGGATTGAGAATAGCCAGTGGAGACTAGTCAGGATCCCCACTGCCAGCCCACATCATAAACAGACCGCAAACATGCAGCTTTTTTGTACATTTTTTGTGTCAATGTTGCTTAGCCTGCATTCCAGGACCTTTAATATCTCAGCAGACAGACTTGTCTGAGGGATGACTGGCAGGTCTTGCCTTGCCTTGCTCAAACCTCACTCAGAAGCTGGTTTTAAGCCACCATCACCTTTCTGCAGAAGCTGTTGTGTTGCATACTTTGTAGTGCTACGGCAGAATAGCTCTTGACCATGGCTCAGGCTTTTACCGAAGACACACCTCTGTGATAGCAGGAGAGCATCTAGTGAGAGCAGGAGCTGAGGCGCTGGGGCTCGCAGGGGGCTGTCTGCAGCAGGTTGTAGCCACTGCCACATCCATCCCACTGGTGCTGCCAGAGCAGAACATAGAAACCCACAAAAAATTCAGATGGAAAGATGTTCCAGGAAGCATCAAAGTCTGCCCGTCCCTCAGGGCAGGATCATTTGTAAAACAGATATTTGTCTAACCTTGTAATGCTAAACTTTCAGTGGTGGTACTCCACAGCCTCTTTGGGAAGTCAGTCCAAGTCTATTACTATCTTGAGCATTAGAAAGCCTTTCCTAATATCTTTTTTAAAATATTCCTTGCTGTAATTTAAACCCGCTATTATTAGCTCTTGAGTATTCCTACCACTACCACCTTCCATTTTTCATTAAGAATAACTATTGCAAGTACTTATTCCTTATTAGTAAGTGGCTTGCTCAGTGTTCCCACTTGCAAAAGTGCTTCATACCAGAAGCTCTAACATGAATTTCAGATTAATTCATTAAGTAAAGTGGGGGGAGGGTTGGCGGGATCTGGCTGAAGCAATCTAGAATAATTAGCTGTGCTATTAGTATGTCAGGCACATAGAAGCACTATATGATAGTGCCATTTATGAAATGACAAAGCAGAAAGATGACATTTGCCAGTTTTTGGTGGAATTGCACAGACTGCTGTAAGATTTTTCCTTGCCTGAGTGGGACAGCCAAAAGGAGGTGGAGGGACTGATGAGTTACTGGAGGAGGAAGCACTGGGAGCGTTATGTTACCTCAGAAACCATAAATGGATCTTAGTTCAACCATCAGTGGTAGGAGAAGTCATCAGAATTCCAGCTGTTTGAGAAGCTTCAGCAGGGAAAGCATCTCACTTTTTAGTGAACCTAAGGGTAAGTTACAGGAAAATAGACTGGAAATTGGGGAACAAAGGTTAAGTGCCATAAAAGACTAAATACACTAAAAGCAGGTCCAGAGAAGCAGGAGATATGAAAATAGTTGTTAGGAGACGCTGAGGGCACAGAAGTATAGGAACTGTGGGAAAGATACTGGAGAGTTTCTCACTACCAGACCAGGAACTCATGCTTTTGTTGCAGCTGCTGTACAGCAGAGCATTGAGCAGCAGGGATTAGGTACAGCTAATCCCACACTGCATGGGTTTGGCATGTGCATGTCAATGTTTCGAGTGTTAATTATGACTGGGCAGCATCACACTGCAGGCCTGCTGGGCAGAGTTGCTCTCAGACTATGTGTTTCTTTATCATTTCCTTGTTGAGGTTTATTATTTCACAGCAGAGAAATTAGAACCTGGTTTGGGATGTTAAATAAATAGATATGCTCTACCAAGACACAAAGTGTTAGCTGAATACATAGAAAATTTAGAACTCTTCAGCTGTGTTGAAAAAGGACTGTTGTTCATTATCCCTGCTTTATACTGGCCAATCTACCTGGCCACTCCAAGCAAGCAGCCATCAAAAGGTGAAGAGCAGCACATTGTGCTAAGGAGATGCTAAGCTATTGTTAGAGACATGTTTCTGAGGGAACTAAACTGTATGTTAAACAGATGAACTTGGATATATGCAAAAGACTCTTCCTGAAATTGCTGAGAGGGGAAAATGTGGTTTTAATTGCCTGCTTTTTACACTCATGTGTCTGGACCAGGAACAGAGAAGTGTGTTTGTCCTATCCTGTCAGCTGCCTGAAAGAGCAGGTGGGCTGCCTCTGCCCTCTCTCAAGGACTGCATAAGGTGCAAAGCAACAGAGGTGTGAGAGCCAGGAGACATGAACTCCATGTCTTGTCAGCCATAAACTTGATCTGACCCTGGACAAATCACCATCCCAGGTGCCTGGGTCCTGCTTGGCTGCTCAGTGCTGGTCATGTCACAGCACTGCTGCTGTGGGGAGGGCCTGTGGACGAGTCCTCTTTAGTCCTACAGTTGCTTAGTGCAGCTGCTCTGTGTCTCACTCCTTGTATTATGTGACCTGTTGTTCTCAAGTGAAAGATTTCCTTTTGTAAAGTACAGTGGTTGAAGTCTTACATAGTTGCATCTTAGAGATCCATGAAATTGAGTATAAGCCTCCCTTTGAACAGCCAGATTTTTTTAAAAGCCTAGTAGAACTGTTAGAGCTATGTTTAAAAATACCCAAAACAAACCACTAAAACAAGGTGAGTCAACTGTCCATCCGCATTTTGGTCTTTGGGCACCCAACAAGTGTACTGCAAGGGTGGTTTGAGAGCAAAGCAGAATTTGATGTCCTGATCGCTTACTGGTGCTGCTGTGTCTTCATTAAGGCTTTAGTGTGTGCTCAGGGCTTTTGGACAAAGGCTGAGGTCTTTCTCCGCTCATTAATTCCCTTGTCCACTGAGGGGCTAAGACTCCTTTGACAATTTTATTTGGTACGTGTGGAGACTCTAGACCAGGGTGGATGTGGTGTTTAGTATCGCGTGTGGATTAAAATATCTCTGTTGTTATCCAGAGAGCAGAGAGGGGACTCTTGGCTGCAAGGGGAGTACTCCTTCACAGCAGACAATTTTGCCCAGTGGGGGATTCACAGCATGGGTGATGAACAATGCCAGGTACGGATCTGGTGGAGAAGAGGAATCTCCTCACCTGCTGCTGGCATCTGCTCCAGTGGTGGGGCACAGAACTGCTTCAGCAGGACAGACACAGCTCTTTCAAATATTTATTTTATTTTATTTTTCCATTCAGTTATTACTTGACAAGCTGCCACTGTTTTCTGAGGAAAACAAGCAAGAGAAAGCAAGTTGCCTAGTTTTATTTTTTTTCTTCCTATAAAGCAATAAAACTTGGAAGGTACTTCAAGAAGTAGAAAAAAGGTGCTTCACTAGCTTGAGAACTTTCCTCCACGACATGGAAAAGATGGATCCTTTCCAGGAAGGCATCTGTGCCAGACTTTTCCTAACAAATATTGGGTTTATCTCTCATTCTGGAAAGTCCCATTTAGGCAGCATAAGTGGGAAGACTGCCTGCCTTCTTTCTGTGCATTTTGCTGTAGGTGTGAGTACTCTCTAATTTTCCAAGGCAGTGCTGAATTTAACCATGCAACAGTTGGTGAGTAATGTGGCAGTCAAAAGTTGTTAAAAGTTACAGTAGTTTTGCAGTAGTGTTGGAAGTAGGTAGCTCTAAAGTGTAAGACATGGTGCTGTCACATTGCTGCCAATTCCCTGATTTCTCAGGAAGCTGCACACAGTGCTTCCTTCAAGAGACACATTAAATTTAAATTCAGATTGGAAATGTGCAGATTGGAATTCAGATTGGAAATAGTTATTCAGCTATCCCTGTGTGCAGAGAAAATTTGCAGGTATGTGCTACGTGAGCATCTGCTGCTCCAAAAACAACTAGCTGATGAGCAGATACCCAGTGAGTGCCACTGAGAAATACCTCCACCTGACTCTGTCTCTACTTATTTTTTTCATTCTCCTGAATGAATGACGAGAAAAGCTGGACTGAAAATAGTGTAAGGATTGCAAATTCTCTCAAGGCATGGCCCTTACTTAGAGTAATCAGGTTTTATTTTGGGAAGAGCTCTGTGTAGAGGGTATTTTTGGCACTTGGTTCCAGTTACCTAATTAAACTTCTTGAAACAACAACAACAAAATGCATCACCTCTGGAGCAGACCAGAGCTTTGGAAAGCAGCCAGATAAACTGACTGAGAACAAATAGAGAAATTCCTATTGCAAGTTTATAAACTTTAAAATCTGGATGGGGTATGTTGCTGCTGTGCAGACCGGGCAAGACATACCCTGGCAGGAAGAAGATGTCCCCGTTCTCTTTTCTTACATTTCTTCTTTTCAAAACAGCACCCATTCAGATAAGCATCTGAAGTGATGCTGCTGTCTTGATTTTTATTATCAGATCTCCACTTTCAATCCACTGCCCTGGTAAGCTCTTACTGGAAGATGCCTTGTGAGCAGTTGTGAAGAAAACTTTCTGCACAGGCTTCCACCAGTATCTAACCATGTTGATTAGAAGCAAACCTGTAGCAGAGAAAGTTATGTGCTGGTACCAGCCTTGCCCATCAGTCAGGGTTAGCCTGTGCCAGCTCAAAGATGCTGCCTGTGGATACCATCTAGCGTGATCTATAAAGGATTTTATTTTCCTGTCTCTGTTGCAATTGCAGTAAGAAATTTTAGTAGTACACCTATTAAGGTCACCTCAATGCTCCGTCCTAAGCAGTTGTAAACGGTTTACATTATTATCAAATTACAAGCATTTTGGCTGAATTTTTGTGTCTGAGCTATCTATCTCACCATGTTATTATTTTTAAGTTATCCGGAAAAAAAATGTCCAGCCTTTTTCAACAACAGGACTAGAAGAGGAGCATTGCTTTACACTAAAAGAAATGGGCAAACACATCTTGGCAACTGTCTTCTTAGGAGATAGTGTCCTGAAAGCTTGTTAGCCAGTTTTGGGATTTGGGGCAGGACAGCCTGTGCCTGAGAAAGTGTGCCATGTCCTATATCCTCTGGAGAGGAACCCATGGTTGCTGTCAGCCAGGATCTCAGCCTGCTCCGCTGCCAGAGCTGGCAGCCCAACTCTCTCTCTTTTGCCATGTTCCTACTGGGCAATCCAGGTAAAATTACTCAAGTTTTCCCCTGCATTAGCTGCCTGACCCAACTCCCCATGACATGACATGGCATTTCAAAGGAAGCAGGAGTACGGGATGAGGAGGCTGCACTTCCCTGCAGACACATGTCCTGTAGAACTTGCTGGCAGATAGTGCATTTGAACTCCACTGGCAGCTTGCTTTATTCCTTCTCCAGCTGATCAATATGAAGGTCAGCTACTGTTACTCCTGTATGATGATGTGTTTGCCCAAGTAAAGGTGGTCTGTGAAGCAGGTGGGTAGGCAAAGCATTGCCATTGATCTCCGAGGGTGACAATATGAGATCATTTTCGGGTACCTTTGTTCTGTGTTTTGTTTTCAGAATTTATTCTTGAAGTTAATTTTGATTTTGACTTACATATGAAACATATGTAGAGAAGATCATTACAGAGACTGCAGGTAGTTTTGACCACGGTAGACCTACTCTGAGATTAATGAGGTTAGAGAGGAATGAAAGTTACTGAATCCCTTCATGTTTGTCATAGAAGCCATACTGTAAGGAGTGGATGGAATAAGCAAGGAGAAAAAAAATCTAATTATACAATTAAGGCAATTGCAAAAGTTGGTATAGGGATTTTTTTTCTTCTCTCCTCCCCCCTCCCAAAAATCCCAATGGATGTTTGAAAAATATCTCCTGATTATCTTAACTGAAGCAATTCTAATCTTTAAACATCGTAATCCTCTTTTCACATTTCCAAAGTGCTCAGCCCTCTCAGTAGCTTCTTAGAAGCTCACACAAAGATACTCCTTTCATTTGTGACTCAGTTCTTAAAGAGAGAAGGGGACCCTGTTGGGAGGTTATGTCCTTTTGTCCAGAACACTGAGTCCCAATGTTATTACTTCTTTGTCCTTCTGAATACACCCTGAACAGAAGAGATTTTACCTCATGTACTCTGCACAGCTCAAGTGCATGTAGGTGAAGGAGGAAATTAGATCGAAGCTTCTATTTTGCTAAGTCTATGTTCTCTGTATGTACAATGCACAAAGATGGTCTCTGCCCTGAGGAGCACTGGAAGCCACTCTGAAGAAAGGTCACACTCCTTTTGTCTGTGAATTTTTCCCTGAGTTCAAGTATCTTTGCAAAATTCACAAAACTGTAAGGCTACTGTACTGTGCTCTTTGTGGGGTGACCCAGGAAAGTAACTCCAACTGCACTGAGCGAAAATGGTGGTGCATGCTTCCTTAGGTGTCCACACGGAATATATTGTAACAGGGCCTGGTAGCAGCAGTTTTGAGTTGAGTTTAGAGTAAATTTTGGATAAGAGGATTGTGTTAACAGACTTGACAGAAAAAAAACCTTCTGGGGCTGAATTCCTGGGTTCTGAGATGACTTTTTGTCTAATAATGAGAGAAGTAAGACGTCCATTTTGGCACTGTTGCACTGGAATTGCTGCAGTCATGCTACTTTCTCCCTGACAGTTGCCCAGTTCTGACCAGTGAAATAGAGCAGCTGCTCACAAACCTGGTCCCACTACTTACCTGTGGGTAATGTGGACAGCAGCCTCACTAAGTTTCAGTTCATTGTCACTTCTCACCTCACCTTATTATGAGCATCTTTTGACAGAGAAGTCTGAGGTCACAGGGTCCAGAAGACATGTTGTTGCCTCTGCAAGCTCTTGCTCGTTTTCCAGAGGAGAATCTGAGACTGACTGATTTGTAGGACATGTTGAAATGCCTGTTTGAGGAAAGGTGAACACAGTATATAGGCACTGGGTGGAACGCACCTTTAGGGACTGGGATAAAGGGAAAACGGTTTCAGAGTGCTCATCATATTTTGTGCTGAGCAATTTGGGAATATTGGAGTCAATACAGGAACTTAGTTGTAGAAAGAGTATTGGTGATCTTTCTTCTCTGGTGGATTCTCCTTTCCACAGAGAAGAAGAATGTTCTGTAGTTTACCCCCAGGATCTCCTGGATCATGAGATTGCCTGTATCTTCAGGCTTCCTAGGTCACAGTGAATTCCTGTGGGATTTTTGCTTTATTTCTGGGGCTACATCAGGGTTTGGAGCCTGCATTGCCCCTAAACCATTGGGGATGGTCCTGGGTACACATTATAAAATGCTAAATATGGGCTTGTATTTCCCTAGGATGTTTGTGGTGCCATCAAATGCAATTAATTACTGTATCGCAAGGAAGTGTTTTACTGTATGAACAGTGTGTGTCAAGGGGAGAAAAATACTTCTTGTTCATGAGCCAGTGGTATGTGTGTGGTCTTAGTATCAAGGTCTGAACTTTGAGAACACAGTGATTTTCTTTGCTATGTACATACAGGAATGTGCAGGTAGTATTTAATTAATTGAAATACAAGGAACAAGCCAAAGTGGAAAAATGTGTGGAGAATATTGTATTTTGATGGCTTTCAAAAGATGTCCTATTTGAGGGGTGTGAATTTATGCATTTTGTTGCAGGCTCCTGTTTAGAATGAATATTCATCAGGATTAGCAGCATCTTCTGCATGAGAGGTATCAAGCCATGCTGCCAGCATAATGAATGCATTCCTTTTGTTCTCTGGTTTAAGACTCATTCTGTCAACTCAATACACCTTTTAAAAACTTCCTATTTATTTATGTGATGCCAATTATCTGCTGAGGTCTGTAGACAAAGGCTAGATAGCAAAATATGGTCAGTCACTTCACTGTATTCAGGAATGGTTTGATCCTGTAAGCAGAATGACTCCTAATTTGCCTCTGGCAGGACAAATTCCCCTCTGTCAATCTAGTGAAAAAGAGTTTGAGTTTGACATTGACCCCGTGCTTTCATTTCCACAAATATCAGGACAGAAACATATTTCTCAAAGTCCTTTGTTTGGAGATAAAGGCAATAAATTTAAATTATGTTTACTAGTCTTGCATATTCTGCCTTACATGGGGAGTGGAGAAATAAATGATAAGAGAAAACTGTTTGTTTATTCATATCAGTCACTCTGATGAAACCAGAAAATCAGTCATGATATTAAGCTTCATGTCACTGGACCTTTGTGACCCATCATAGAATATACTCTGACAAGGAGGAAAATCAGTTTAACAAGCTTAACATTTAGAAGCATGCTGAATCTGTAACTGCTATGTAGTTTTTGAACATGATTTGTTTTGTTCATTATTTTTGCTTGGTGTGTTGTCAAAGTTGTGACAATCTAAGGACATCGTTAATCCAAACTTTGTAGATATAATGTCTTGCATTAAACCAGCAAATACAGCTGGAAAAGTCAAAGATGCTTTCAAACACTCAGTCAGCACTTAATTATGACTTGTGTGCCCAAAAGCCTCTCTGCTTCTCCCAGCTCTACTGTTTGGTCTTATCTGAGATTGTCTGTCTGATCACAACCCTGGTACTTACAGGCCACAGGAATCTTGCTGATTTCTGCTGGCTAAGGTACAGGCCTTGCCTCTGCCCACTCGCATATTTTTTCTAGGAACAAATGAACAAAATGGATTTTTCACCAAACAATTTTTTGTAGGTAAGGTAGGAAGCCTTGAAGCAGTGAAGGAGTGGTACAGTTTTGTTGGGAAAATAGTCCTCCACCCTGCTGCTGCAACTGTTTAAAACTACTTTTTACTGTGAGCCCATTTTTTTACATTAGTTTTTGAAACTTCCCGAGTAAAATCAAATTACTTTAATGAAGTTTCTTTTACTATTTGTAGCCAAATTGTTAGTAATTTAGATAAGAAGTTTGGAGGTGACCATTATCTGGTAATTGACCATGTCAGTTTAGTTAAGCCTCTGCAGATTTAGCTTATCTCGCCTCTGTATCCCCCAGTCTCAAGTCACACATTAATTCCTAGATGGTCTTTTTTTTTCCAGAATCTTTTTTTTTTTGCTTCCCAGAATATTCTATAGGACTCTACATGTGGTGATGTTCTTTTGGGTAGGAACAGAGACTCACAAGTACCCTGAAGCACTGATATATT
>WEIT01006222.1:911-24290 GCA_013389985.1 Dryoscopus gambensis | reverse complement strand
CCCCCGAGCGGCCTAGAGGCCCGAGCGGCTTTCCCACCTGTAACGATCTCACAGAATCACAGCATTGTTAGCGATGGAAGGGACCGCTAGAGATCATCCAGGCCGAGCCCCCTGCCAAGGCCGGGTCACCTCAAACAGGTGCTACATTAAAGTGTCCAGGTGCGTTTGGAATTCCTTCAGAGAGGGAGGCTCCACGACCTCCCTGGTCAGCCTATTCCAGTGCTCTGTCCCCTCAGTGTAAAGAAGTTCTTCCCCATGTTGAGGTGAAACTTCTTGTGTTTTAGTTTATGGCCATTGCTTTCTGTCCTGTCTCTGGGCACGACCAGAAAGACTCTGGCACCATCCTCTTGGCGCCCACATTTGAGATATTTATATGCACTAATGAGATCTCCTCTCAGTTGTCTCTTCTCTAGACTAAACAGGCCCAGCTCCCACAGTCTCTGCTTATAAGAGAGACGTTCCAGACCCCTGATCATCCTTGTGGCCTCTCCAGTAGCTCATTGTCTTTCTTGTACTGGGGAACCCAGAACTGGGCACAGCACTCCGCTCTGTGACAAGGGTACAGATGTGCTCCCTGTCAGCGCCCACTCTCCAGCACCACTGGGCATCGCCACAAGGAGGCAGCAACTAAAACGCCGCTTTTCTCCCTTTTCTGAGGCTCACTGCGCTCCCTGCTATCATTCAAAATAAGGCTGTAGCAAAGCAATAAAGAGCAGGGACTTTTAGTGGGAGCTGCCCCCAGCTTGCTCCAAGTACTCCTTAGCAAAGGAACCCATCCAATTCACATCCTTCAAACTCTTTCAGCTTCTTGAGAAGTTACACCTGCACACAGCTGAAGAGCTAGTGAGACATGGTGTAACATTTTACATCATTTTACATTCATACTCCTTTTAAAATTTTTTTCCCCCACAAGCCAGAGGCAGAGGTGAAAGGCAGTGGACACTCTATTGCTACAGCGGGGTGAAAGATCATTGCATGTAACCTCATCTGCCAAAAACGCAGCTTTTGTTCCTCAGCCAAGGTCAAAACGAAGCAAGAATAAATCTGAATTGCATATCAGAACCTCTGTTACAGGGAATAAAAGGAAGCTGATTCAACAAGTCTAATGTAGATCTACAGGGGAGAGCAGCTGTGCTGTTCAAGACTAATTTAAAACTAACAGGAGTTTCCTTTCTGGCTAAAAAAACAAGCAGTTTGCTTTTATGTTGTGAGAGTTCTTCAGCCAAGTCCCAAAGGGCTTTTGGCAACTGTGCCACAAAGTCAGCTGGAGCAAGGGAAGTGTACTAACATGCCAAATTGCTCTATATATGGAAAAATATTGCAATATTGTGTACTCCTTAAATACTTAAAGACCAAATGGAAACAGGACCCCTGCTGTGGGTAGGGAATTGTTATTTGGACAAAAATCTCATTTAAAAACCAAAACCACAAGTTCTCTATTAATCATCCTCACAGACCTCAAAACAACTTTTTAAAAATTTGTAGCGTACTACCATTACTAAGATTCTCACTAGAAGTTTACGTTACATGTAAACTGCTTTTTCTTTTATGAGCCAAATTAGTACAGTGCTGTTTTCTACTGTATTTCTTACCCAAAGCAGTGCCCTTCAGTTGAAGGATGAAAAGTACTATTTCCTGGTTAACACTTTTTTGTAACAGTTTATATGACATGGGTACAAACGTGTTTGCATGTCATTAAGTTAGGTCTTACTACATAAATTAACGTTGATTTGAAATAGTGCCATTATGAAATCCAGAAGGGAAGCACATAAGGATTTGGGATATCAAATATGCCCACTACTTTTGGGGATAGCATTCACAGACTAATTATCACATTTATTTTTAATCGTGTATTTAATTTGTAATCTTTTTTCCATTAAAATACACAGTTGGCATCCTATCTACAGAACAATTAAACAAAAAATAGCCCCAAACAATGGCCAGTATTGTAAAACCTGGTGCTACACATTTAAAACCAGCTTAAAGACAGTAATATTAAAACTAATGTCAGAATTTTCCCATAGTAGAGGGTCTGGTTTTGTTTGTCTTTTTCTTTGAAATATTGAATATTTAGGTGGACAAAAGTTCATCATGTCAGTTATCTTTTCTGAAAGAAACAGGTACTTTGATTTCTGAAGAGATAAAAATGAATTTATTATCACCCCTTTTGTACAGAAAGTACTAGTAAAGGGTATGGATTAAAAAGCTACTTAGAAAGTGTACAAACATACACAGTTTGGCTGCATATGGGCATGCATTGCTCTGCTAAACAACTATGGAATTGAAAAAAAAAAAAAGAAAGAAACATACCATTAGATTGGCAGATTTTTCCTGCATGTTTCTACACAGCTGTTTATAAGATGTCCAGCCTGGAGCTTGGAATCGACCAAGAATTATCATCTAATTAGCAAAACATTTCCCTATTCTTCGGTTTGACATCCTAATCCCAGCACGTGTTAAGCACATACAAAGGAAATACATTGCCAGGCACAAGCATAAGGCCTGCAGAACCAGAATACTGGACTTTTAAAACAGAGCAAGAAAACCCCACCAAAACCAAATCCCAGCTCTTTTCAGACTTTTGCAAATAATTCACCACAACAGATGGCCACAGGGATGTGCGCCAGAACATCCAGTGTCAAAAGGTGTGTCTTTAACTGAGACTAGTTACTTTTCAGTACTAAATACATTCCAGTTTCATGGCCCATCAGAAAGGTATGTTAACTAATTCCATTGTTTGTTTTTCAGATTTATGGGAAGACTATGTTTTACTACAAAAGAGAAAAGTTAAAAATTCTACCATGAAAAAAAGCCCACTGATCAGCAATTAAATATCGTTGTTTAGTATGTCATATTAAATGACACCACATCAGATTTTCATCTAGAAAATTGTAAACAGAAGATAAAATATTCAGAAATGTTAAGGCCCCAGATGACAGTGTGAACCCTGGCAGTGTTCAAAGATAGGTTGGATAAAGTCTTGAGCAACCCAGTCTAGTGGGAGGTGTCCCTGCACATGGCATGGGGGGTTGGGACTAGAGGATCTTTAATGTCCATTAACATCCTATGATGATTCTATGACAGTTAAATAACTCTGATACATTAGAAGTATGTGCCTAGAACAGCTTACTCCCTGTACTCTGTTGAATTCTCTTGACTGCTTCTATTATGTGTGATTTAAATAAGTATAATTAGAATGATACAAAATTCTTATTGCATATAATTAGAACAGAATGAACTTGATATAAAAATCAGCATTCTATGAACCACATTACATTAGATTTCACTTTGGCAGATGCCAAGGCTGTGTTAAACACATCTATTTATGCAGTGCAAGTCCTTACAAATACAAAAATAAGTCATAGTTGCTTTCTTCAGATCTCTTTCTGTGCTTAACATTGTACAGAAGCAACACAAAGATCGCAAAACATGTCCTGCTCAAGGATAATGCCTTAGCAGTCTTTATACTTTGCAATCCTGCACCAGTCAAGGTAGGACACAAAGCTGCATTACAGTAAAAATTTGGAGTACCAAATAACAATACATGCAATTAAAATCCTTGTTGTGTATTTCTCTAGACTGCTGATAAAGCATAAGTAACATTTAAAATACCTCTGCCCCAGCACAAACCAGCACAGTCTGTTGAAGGTCAGTAGCTAGCAGTAGAGGTAGAAAAAAGGTAGAAAAAACAAACCAAGCCCAGAACACTTTACAGTGTGATTTCTGAAGTGCATTTTTTATGGATTTATAACAAATCAAGCCCTTTATTAAACAGGAAAAGAAAAAAAAGTCCATGCAGTAACATGTGCTATGGAAGATCATGGGAACAATGCACACCTTGCCAAAATTACTAAACTTCGTAGACATGAGCAGACTGGTATTTTTTAATCTCTCTATCTTGACAGATGCAGGCCATACTGGAAGGTAAGTCTCCATGTTTTTGGTGACTCTGGCAGGCAGCTGGAACTTGTTCTGTCCTGGCTATTGCTACAGAGCCTTTTTAGAAAGGCTATGTGTCCTGGGTTATCTGTATTCTCTTACCATCTTCATGAGCTATTGAAACTAGATGTAAGCAATGTTCCCTGCCTCCTCCCTCTGGACTATCCTCTGTTAATGGCCCCAACATTGCCTTGCCACATGACTCACAGATAACTCTCTCCTGGATCATCTCCTGTTAATGGGTCCACCAATGCCTTGCCTCATGACTCACCATCCCATTGTGAGATGCTCCGCCCAGGGGGAAGGAGCCAAGCATTTCCATCTGGATAAAGTCTGGGGGTTTAGCAACAGAGGACAGAGCCTTTCCCACTGGATTCCCAGAGGACAGGAGCTACACAACCACCACTGGACTTTCTGAGGAAGACCAGACCTTTTCTACAGGATCACCACTTCCACAGAACCACTTCAAAGAGACCTGTAGCTATCACCTCATCGGACTGCTACCACCACCCTGCCCGGCAGGGTTCCAGGTTAGCCTGACTCTGTCAGGTTAAGCCAGTGTTTCTGTATTATTGTTTTGTTACATATATATATATATGTATAAGTAAAAGAACTGTTATTCCTATTCCCCATATCTTTGCCTGAAAGCCCTTGATTTCAAAATTATAATAATTTGGAGGGAAGGGGGTTGCATCTTCCATTCCAAGGGAGGCTCCTGCCTTCCCTTAACAGACATCTGTCTTTTCAAACCAAGACACTGTGAAAGGAAGGATTTTGTCAGGAAAGTCCACAAACGCCAGAGGTTTATGTCCAAAAAGGAGACAGAGTAGTCCTGCAACTTTATTCAAATAAAGGGAGAGAGTCCACTGGGACACACCGCAGCAGGGCTTTCTCTCTCGAGGTTTCGGAGGGCGCAGCCTCCTTTTATCCCAAACTCCAGGCCGCATGTTGCCCTTTTCCCTTCCCCACTGGCGGAGGTACAGGGAAGGTGCGGCCTTCCTGAACCGCCTACCCCATATTCCTGCTTGAACCTACTGTTTTACCCCTAAGTTCAGAAGTTCAGGCTTTCGCGGACCCACTTGTCTGTTTCAGGAGCCAAGCTGTCAGGGCTCTGCAACAAACCTGCTGCCCAGATTTAGCAGAGACATTAAGACCCATTTCAAAGACATTAACGACCATACCTTCACTCATCAAATTGTTTGTAAAGACATTAGCTTTCCTCTCAATCTGATAACACAAAATGAAAAAAAGAAAGAAAGATAGGTCTGTCTTGGGGAAATGATTTGGGATATGTTTATACTTCATTACTTTATTAGGATTTTTGTTAATATTTAAAATGCAGAGTCATAAGTGGGTAATTTTATGACTGGCAAAGAGCAAGTGGGGACGAAGAATGAAAGAAAAGCAAAGCCCACCTTTATTTTCTTAACAAAAGTGGTACATTTTCCTTAATTAATTCGGGGGTATATTCAGTCCCCTAAGAAAACTGTGACTAAAAACCCCCACACAGGCTCAGTCCTGTATGAGGGACCGGTGAGGGTGACACTTCTAGTGAACCAAACGCTTTATGAACACTACGGTGGAAGAACATCTTTCTTTTGAACCTTACAGCATATAAATTATCCCTATTGCAGGAGCAAATGACCTTGCAGAAAGATTTCTAAAGGTTTAGTTAAAAAGGATTTTAGAAAGAGCTGTAAAGCTGGTTTTCACCAGACAGGGCTTGCTGACTTGGGCGCCAGCGGGTCCTGTGCTGGAAAAGGGTATGGAGACATGTTTCTGACTAAGAACTGTTTTACCCAGCTGCCAGCAAAGAAGATGAAGCTCCAAATTAAGAAGCTGACAAGCTCCGAGACTGCTGCTCGGGTCGACAGCCGGGTCCGGTCCGCTCACACCCGGCGGTCCCGCAGCGTTTTCCCTCACATCCCTGCGTGCTCCGGCCGCCGGACGGGCGCTGCCTGACGAGCTCAGGGAACCCGTGAACAGCTGAGGAAATGCCCGCAGGTTGCGGGGCAGCGGCTGAGGCCCCGGGTTGGGGGCGGAGGCGCGGAGGGCACAGCGGCGCTTCCCAGCCCCGTTGTCGCGGCCGCGGCTCCTGGCGGGAAGCGCCGTCGGNGCAGCTCAGTGATGCCTGGTTCGCCCCTCAGCAGGGCGGCCCGAGGGCTCCGGCTGCGGAGAGGGCGGGCGGCGACACCGCGGTTCCCCCACCTCCCCTCGCTTCAGGTGCCCGCGAATGCTCGGGCGCGGCTTTCCGTGAGGTGATGGGCGCTGCAGGAATACCGCAGGTACCGCGCCCGCTCCGGTTCGCCCTGAGAGCAGCAGCTCTGAAAGCAGAGCAGCCCCGGCCCGGCAGGCAGAAAGGAGCCGGCTCCGACCGTCAGCTGGTCCCGGGGCCGCCCCGGGCGCCCTCCCCGCGCTGAGGGCTCGTCGCGAAAACCTCCCTTCATTCCCCTCCTCCAGAACCGTAACAGGCTGAAGGAAAAAGTGGAGCTTAGTGGCTGGGATTGGGGGGTTTTCGGCCTTTTTTTTTTTTTCCCCCACTAACGGTTAGCAGGTTCCTCAGTAGATCTGAAGAATATTTTTTAATCACAATAGATCTATGTATATTCCATGAGCTTAATGCTTCTGCCTTGGTGAGTTAGCTGAAATGGTGAATCCTTGCAAAGAACAGAAGCTTTGGCAGACAAAAAAACTAAGTTCCTAATAAGGAAGAAAGTACTTTAAAGAGGCTAAAAATATGAAATACTGAAGATTCAGCTTTCATCATCATCTATAGCTTCAGGAGTAGGGGTGGATTTTGATTGGCAAAATCAGTGTCAAACCTTTTACTGAATTCAGCAGAGCTAAATTTCTCTTGCTGTCCCCTTAATGCTGTCCCCAAAATCCCCTAGATTTTGATATGCTAAATTGTTCTGTGCATTAAAATCGAACATCTCTTGTTTGTGCTTAAGCAAATGCTATTTTTAGTTATTCCTACTCTGTCCCTTCTCTGTTTTGACGTTTAAAACAAAATATTAGGTCCTTATTGCAGTCAGTAAACTTGACTAACTTTTCTTTCTTTGTAGCTAAGATACATCTATTGGTGTGTCAAATGAAAGAACTGTCCATTTGAAGCTTCATACAATTTTACAGATGTTTGGAAAACTCTTGGAAGTTCTATTTTGACTTTTGTGTGATGCTTACAGAAGGTATATGTGTGTGAATGAGAAGAGAAAGGCAACAGAAAGGGCTGTCCAGAACTAACTCAGTGGTAAACACCATGCTTTGGAGTAGTCACTCTTTTTTATAAAGGAAACTCTGTTCTGAAAGAAAATGTTGTCAACAAAAGGCATAAACTCTGAGGCACTACAGCATTGCCATTCCAAATATGGTATTTTATTTCCATAAACTTTTATCACAGCTTTTACAGAAATAGGTTTTGGATTGGAAAGGAATCAGGGGTGAGGGGATGAAGCTTAGCGTGTGATCAGTCTTTTGCTGCTGGCTTAGTATGGTATCAAGCTGATTAAGCATTTCTTTTTTTAGTTGACATTTAGTTATTTTTACCTTTTTCTTACCTGTTTCATGCGTGCATTTAGTTTTATTCTGCAATGCAACTAGGATGTGGCACAAATGGGCCAGATGAAACACATTCAGATAATTTTAGTATGATAAGGAAAACATAAAACTATTACTAGTATGCAATTCATAAGCTGAGTGAATACTACTTTTATTATCAAGCCAGTTGTTAGCTCTGGGTTAATTTGTCTGTCGAATGTCTCCTAAATGAAAGCTATATCTGTCTACTGTTTCATTCAAGGATTACAGCAGAAGAAGGTGGTAAGAGCTAACAATACCCTCAGAACATTCTAGTGTGCTGTGACAGCTTCTGGTAGCAAATTGTTGTTTGTCTGATTCCACAGCCAGAATTCTAATGGATGTTTTCTTTCCTTATGAAATGCTTTTACTGTTTTGTATAACTCTTGGTTTTAATTGCCGTTTAGGTTGATGAGTTAGGGTTGTGTGGCATCTTCTGTCATCTTATTCATAACCCTTCTTACAATAAGCCTTTACATTATATGAGTGTTGTTGTCTTTTCTAGTAACAGACTGTTAAAATGCAAAATATAAGGCAGAGAAATGTTCAGGGCTTGCAGCTCTCTGAAGACATTAAATTACCTGAATTCAAAAACTACAGTGTCCTGCCCCATAAGCACTGCCTTCACTTGTGGAAGGCACTGAAGTAGCTGGTACCTAATGTTTTGTTACTGTCTAGCAGTCATAATCAGGGTACCTGAGTGAGAGAGATCTGCTGACTGTCAGGGCAGTGTGTTCTGGTAGCTTTTCAGCTGAGCAAAGGGAACTGGTCTCGAGCACACTGAGCTTGTTCTTGTTCGTTGCAACAAGTTTGAACTTCCATATGCCAGTATGATAAAACCAGTTAAAATTTCCTTACCCTTTCCTGACTAAGCTTTTGAATTTTATTTCAGTGTTAATCCCAAACTGCTCATCTCTCAGTTATGAGTATTTAGAATTGGAAATTTAGCTACTTTTTTTAGCTAAATATCTTCAGAACTTGCTCAAATGAAGGCTTCCCTGCTGTTTGGCTGTTTCTTTATTGATTTCTTGTACAAATCTTAGTGAAACACACTAACTAAGCAGGGGAAAGGAGAAGAATTTGTAGGGTTTGTTTTGCGATTTTGTATATTTGGGTTTTTGGGGTTTTTGGGGGTGATTTTTTGGGGAGGAGGGGAGGAAGAGTTGTTTTGCAGCAAAGTAGGCTATAGGAAGGAAATGTTTGTATTCCTTATTCAGGGAAGTTATTAAGGGGTACTGTGATAAATAGATGATTTGGTACTATAAAAAGAACAAGTGAGTAATTTTCTGCTGAGATAGTTACATTAATTAGAGACTGGCTTAATAAGCCTCCAGTTCAGTGATACACACTGTAAATGCTTTGTATTCTCTAGTCTTCCCTAACCAATGAAACTCTCTTTCAACAGCTTCAATATTCTAAGTATCCTTGTTGAGTTCAAGAAAATTGTCACCTTTCAGCTCAGGAAAACTGAGTGACTCTTTTGGGGCCTTCGGATGATAACAAAGACATTGTCCTACTGCAATGGTAGATCTCTTACATGAACATGAGGGTCCTTTGGCATAATTTTCCACCTGTGTTTTCTACCAGTTAAGTACTGATGAGCCAGTCAAGTTCCAAGGCTGCAGTTTCAAAGCCATATGTTGGTAAGCGTGATGTGAAAAGAAATGCAGAGAGATGTTCCAGTCCAGTCTGCTCCTTCATGGGTCTGCAGAATGTTCTAGAAGGCCAAGAAAGATAAATAATTTTGTTAATTTTGGAGGATTAATCACAATTCAGGGTAGACTAATATACTTCCCAGAAAAGCATTTTCCTGGGGGCTTTTCCATCTTTTTTGAACTATGAGAAGAAAGAGAGTTGTAGATAGGCATACTGTACTGAAGGCAGACTCCCTGTTCTTGGGCCTTTTTGTCTTTTTCCTCTATTTTTTTCAAACTGGGCTCATTTGAGAATGCATTTGTGGATTTCTTTCCTGATCATCTGGAATGTATATGACAGAAAAAGAAAATAGTCTGCAGCAGGCATGTCATCCAGATATCAAAATATATTGTTGATTTTTAAATTATTTTTTATTTCTTTTTTCTTGCATACATGTAGCAACAATGTCATGTTCTGCAGATAAACCACTTAAACCCATCCTGGGCTCAAGTTGTGCCTACTGTGGTCCCTCATCACTGCACTGACCTTGTAATGTAGGCAAGGGTCATTGCTGTCATACTTGATCTCATTATCAAAGCAATTAATGTTTTAAGGAGACTCCCTTCCTCCCATTGTGCAATATTCAGATTTGAAAAAATTAAAATTAATAAGTATTTTAAAGTATAGTCATACTTCTGTGATAAAAGAGAACAGACCCGGTTTTGTAAATTAAAAAATGAGTGAAAAAAGGAGGCTATGTAATGATTTTGTTGTTGAAATGTCATTAATGTTCATATAAATAATTATGCATTTTAAATATCTAATATTCGTTTGGATGTTAGAACTATGGAGAAATGGAGATCTCAAGGGAATGTATTGACATATATATTTTACATAATCCTCCTTTTTCTCCACATTTTCTTGCCTTTTTTTTTCTTCTACCTTCTTCATAAGGTGATAGAGAAGTCAGTAGCTGGAGTAGTCTGTTGCATATGCACTGACTGACAGTTTCCTGGTATCCTTGTGGTGTGTAAAGATAAAATGCTCTTGTTACAAGATGTTACTTTTAGATCATAAAAAGAACTAAAAATAACTTTACTGGTAAGTAAATCTTCATTGAAAAAGATCTGTTGCATTAATTGTTATAACTCAGGGATTTTAAAAAAATTTAGAATAAATACAGTTTGACACTTTGTAATGAAGGATTCACAAAGACTTTACTTTCCTATGGCTGAAAAAAATGAAAAAAATATCTGTATAAAGTGTGGCTTCATAATGAAAATGGAAAGTGTTTAAAGCAGGGACTGATGGTGCAAGTTTATGCAACTCAGCCATGGTATTGCAATATGGATACTCATCCACATTTTAAGTGTTGGATTTCTGTCAAGTATCTTCCTGAAGAGACTGAGCTCCATAAGAGTGGAAGTAATTAAATCTGTTCGGAGCTTCCTCCAGGAAGCAGTTCTGGGAAAAATATGCAGATGGCCAAGGTAAGATTACAGGGGCTATAATCCTAATATTTGGTCATCTTCTTTTTGTCAAGACATGCACATACTTACTTTGTATTATATGCAGAAATATTTTAGATGTGCTCTTTTTCTCAAGTGTATGAAAAATACAAATTAATTGTAGAAAACCACTTATTATTTCAATCACTGTTGAATCTGTGCTCCATTACTGGGGGCAGGAGGATTTATGTCAAATTTACAGCACCAGTGTATTTTTTAATTAGATTGTTCTTCATGTTGTCTCCGTTGATACCTATATACCTTTACTGACTAATGTTTTTAAGAAGTCTTTGTTGTGATTTCCAGCTTCTAATACCAGTTTCCTTTGAGCAAAGATGACTTTTCTGATGATCTAAGGCTTGGGTTAAGGTGTACAGAAACAAGAGAACATGCAAGCTGATCTCATCTTTTCGACAGAGCAAAATCTGACCTGACCTCCCCACCCCACCCCTGCATTTTCCAAAGCTTTCTGTTCCTCAGGGCTTTCTATTAGTTTTACTCTCTTGGAAACCGTACCATAATCTTGCCTGCAAATGAATATGCTGAACTCTTGCAAACCTCTGCCTGATGCTCTCTAGCAGACGACTGTTCTCTGTCCATTTCTCGGGAGAACCTCACCCCCAGCACTCCCCTCTCCCACACAGTGCCCACAGCACAGCTTTTTATAGAGCTCACAGACACTCCTATGCCCTGGCTTGTGGTTCCCAAGCCTGTTGGCATTGATTCCAAACAGCTGCGGCACTTCTGGAGCAAAGGTTACCTCTTGCTTGCCAGCTGCAGCATTGACAGAATGCCCAGCCCTTTGCTGTGGAACAGGAAAGCTTTCTAATTCCTTCTGTGAATTTTTCTTTTATAACAAAGTTAAGAACACAGAAAATACAAGACCTTGTGGAAATTCTTTCAATTGAAGTTTTACAATCATTATTTATTTTGGGGCAGGATGATCCCCAACTGAGAAAAATTGCACAACTGAGATGTTTGTATCATAGCGCTTTTGGATTTTAGCATAAACAGGTCCTTCAAATTCATTAAAAGGATTTCTGAATGTCTATAAAGACAATCACAATTGGAAAATTGATGAATGAAGGATCTTTGAAGCTTTATATCTGTACTTTCTGTGCTTTCAAATTATAATAAGCAAATCCATAAAGTAAAAAATGAACACCTAGTGTGTCCTGCTACTGCAGAAATAGCAATGAAATGGAAAAACTACATTTGTTAAATGTATCAGATTGGATTTGCTCTCTGTTGGTACAGAGGTTTATCACAAAATTCAGATGAAGTCAATGTGGATTATAATTGTTCACCTGTGAGAGCTTTCAAAGTAAGATAAGGACTTTATTTCTTCCTCCTAATGTGTTCCATGCAGTAGTTGATGGCGGCAGAGATATGGATACATCTCCCAAATAGACTTCCTGTGAAGGCGTTTTTTTTCTTTCAGTTACTTTTTAGGGTGCTCTGACAAACTTTGTTCCAATCCAGGTAACAGACAGTGCATGGTGTACAATTTCGATGTCTTTGTTAAAGCTATCATGCTGAATGCCTGGTTACTCTTTGTTCCAGAGCTTGGATTTCACCAAAACACATTAACAATTATTCTAAACTCCTTTAAGGTTGGGAAAATACCAGATTATGTACACAGGACTGATAGAATGTTTTCAGATATGAGTTACTGTATATAGTTACACGTAAAGGTAGTTGGAAACTGATTTTTCATATTATAGAGGTATTAACAGGCCTTATATTCTTATTAACATATAAGAATAATATGCTAATTATTCTGGGAATTTTGAGATTTTTTTCGACTGTCAAAAGTTGAAAAGTAAAACCATGTTTTAGAAGTGGCTTAAAAGATTCCATTCAAAAGTAAAATTTAAGTACAAAGGAGATTTTAAAATTAAAGTTGCACTCACGGTCTATCTGAAAGTACCCATGTATACAGTAGTGTGACCAAAGCTGTAGGTTCAATTTGGCAAAAGAGAAGGTACAGAAATAGGACTGAAGTTCCTATGAGCACAAAGGCAGTGGATAAAAGAAATGTGAAACTGTTGCTTGCCAAATCTCACAGTACTAAAAGTAGATGGCATTCAATTAAGGTAGTAGGAGGTGAATTTAAAACAGACAAGTGCTGCTTTATGCAGTAGGCATTGAACTCTTGGAATTTACTGGAGATTGTTTAGTCAGGTAGTACAAGTAGGTTCAAAAAGGAATTGTTGTCATAAATAAAATAATTACTTAGTAAGAACAGCAGTAGGCAAGTGTGTGCTTTCTAGCATTCCTAACCCAACACTTGTAAGTGCTGTGGGAGTGTGCTTGGAGAAACTGGCTGGATGTGTGTTCTCCCTACACAGCATTTCCTTTTGCTACTCGAAGAACTGTGCTAGGTGGATCTTTTGTCAGACTTAGCAGTACTTACATATAAAACCTGCAGTTTTTCTCGCCAAAATATTTTTTTGCTCGTCCTTGCTGGCAGGAAATCTCATAGGAGCTTAAAACTGATATGAAATATAAAGCAGTTTCTAAATTACTTGTGATTTTTTCAGGGTGTGTATTAATTTTTGCTTTTCATAGGCATTTTGAACATCAATATGCATTTCTTGCCAGTGTATACTAATGAAAATGTCAGATATTTACCATAAAATAAAACTATCTCATTACTATTGCTTTGACTGCTTTTGAGTGCTTGCCAGAGATTAGACTGTGGATATAATTTTGTTTTAGTAACTTCATGTTGGGTAGCCCTGCACTGTAGTTTACCCAGATTTGTGCCAGAACAAATCAAATATGAAATCCCTGAATTTATTTTGGAATTCTGAATGTAAAATAGCTTATGGATATTTTAAGAGAGTATGTTCTGTGTGCTGTCATCAACTATAATCAATTCTTCCTTCTGTTCAGTGTATCAGCACTTGTTCCTCGGTGACAAGCATGTTTTTTCTGGAAGATGTTACTCCTTACATCCCACTTAGAGAAATACAAAACAGGGAGCTCAAAAGTGCAATCTTTTTTTGTTTAATATTATTTGAACGATTTTTCAGATGACCTTAATTTTCAATAAATCAATAATGCCTTGCAAGATAGTTGCTATGTTACCCACAGCTAATGCTTGCTTGGTTTATGCTGATAGAAACAGCAGAATGCCAGTATATTCATACAGGAGTCTGTAAGTCTCAATAGTCACATATTTGGGCCAGAAACTTCGAAGTGCTGTCATTTTTGAATGTTCAGGCACAGCACAGCTTTCTATCTACGGATATATACCTGTGCATACATACATACTAATAAATTGGAATTTTGAATGTTGAAACTAAAATGAAATTGGTTTTAAATAAATAAAAATAGTCCTGAGAGATGTAATATTTTGTGCAGAAGGGAGTCCTGGTTTATTTTTTTTTAATCATTCTGTAATATTACCATGAACTTTTCTTATTTATAACTTTACTAGCCCAAGTATGAATGTCCTTTTTTATTGTTTTTAGACTATCATTATAAGAGGAGAAGTCTGAAAAGAGACACTGAGTTTGTGTATCAAGGTCTTGGTAGTGAGGAGGCTACAGGGCTGGCTTCTGTGAGAAGCTGCTGGAAGCTTCCCTCATTTCCAGCAGAGCCAATGCCAGCTTGGCTCCGGGATGGACCTGCCACTGTCCAAGGCTGAGCCCTTCAGTGATGGTGGTAGTGCCTCTAGGATGGCAGATTTAAGAGGAAGAAAAAGAGATAACAGATTTTAGAAGAGGAAAAAACTGCTATGAAGAGGCAGGAGAGAGTAGTGAGAGTATGTGAGAGAAACCACCACAGACACCAAGGTCACTGGAGAAGGAGGGGGAGGAGGTGTTCCAGGCACCAGCACAAATTCCCCTGCAGCCCGTGGTTCAGCCCATGGTGAGGCAGCTGTGCCCCTGCAGCCCAGGGAGGTTAATGCTGGAGCAGAGATCCACCTGCAGCCTGTGGAGGACCCCATGCAGGTGGATACCCGAAGGAGGCTGTGATCTTGCAGAAGCCTGTATTGGAGCAGGCTCCTGGTGGGACTTATGGACCCATATAGAGAAGAACCCGCACTGGAGCAGGTTTGTTGGCAGGACTTGTTACCCAAGGGGGGACTCATGCGGGCTCAGCTTGTGCCTGAAGGATTGCAGCCCAGGGAAAGGACTCATAATGGAGCAGTTCGTGAAGAATTGCAGCCTATGGGAAGGACTCATTTTGGAAAGGTTTGTGGAGGACTGTCTCTTATGGGATGGACCTCATGCTGGAGCAGGGAAAGAGTGAGGAGTCTTCTCCCCGAGGAGGAAGGAGTGGCAGAAATTATGTGGGATGAATTGACCATAACCCCCATTCCTTCTCCCCCTAATCCGGTGGGAGTAGATAAGGAAAAACAGTAGTAAAGTTAAGCCACGAAAGAAAAGAGGAGTTGGGGGAAGGTGGTTTAAGGTTTAGTTTTATTTCTCTTTACTTTGATCTGATTGGTAATGAATTAATCTAATTTCCCCGAGTCAACTCTATTTTACCTGTGACAGTAATTGCTGAGTAACCTCCCTGTCCTTATCTTGACCCACAAGCCTTTTGTCATGTTTTTCTCCCCCTGTCCAGCTGAGGAGGAGAGCGACAGACCAGCTTGATGGGCACCTGGAAGCCAGCCAAGGTCAACCCACCACAAAAGGCGATCTGTCTTTTTCTGTCTCTGATAAGTGTTGGAGTGGTTTCTTTAGGAAAGATAGCAGGTTGTCACTGATCTTTAGAGCCTCCAACAGATTATTAAATGTACATGTGTAGAGAGTAGACAGATAGGCCCCCAAGCAGAGTTGACAATTTAAATAGTTTCCAGTTTTCCTTAGATTGGCTGAAATTAATTTTTTTTATGTGCTTGGAGACAAACTGAACCTTTGGCCTTTATGATGGACCAGAAGTATTTGTCAGGTGCCTGATATGACTTATGCTTAATTCACCCAATTCATTTGTGTATTTCTTAATGTACTAATTTCTGATTTTTTCAAACATTTCAATTATTTTTCTCAATAAATACACGTCCATTCTTGTGGAGAAGAAAAAAATTCTTAAAGGAATTTCCGTGTTCTTGCCTTTGGCTGAAGCATATCTCACAGTTAAAGCTGTGAGGAAGATTGCCATGCCACTCTGCTAGACAAGCAAGATTACACCTGAGATTAGAAGTCCTCTTGATTTCTTTCATAGAATTTTTGCTAATATCTGTCTGAGAAGGTGATTACCTACAGCACTGATTGGCAGCAAAATTAACTCCAAATGGGTACTATACATGAGGTCTGTGGAGCATTCCTCCAAAAGTCCTCAGAACCATCTGCTTGTGAGAACTCCAAGATAACATGCTTCAGGACTTTATTTCAATTTTCCCATCCATCTGTTCTGATCGTTAGACACATCTGATCTCCCTGTTGGAGAGGCTGTTCCCTGACCAAGAGGGGTGGGGTACAAGATGCAGCTTTATGTAAGCGTTCCAGAACTCTGACCCCTCTCCTTCTGTCCTCCTCCCAAAACTGAGCAAGAGGTGCATCTTTCAGCAGCAGGCACAAATAAGAGAGCTGTATTTTAATGAATAAAGGCATATATATATTTTACATATTCTGGTAGCACCTTGGGACTGATGTTTACCTTCTCAAGTACATCTGATGCCAGCTTTGCCAAAGGAGTGTAAACCCCAACCAGCAGATCTCAACTGCAGGTTTCAGGATTTCACAAGTGCTGCTTAGACTGTGGTATTACACTAAGATTGCTATTCAGGAGGCACCTTGATCTACCTGTAGACAAAATATGACCTAATGGATAGGAAGTATTTGCAGTTTCTACTGTCAAATGTAAGTGGGTGGAAACATGGTCATGAATGTGTTTGTGTTGAATTTATTTTTGTGAGTTTCTGTCAATTGCAGTGTTAATCAGACAGATGCACGGTGAACCACAATGTATCATAATGGCTTCTTCTATACAGATCAGACAGTAGTGGTATTGACATTTCCCCACCTCTCTTAGCAATATCTCCTTTCCGTACAGAGAAAAGGCTGCCTGTTCCTTATCTTTACATCATGGCTTAGTTCATACAAGACTGAGTATAACTGACTCTGTAAGTCAAGCTGCTCACTGAAAATGTATGTGTCGTACAACTTTCTGTGTGGGAGAAAGCACTTATTTATAGCAGAGCAATGTAGTCCCCCTCCTTCTGTATGTATCCAGTCACATTTTTGTGTAGATATCTTTAGTTTCTCTGGCCTCTTGTTTGGGTGCTCTGTCTTCCCTCTGAACTTACTTATGCCTTGACTAAGAGTTTTATGAAGGGTCATAGTACTTCACTCTTTTTCATCGAAAACTATTACATGACTTCATCCTGTTGCTGAGAATTAGATTTTTCCTTCTGAAATGTTCAGAATGCTCTTTGTTTATGTTGCTGAAGACTGCATTTTTATTACTTAAAACAAATAGATAGAAATGAGAGACTTTAATCCTCTCTTTGTTATATTCCACATGAATGTATTGCATTCTTGTCTAGGAAAAGCATACTTGCAACTCATTAACAGGGGAGCATTACTTATGCTCATTTTATTTTGTTAATGCTATATTCTTGCCAAGATTGTAATTTGCTTAAAAAGTTGATGAATATGATTTGCATTACTACTGAGCCCTTGTCATATACAAACTATTTTTATGCTGTTAAACCAAATACTAATTGAGATTTCAGGAGAAGAAAAATCCCTTAAAGAAGGTTGTGTAGGACTTTCTAAAGAAGTAAACTCTTTTGTGGTTATTATAAGTGGATAAAATAGGAAAAATTCAACAAATCTAAATGATTGTAAGTAGATAAAATATTTATCTACTTTAAAAATACATTCTGTTACTTTGTTCATATTTTATTCAAGAAATACTGTTTTTCTGATTTAAAATTTCTGATGAGTAGAGTAATTTTATTTTTTTATATTAATTAGAAATTTTCACTTGAATAGGTATCTCAGTGACCATGTAATCCAATATATTTACACATTGAAATTCAACACTAACTTTAATAGGTTTGGACATGGGAACAAGCTCCACAGGGAAGTGGTCACAGCACCAGCCTGACAGAGTTCAAGAAGCATTTGGACACTGCTGTCAGGCACATGGTGTGACTCTTGGGGATGGTTCTGTGCAGGGCCAGGAGATGGACTCAATGATCCTTTTGGGTCCCTTCCAACTCAGCACATTCTGTGATTCTGTGATTACGTTTTGCCTTTAAAATTAAATATTCAATCTCTTCATGAACCTGAAAGTAAGTAAGTGAAAGTATCTGTAAGACTTAAAATCTTGTACTATAAATGTGAGAATAGTGTGAGAAATTCAACATATCTCTTTCTCGTAAGGATCTAAAAATTAAACTTCAGTATTGCTTTAGCCATGATGAGCTGAATTGCTCTTAAACCTGCACAGAGCCAAAGAGGGGGTTAGGAGGAAATTGCATTCCAATAGGGTTTTCAAATATTGAAACAGATATATTTTGTTTCTGAGTCATGGGTCTTTAAGATTCCATGTCCTTTTGTCTGCTAGAACTATATGGTTGGCATGTCACAAAACCCAAACTCAATTCCATTCACAGCTGAGGGAGCATTACTTGGGTGGTCTGTGATATTTTGGATTCAGACTAGGCTTAAAATTTAATCTGTTTTCCTCAATGATTGAAGTCACATTTAACAGTATTAATGAAAGCATGTCTGTTTTAATGGTAGTACAGCATTCGAGTCAACTTTTTTTCGTATGCCACTAATACCCTCACTTCTAAAATTTTAGAAAAATACCCATATTTATGTAGAGTGCCTATAAGTAGTGTACACTTCTGATTTTATTCCGCCTGCCCCCCATTACTAATCACGTCTTCAGAACCCCTGCTTGCAAAACAAACGGAAAGCAAAACAAACCGTGCAGCGCGGTGTTCTGGGCTGCACTTACACCGTGTCACCACGAGATGTCACAGCCCAGCTGTGGGTGCGGAACTCGGCTTCGCACCACCGACTGCCTTCCCTGCCCCCGTTCGCGAGGATCGTCACACACCACCCCCTCCCAATATTGTCTTCGGAAAAGTATTTCTTTCCTAATGGCAAATATTTCTGTCTTCAGCTGCCTTTATAATTTGCTCTCCATTTGTTAACTCGGTGGTCAAAACACTTTGTCTGTTCTCTGACAAACAATTATTTGGACTTCCTTCACAGCTGTACTATTTTGCTTTTCCCCTTTAAGTAACAGCTTCCCCTATTGTTGTAGATCTGTATTTTTGTGAGAACATAGCAAAATAGGAAATAATAAAAAACCTCCTCACTTTCTCAGTGACAGTCAAGATTGAATATATCTCCATTTTACGACCTTGTCTGCCATCCCTTTTCTAAGGTAAAGAATTCTACCTTATGTCCTGGTACCTGAAAGGTATTCTCTACCCTGATTCCTTGTTACCTCTCTCTTTTTTGTTCTGTCTTGTTCTTCTGGAACAAAAAAAGCATGCAGCCTGTAAGATTTGGGAGCTTTGTGAAATCATGCAGTGGCATGGTGATGTGTTCCCCTGTTCCATCTTAGTAATTCCAAATACTTTATTTCCATTTTGATTGCTCCTGAACATTGAACCAATGTTTTCATAGAGTTCTCATAACTTCAAGGTCATGTTTAAGTTTCAATTTTCAGTTTAGAGCTTGTCATATTTATAAAGGTAAAAATTTTTTTTCACATATTCATTGCCTTTAAGTTTTAATTTACCCTGTATTTCGTCTGCCATTTTATTGCCCAGTCAGGACTAGAAAGTTGTGTGAGGTTTTTTGCTATTTTTTGCTTGGTTTTCTGGTGGTTTTTTTCAGTTCCTTATCCCTGTGCCTTTCCTCTTTCTGGAACAAGTTAGTATCAACATTGGAGCATACTTAGAGATCCTCCTCAGTGTGTTACTCACTTTTCCAGATAATTCATGCACACCCTGCACAAAAAAAGGCCAAGCAGAGACCATTTTTGAATTCCATTAGTGAAATGCCATTACTGGGAAAACAGACCAAATATGCTTTTACCAATTTTTCTTTTTTTTTCTTTGTCATTGGCTTAGTCATCTGAGGATCCATAAACCATGACATTCCTACTTGTCTTAAGAGTCTATTGTTAGGAACTAAGTGTCTTTCAGAAATTCAAGGTTGTATTAACCTGATTTCTTTGTCAAGATACTTGTAGACTTCTTCAGGGAGTTTGAGTGGAAGTAATAATCTTTACATCTATATTCATTCTCTGTGATAAGATGTGATTCAGTATTCCCATCATCTGAAGGATCTTTGAAAAGCAGTGTTTTTTCAAAGCAGTGATTCAGCAGCATTGCAAAGATCCATTTTCTCCATACTAGTACCAGCATTCCAGCACTGTATCCTAAAACTCATCTGGTACAGCCTTTACACTCTCATTATGGATGGTTCCTCAGCCATGGCACTGTCTATCCCAGTTACACAACTTCAATGTTCAGAAAAAGCAATGGAATAGAAAGATTTTTTTTTGGTGCAAGTTATTTTGGAAGGGAAAATGGCAGTATTTTTCTGTGTGGTTTTTTTTCTGGTTGGTTCGTTGGTTTGGTTTTTCTTTGAAACCGTGTTTGATCCCTGTGCTCTGAAAGTGGTTTTTTTCTAGGTTTCGAGTGAATAGTTCAGCTTCTGAAATCCTGAAGGCTCATTTAGCATCAGCCTGTGTGTATCATTTCATTTTCCCAATGCTTCAAAAATATCAAACTTCAAAAAACAAAATTCATTACTACCAACATTATTCTATCTGGATGGGGTGCTTATAGAATTGAAGTATCAGTTTGACTTTCTTTAAGGGGACATGTTGGGCTCTCATAGAGCATTGTTCTAGTCTATTTTCCTGAAAAACTTGGTGAGTTATCCAAATATTAACTGCATACCTAGCTGGTGCATCCTCCCTGGTAAGTCTGATTGAAGTTCCCATCTCGGATTTGAATTATTCTACATACTATTGCCTTAACTGCAGAAGCACAAATCAAAATACGTAGAGTAGCCATGGGAGAGTTAATGTCTCTTCTTCACTAGCCAGCACCTTAATCAGAAGTTCTGCTTAAATATTATGCTTTGTCTTTTGTTTTATACATTTTTCATGTGTTTAACTGGAGAACAACTTACACCTCCTTATGTTCTGTCCAGGGTTCCTGACTGTTGCCATAACATCTACTGAGGTCTTTGAAGGAATGTAGTTTCCTTGTTAATAATGGTGGTTCCCTCAGAATTATCACCACGAATTTTCTTCCACTACATCTTCTGCATCCATGTTTACTTTGCTCAAGGTAACATCACAGTCAAAGAGATTTAACTCAGTATGTGGTCGCTTCATGCTCAGACTTTTCCAAGTCATTGTTTCTGAATGCTTTCAAGAGCAATGCCACTGGAGGAGGAATTCCCGTCCTTCCTTTTGACTCCTTGCTCTAAAATAAAAGGAAGATTGAAATTAAGCTGGCAAAAAGTGAATTTCCTGTTGATTATGCTAGTTTACAGTATATTCATATTTGGAAATAGTATTTAAGACTTAAATGCTCATTTAAGTTTCAAATGCTCATTTCAGTGACCCTGAGATTTGTTAAGGATTTTGTAAGCTTATAATCAGAGGATGCTAATTCCACAAACAAGAATATACAGAAGTAACCCTTAATGGTAAATTTTCTTCAATAAGAGATGCTCAAGAGTTTTATTCTCCCATTGACTAGTCTCTCCAGTTTCAAACCTCTCTTAAGGTGCTGATTTAGTTCTCATAATTTGCTGGCAAGCTGCAGTTCATGAGGAGCTCCACCCTAAAAAGTGATATGGAGAAGAAGACATAGAGTTTGTTCAGTCTTGGATAACAGCAAACCATCAAAGTTTATTCTGATAATGCTACTCTCTGAAGGCTCTAATGGAACTTGCATTAGTGTCCAAGAGCTGTGTGTCTGGTCCAGTGTGATTGAACTACGTCCCAGTCAAGGTGAATGTCATGTTGAACAGGAACTGTCAAGTTATAATGCAGTTCAAAAAATACAAAATACAAGGGTACATATTTTTGTAGTGGTCTTTCCACTTCATTTGAGTAGTTCTGGGTATCTTCAGATGCAAGTCCTGGTACATGGGTATGGCAAAATCCAAGAGATCTATGAATATGTTGAAGATTCTCTCTGTTTTCAGAAGTGAATATTTGCTTAAGTTTAGAAGCCAAAAACTTACAGGCATTCACTTTCTTTACCAGCCAAAAAGTGGAAAGCATGATCGCCAAAAATATCTGATCCTTTATGGAAGATTTTTCAATCAAGTTAGTAAGTTTTGGTTCAGTGCTCTTTTACCAATACAGAGAATTTCAGATAGGCTTCTTTAAAGCTGTGAAAACAGAAATCTCAAAAGGACATGAGATTTGAACAGAAGCCATAAAGTATATTTTGAATCTAGAAGTCTTTTATTTTTGTGTATCAGTTACAAGTTTAGATTTTATTACTGTTTTATTAAAGTAATGTCTAATATTGAAGACTTTAGTCCTAACACATGTTAATACTGGAACTTGTATTGAATTTTGAAATAGCTGCTAAAACGGTTAGTTTTAAATTATTTTCTCTTTTATGCTTAATTTCTTTCAGATTCAGAATCACTAGTTTTCATAAGTTACATCTTGTAATTTTAGAAACTGTAGGAAAATAATCCGCATTTTAGCTTAGGCAATGCCATAGCACACAAGTCACTCTACCTGATGAAACTTTATCATTAGTCAGAGACCTGATGCTCCCTGAATGATACATTATGAGAGTTGAACAGTGCTCATAGTGAAAGAGAGAGATCTACACTGGGTTTTCTACAGTTGCCAAGAGAATGTTCATGTTTCAGTAAACATATAGAAAGTTACTGCAGTGTTCAATTTGTTTTGATGCTGCTTTTAAACAACACCTCTAAATATGCTCAACAGTTGTGAAAGTTCCATTTCTTAATTCATACTGTCAACTTCCACACAATATCAAACAACTGTCATCTGTAGGTAGGTACTATAAATAGGCAACTGGGCTCAGTGATTGCTGCTAGACTAGAATTAAGGAAGGAAAAAAGTTAAGGTGAGCCAAAGAAGCAGAACTTAGGAGTAGCACAGAGCATCTCAAAAAAAAGAAAAAAGACAAAAAAGTGAAAGCATACTCAGGAATCAGACTTGGAATTGAAAAGCCACAGAATCAAAGTGTATACTAAATGGAAGGGCAAGGTAAGAGTTTATTTCAAGAAGCAGACAGGCAGACTGGTTGGGAGTGGGAAGCAGAATGAAGCAGGTATTAAGCGGGTCAGAGAAGGAAGCCACAGGAATCTAGTTGCAACTGATCACAAATAACTGAGAGCTCACATGGATGGCATCTCAGAGTTTGATGGAGCCAACAGTCAGATGCACAACCCAGTCCTTAACTGTTCAAATTGTTCAGATTTATTAGGTCTTACTGGGATAATTCTTCTCCCTTCAGTAGAAATCCAGATTAACAGGCACCACCAGCAACATGGTCTCTTTGTTGCCAGTTTTTATGCTCCATCTGATCACATTGCTCATACTTGCTTCAGTGGTAGCTCCTCCAATGAGTCTGTCTTTAAAGAAGGGAAAAAAACCCAAACAAAACTGCTGCCCTCATTTGGTCAGATGGTCACCTCAGGTATGGCACACAAGATGTCCTGGGGGAAGACTGGGTGCTCCATAACGCAGAGGTGTTGACAGTGGTGCCCTC
>WEIT01006221.1:0-15538 GCA_013389985.1 Dryoscopus gambensis | reverse complement strand
TCACAGGATTCCAGGCTGTCTCTCTTCTCACTCAAAACACTGCTCAGGAGGATTAATGTTTCATAAAGCTTTCGTTTCCCAAGGAAGGGTTAAAAAGTCTTAGTTTCTACTGCGGTCAACTCCAGGACTCCCAGGGCCGGGAACCTCCCCCGCTCCGCTCCTCGGGAGGCACAGCCTCTCTCCCTCGGGGTGGGGGGTGGGGGGGAGGTAGAAAACCATCTCCTCGTCTCTCCACCCTTCCATCCTGCAGAAGCTGCCTCAGTCCCGTTTCCTTCCACCCTCTCTCTCTCTCCAGGCTCTGGCCTACCTCTCTCCTCAGGCCGCATGGCTGCCCCTCCCCCACCCACGCCCAGGCTTCAGGCCCAGGCTGGGCGGGGGAGGAGATCTGCTCCCTTCAACGACCGGAACACAAAAGGAAGGGTCTCTGTGATTCTCTCCCTTATCTCCCTATGTTCTCAGAGGTGACAAATCTCTTCAGTGGTCATGCCAGGTGTGAATATTCAATCTGACCACTGATTGGTTTGACTATAACTTCCTCAAAAAAACCTCACTTCCTTTCAAACCAGGACATTTGATTTTAGCATAATATCCACAGCTTAAGTAACGGTTTTGGGGGTTTTTTTAATGCTATGTAGAATTTTCAGCTCTATAGAAAGGTCCTTAACATAGCCTGCCATCACAGCTGCCTGTTACGTACAGCTCAGGGCTTAATGAGCCTAAGGTGTTTTCTCTGTAACTAATTCATTGTTTCTTCCATGAGAAGTCCTAGGCCTGTAAACTCAAGGATGAGCAGCTTATCTCTCAGCTTGACTTGTGGAATGCTGTAAAAAATGATGCATAAAAGTCAGTTTATCTCAATTTCAGTCTACTTAAAGATTTTCTTTATGCTGTGTTATTTCACTAGTAAGATACTTTTATTGCTTTCCTTGCTGTGTTTCTGATCCTGATGCAGCCCTTTACTTGTCAGATTCTTGTCACAAGAAGCAGTCCAGACCTGGAGATCCTGTTTTCATGTCAGATTTTTCTTTAATGGTTTATCTCTGTAAGAAATACATCACTCAAAAGTGGCTTCCTTCTAAAAATTAAGTGTTGTCTGGTGTAGCTTTTAATTGATGAGGCAGCAGGTAGATGGGTAAAGTTGTCCTGTGTGCAGTGAAGCTCTTGGTGAAGCGTTACCCCTTTGTGACTATTAACAGGGAAGCTCCAGAACATTTTACCTATATTTGAACTGTGTTTTGTCAGGCACTCAGTTCAGTGCCAGTAGGACATACTGAATTTCCTGTTTTCCCCTCTGTCTTCTTAAACACAATTGGGTTAAAAATAATTCTCAGAAAAAGTTATTTTTACCCAGGCTTGTGATTAGCAATGTAGCAGAGATTAACAATCACTTTTATTGTCACAAGTGAGGGACAGCAAATGTCTCTGTGAGAATGTAAATGCATAAGTAAGGAGGCTAAGCACAGGGAATGCTTTAAGCTATGAAGCTGACTTTTGTAAGCATATTTTATTTCATTTAAGTTTTCTGTGCAAAATAACTCACATATAGTTGTTTTATATTTTTTCAGGTCTGTAAACAACCAGTACTGCAGAAAAGTGATAGGTGGGATGGTTTGGAACCCGTCTATGAGACGATCCTTATCGGTTGAGCACCTAGAGACCAAAAGCCTTCCTTCTCGATCGCCTCCTGTTACCCCAAATTGGTAAATCCATTTTCAGCCTTTTCCACACCTTCTAGCCTCCAACCATTTCTAATTGTATGTACTCTAGCAGAATAATTATGTAGTGTGTACATATATATTTAAACATTGTTATTCTGAGAATATATATGACAACAGAAGGGTGGGTGTCACCTCAACTTTAGCAAGGCTTGTCTGCCAAGATCTTATACCCAAGTTAAGATATTGTGTTTCTGGATTGGTGGACAGCAGGGTGGTTTAAAAAAAACATTGAAATGGTTGGATGACTGGACTAAGAAGGGAGTTGCTAATGGGTCACACTCTACCTGGACAACAATAAAAAGTAGATGACTACAGGAGTCTATCTTGGGACCTGTCCTTCTTAACATCTTTATGACATGGAGGAGGCAATGGTGTGCTTGATCATAAAGTTTGCAGATGGCACCAAACTGGAGGGATGAATCAATAAGCCTGGGGGGAGGGTTGCTCCCCAAACTGATCTCAGTAATCTGGAGAAATGGGCCAATAGGAAATGTGTGAAATTCAACAAACATAGAGTCCTGGGAAGTAAGAATCCAGTGCAACTGTATGGTCTGCAGTGCAGCTTTCTGGAAAATGACCAGATAATCTTTATAGGCAGAAGTGGTACATGAGCCGTCTGGTGTGCCCTGACAGCAAAGAAGTCCACTTCAACCTGGCAGAATTAACAGAATTGTAGATGGAAGGTCAGTGGAAGTAAAAGCCCCCTTTTGCTCAGCATTCGCTAGATTTTATTAGAATGCTGCAGCCCTTTTTGCCTGCAAGTACAAGACATACTGGAGCAAGCTCAGCAAAGACCACCAGCTCCAAGGTAGTCAGGAGACTGGAGTACCTACCCTGTGAGGAGAGGCTGACACAGTGGCACTTTTTCAGCCTGGAGAAGCAGGGGTTTCCCAAATGCCTAACAGCAGCCTGGAATTACATCCAGCTACAGGATGAGGCCGGGTTCTTCAGTATTGCATGGTGAAAGGATAAGGCAACTAGTATATGTTGAAACAAGAGAGGTTCTATCAGGATATAATGGAAAAACTGCTTTTCCACGTGGACAGTCATTGCCTTGGGAAACTGTGGTCTCCATCATTCAGATTTTTTGAAATATTAGTGGATAAAGCCTTAAGCAGCCTACTCTGGCCTTAGCTGACCTTTCTTTGAGCAGAAGGTTGGACTAGATAACCCCCATGAGTCCCTTCCAACCAGAATTATCCTATGATTGAAACTTTAATAATATCAGTTGCATTTTACAGGGGTGAAAACACCAAATCAGTTCAGTGTACTGAACCTAGCAGTGTATGATTGCCTCGTATACCATACAAAATGCTTAAAAATTGATTATTTAAAATGAGACATATAGGCCTGTTATGAAGATTCAGGTTATAACTGCAATAGGATAGAAATTTTTCTTCTATAAAGTTTCGTAAAATATTCTGATCTTCTTGCATGTGTTTGTATTCTGTACTTTTAAGGCGGAGTCCTAGACTACGTCACGAAATCCGCAAACCACGACACTCATCTGTAGATAACCTTACAAATGAGATTAGTTATATTACTGAAACAGAGGATGTTTTTTACACGTATAAGGGCTCTCCAACATCAAAGGACAGTGATTCAGAATTCTCTCAGAACCGTAGTCCACAGAGGAGGTAAGGACTTCTGCAAACAATCCATTGCCTATTTTGATTTTTTTAAAAGCACCGAAGAAAAACCAAAGTGTTGTAGTGTAAAACAGTCACAATCAGTTGTAATATTACAATGAGTTCAAACAGTTTTGTGTTTGCATAAGCTTTATTTTGACCAATTGCTATACTGCAAATGCCATGACACAAAATGACAAGCCAAAGGCAACCCAACCCTTCATCCCTAAACAAAACTCAGTAGTTGAGCTGTTAGTAAAATTAGAGGAACTATTAAGGCATGCCTGTTCAAATCAGTATTATCCTGTTCCCTAGTAGCTTTTGCAACCCTTTCCTACCTGTCAAAACTCTTTTTTTGTGGGGAGAAAGACTTAGTGAATTCCTTCACTCACGTTCCACATCATCAGCTCAGCCTTGTCAAAGGCTGAAAGAGGTATTGCATTTGAGTATACAGAAGAACATCATAATGCTAGAGGTCATCCATCTTTTTCTTCTTCAGAGGAACCTGTCAATGGCTTGTCTAAAGGCAGTGTCTGCTTTTTGGCTGTATTCCTTGAGGACCAACTTTGTTCTCTGCAGTGCTTTAACCACTGCTAGGTTTGCTTCCAGGACTTGAAGCACCTGTCTTTGTGCACTCTGAGTATTTGTTTGCTCATGTATTACATCATATGTGTGGCTACTCATTTCTTAATGGGTAACTTCAGATTATCACAATATCAACTTCAGAAATAATGTACAAAGTCATTAATTTTTCAGTCTCAAAATGAAAACAGCTACTTTAAAACTTGGAGCTGGGAGGAATGCTATGTATTAAGATGCAGGTTCCTTTGTAGCATTACAAAAGAAAAATCATTTCTAGTGATGCCTAGTGACTTTAAGGCTTTGAGAAGCAATATCTTAATGAAAGCTGATAGGACTCACCTGCCTCTCTGACAGTGTGCAGCTACTAAATGTAGCTTTAAATTCTGGATTTAAACTGTTTTCTTTAAATTCTATAATATTGTTACTACATTACAGCAGAGAGTTTTCAATAAAAGAAAGGAAAAATTGACATGTTCTATGCATATTTGGAGTTTGTCACTCTTTTAAGTGTACCAAGTATTTTGAATTTGTCACTTCATTTTTCTTTTTTTTCTGACTGGAAGACAGCTGAACCTTAATACTATTTATCAGTACTAATGTCAGTAGTAGCCGTGATAATAAGTAAAAGTGAGGCCTCTAGATGTGAATAGTTACAGATAGGAAACCATGTCTGTGCTGTGTTTTAAAATTAGCAGATGATACACTTTTAGAAGTATTTTATGAGTAAAAATACTGAGAGGCAGACATAAGAAGAGATGATGAGAGTAGAAGCTGTAGACAGAAAATTACATGGCCATGCTGTGTTTTGTGACTGGTGAATTTGTGCCCTGCCAGCTAGTACATTGTTTGATTTTATTATTATTATTATTATTATTATTATTTTCCTTTTTCTTTTCTTCCCCTGTAGTTTTTTTCTTTCCTTCCTGTTTAAGTTATCTTATACCTACTGAGAATGGAGTGGGAAAGTTGGCCTTTATGCCTTCCCTCAGACAGTGAAAAAAGGATGTTCTAAATTTGAAAATAGCACATTCATTTATTTTCTGAGCCCTAAATGACTGTGCTGAATTTGAGTAATATCACTCACTGTGGAGATTTTTACTGTTACTACCTCATATATAAACCATTGCTTTTCTTCTTACATCTTATCCCAAATGAGTTATTGGTTTTCTGGATAAGTTTATAATATTTGATACTCCACAGGTAAATTAAAAAATTATTACATGAATCTCATTAATTAAATTCAAGTTGTGTGTTTTGGAAGAAGAATGGAATAAATTATCCTTTGTTGTATTGACTGTTAGACTTTTGTGAAGTAAAATAGTCATTAATAATTTCCTTTTTAACAACTGAGGTGAAATACAAAGTAACCATGCAAATAAAAAAAAAAGTTTTTTCTCTACACTGAAATTTGTTAGTCCATATTCCAGTTTTTTTCCTTTTGCCATGTTACAGTAGTTATTAGTTACTTCACTTCCCTTGCTGAAAAATGTGAAGTAAAATTAAGTATGTAGGTATAGTAAAATCTTTCTTTCCATGAGTCCTTTATTGATAGAGAGGGAATCTTACACTATCAGCTAAATCTGTTTTGTAAGAAAAAAATGTTTACGTTGCATATCCTCAGTATTAAATATAAATGCTTGCCCTGGGCTTTTGCCACACATTGGGAATATTTAAGCATTAACTATAAAACATCTTTTAGTGTATTGATAAATTTTGTAAAGCCAACTTACCCATTTTTGCCATGATGGTCTTAAGTAGATTTGAATTGATGTAACAGAAACATGCTATGGAAAACCCCCCAGGTTTCTAATTTCAGTATTTCTTTTTCATTAGAGGAGAGCCAAGAGTAGCTTCTCATAGTCCTGCTAATACATATTGTCTTTAGGGGGCCTTTTTTTTTACTACCTAACCCACTGAGACTGTTAATAAAGCTGTTAGTTAATGCGAATTATAACTACTGAATAGCTTTGGCGTGAAAAATTTACGAAACATTTTTCAAGAGCTGCCGGCAAACAGCTGTAAATACTGGTATTTAATCACTGAATGGTTATGTCTGTGACCTCAAATATTAATAATAATAATCCTGCACCAGCTGGATTTCTGTAAACATCAATTTAATTTACTATTTCTGAAGCAATACTGTGCAAGCGTGGTTAGCATGGAATATTTTATTATTCACTTATTTTTCCAGCTGCCAGCAGCATTTCAGGAGTGGGGTATAGTCTTCCCTCTTTTTCACTTTTTTGTCAAAAGAACAAGTGGTTAGTTGTTTGAAGGTAAGATAGACCTACCTTCAAACTGACCTATTATGATAGAGTGCTTTTTGAGGCAAATCATAGATAAAACTCATGTACAAGGCTTGCTATTTACCTAATCCTGCCAAGGCACATTTGGAACCTTGATGGGTATCAGAAATGTAGAAGCAGCCACTGCTGGCAAAAAATACACTTGCATTTATTTCCCGATACAGTTTTTTTTCCTTCCTGACAATTCCAAGTATCTTTATTTTCTTAATAATCGATTTCCTTCCTTGCTCTGTCTACTCTTGTATAGGAATCAATCAAATTCTACTTTTTTTTTATGAAACAGTACACAATTTAGAAAACAAATTATGTGGAGCAGCTCTTAGTTTAGAGAGCATAAAACATAGCAGTTTGTTAATATTTCTTCTTCAATTTATTTGAAGATACTTTACCGTACCAACATGTCATCATCTAGAACTATGTTTGCTGTTAAAATCCTTTAAATGAACATGCTGGAGATGAGGCTCAATAATAGTTTGTCATTTCTTACGTTGTTTCTCTTAAGGACACAATAATTGTTTTAAAAATGTGCTTTGTGTGAGCACTGCGCCCTCTAACTGAAATTTGAGGTGTGTACCACAGGCTGTAACTGGAAAAAAGAAAATTGGAAAATAGCGCAAACCATGCACACAAGTGAACTACAGAAAACCAGGGCAAGCTTGTGAGCATGGTGTTAGGTGTAGCTTCGTTGCTCCTGCTACCCAGATTATCTTAGGCACTTTCATATTCAACACCCATTTGGGGCTCAGACATGGTTGAAAACAAGCAATTTTTCTCTCTCAGTTTAGTGTCTGCAGAAAAGGTTGGAGCTGTCTATTACATCTGTATTATTATAGACAAAAAACTGCTCTAATCCCAAATTAACATACATTATCCAGAACTTCATTTGCAGGGCACGGGTAGGTTTGCCTATCTAAGCCAAATATCTCAAATCACAGCTGTTTACTAAACCTGTCAGAAAAGACAGTGCTGAAGAGGACTTCAAGAGGACTTTTGTTAGGCCCAGGGCCCCCCAGCCTTTGTGAGGAAGGCCTCCCCTGTCAGTTCTTCTTCGTCTTTGTTGCCCTGTTGCTGAGCATCTTAGCTGATTGCTACTGCCACTGAAAAATTAGTTCTGGCACAGGCAAGGAGCCCACACTTGGCCTTCTGAAGTCTCATAGGTTGCTTTTCCTGTTGTACAGCACTTTCTTATGGCCGTGCCTCACCAGTTCAGAACAGGTAACCCAGTCTGTTTTCTGACTACATATTATACTCATTCTGACACTCTGTTTATACCATGCCTGCAATTATATGCACATGGTACCATTATTATTTTGTTCTAAAAATTATTTCAAGAATAGCATTGAGCTAAGACATACTAATTAGCAAGTGCATTTGTTTCATATCTGTTTTTCAGATAGAATTTGCTTTCCATAGTCTTGGCTTCCCTGAAGATGTTTTCTTTGAGAGATTTGCATTTTCTTCATTGAAGCACTGCTGCTACTGACTTTTAAACTTTTTATCTTATGCGAAGTGGAAAACTTCTCTCTTTTTCTGTGAGGTTACATGTCTTCAGATGTAATTAATCCCTGAGATATCCATTAGGGAAGAGTTACAAATACAAACTGGCTTTCCCTTAAGATACAAAGTAAGTTATATTATGAAGCTTTATTATTTCTAAAGTTAGCTCTAAAGCTGCTTTAATTCGGGAAGTTTTTTCAAAATTGTGTCATACCAACAGGCTACCTGGCATCAACTCATCCTGACCCTCTGCTGTCCTGATAGGCTGTTGCAGTCAGCTGCAACCTTCCCGAAGACCATTGTGCCAGTGGGAAAGAATAGGGGAAGGGTCTTTGCATAGATTTTTCAGAGATGTTTATTTCTGGCCCACGCACAGTCCTGTCTGGGGAGCAAAGACAAGCCTCATGGGAAAACCCCAACATATGTAAATGATTTTTTGGGGCAGAGGGAACATTTGGAATGGCCAATAGGGGAACAGAACTTGGGTACATTAGCATACCAGAGACAGCAGGAGAGGGAAGCCTGTGTGCCCAGGGCATGCTCCCACTCCCAGGGTCCCATCTTCCCGGGGGGGAGGGAGGGGCGCCCCNGGAGAGATGGGGTCTCTCTGAGTACACCTCATCAGGAAACTGAGTCAGGAGGGGGTCTCTTCCATAGGGGTTGGTTTTCTGCCGGTGTTAGCAGTGTGTTCCATTGTATTGAGTCTGTGTGAGGTAATGTGGGACTGTTGTGCCTGTTGGGACGCCAAACAAAGATAATTAATTCTTAAAAAAAAAGGTTGCTTTTCAGGGTTTTCCTTTCCTTCCCTCCTTCTTTTTATCCCGACCCTAGGTATTGAAAAGGAATTTTGAGGGAATGGGTTTGTAGTTGCGGTAAGGGTATGGAAAATCATGGTTTTGGGAGGGAAACCATGATTGGGAAAATAGGGTAGGAATTCGTGGAAACATAAGCTGGGGATAATAGGATTTGGACAAACCCAAAAAGGGGATCATATCGGGTACAGGATAAAAGGGAAAGGTAGGATGGAGGAAGGAAGGTTGTAGGGGTTGGTGGTGAGCACCCAAAGGTGTGTTCCTTAGCCTTTGGTGAGGTGTTGTAGTTGCAGTGACAGGTTTTTGGTTGTGGGACAGCTGTTCGGTGTTCTGTGTTGCTTTCACTTTCAGGTTGTTGTTATGGTTAGATGGTTGCTGGCATGGAGGGCCCTGACAACATGGATGTTGTTTGAGATGATTGTGGTTTGGTGCATATTTCTGCCTTTTACTGGAATACCACCAGGTTCCATAACACTGGCTGCTTGGGGGCCTTTTGTTCCTTGTATTATGTCAAATTCCACAATTTCTCCATCTCCCACGCTGCAAAGGTACTTCTTGGGGTTATTCATTTTAATCGCAGTCTGATGAATAAACACATCCTCTTTGCTGTCATTTCGGGTAATGAAACCATAATGATGTTTCACATTGAACCATTTTACAGATCCTAAAACCTTAGTGGCAATGGTTTCTCCTCTTACGGTTTTGTGTTTGTGTTGTTGATGCTCGACTTGGGCGGCCGCTGCTTCACTGTCTCCAACGCCTTGATCAGACCCTTGCGCCGCTGCCTCCCCGCGCTTCGCGGGGGAACCTGTTCCGGCGCTTGTTTGGGTTCAGCACCGCTCTGCACCGCCCTTCACGGTGCCATGGCAACTGCCACTTTTCTCATTCGAAGCCGCTGGGGTTGCAGCAGGGACTGTTCCACGCGCTGGCTTGTTTTTGTCTGCCCGCCGGGGCTGCCTCGCTGCGGTGCGTGACCTACGGAGCCAGCGGCGCCGCGGGATCATCCGCGGCCACACAGCAGAGGGCTCTGAGATAGGGGCAGAGTCTGCAACAGGACACAGACTGCTGAGGGGGCTGGGTGTGCCCAGTGCCAGCGCCTCCGCCGCCTCAGCAAGGGGAGGAAGAGGAGACCCCGTGGGTACGCTCGCGCAGTCTTGGGACTGCTGCGTGGTCTCACGGTGGCAGCCATCTTCTGCCGCAGGGCTAGGAACGGAAAAACGGTAAACCCGGCGGAGACAGAGCTGATGTACCTTAAGTGCTTCAGTAATCATAAAGTATTCACGGATATATTCTCCCATTGGTACATGTTCCACTTGTTTCATTATCTCTATCCAAACTTCCTCCCAAAAATCTCCCGTAAGAACGGAAGAACGACTGACCTTAAAAATTAAGTCCCAAGAAACATAAAAGAAATTCTTAAACAGCCAGTCAAGAAAATGTTTCAGGTCTTTCTGAGTAAGGTTCATGTTTTGCTGTACAAGGAGTTCTTCAGTTTCAAGATAGATTTCCTTCTGTGGCTCAGATAGCCACGATTCTTCCATAGTCTGAGAGGGAACAACAAAACAAAGGCAAAAGGAGAGACCCAGGGAATTTTGATCTACTCACTGAATTCCTGGGATTCTTCAGAATCTTGGCTGTTCCTCTATTCAGAGTCACTTTGCTGAGATGTTGAACTGCCTCCAGATTGCTTGGTTGCCTGCATTCTCGACCACTTGTTGCAGTCAGCTGCAACCTTCCCAAAGGCAGTTGTGCCAGTGGAAAAGAATAGGGAGAGGTCTTTGCATAGGTTTTTCAGAGATGTTTATTTCTGGCCCGCACGCATTCCCGTTTGGGGAGCAAAGACAAGTCTCATGGGAAAACTCCAAAACAAGTAAACGATTTTTCAGGGAGGAGGGAACATTCGGGATGGCCAGTAGGGGAACAGGACTTGGGTACATTAGCATACCAGAGACAGCAGGAGACAGAAGCCTGTGTGCCCAGGGCATGCTCCCACCCCCAGGGGACATGGGAGGGAGGGAGGGGAAGGGGAGGGGAGGGGCCCCACAGGGTGGGGGAAACCCTACAATAGGTAGCCTCAATAGAGCTCCTGGAAGATTTCGTCTTTGAGAAAAATGTTTCTCTTTCAATCTAACACATTTAAGCCACAGCTGGTTATTTTTAAAGGCAGACTGATGGATTTGTGCAGGGATTTCTTTTTTATTATAATTTCTGCCTTTTTTAGCCTGATATAGTGCTTGAAGATTACTACTGTTGCAGTCTGTCTTGATAAAGGCACCACTACAATTTCCTGTAAGGAAAGACTCACGGATATAGAGGAACAAATCATCCTTACTGGTTTGCCTTTCCCTGACACCACTGTGATCTGTATGCTTCTGTGTCATTTAAGGGGAAAAGGTACAGTGCTAATGAAGTAGTCATACGGAAGTATGTGACATTGTTTCAATAGCAGGTTGGAAAATTCAGAAACATCTTTGATTTAAGGAGTAATCATCAAATCTAAGTTGGTTTTAACTGGGGCAGTAGACTAGTTATGTTTTGGAATCATGTACTCCGACATGATTGATCTTTTATCATATGTTAGGTTTTCTCCTGAGAGGCTGCACTGGCCATCCCCAGTGCAAGGTCTGGTTCTTGGCATTGATAGCTTTAAAAAAAAAAATTAAAACATAACTTAATGTATAGGATTCTTCATAGATGAATTCTTAGGAGAAAAGAAAAAAAGTCCTTGGAATAAACTAGCCTGCCCTTTACCCTCAAGTAAATAAACGAAAATTTAAATTGCTATAATGATTTTACTTGTATCTTTATGTTAAAGTATTTGGTGTAAATATAAAATTTAATTTAAAATGTTTCAATTATACACTTTTTAAACACTTGGTGAACTTAAAACACCAAGGTCTGCCATGAAAACTTAAAGCCATGTAGCCAAGTACTATTTACAGAGCTTTGAACTTTAATTTTTCCATGTTTTCATTGTTCCTTTCCTTTTTCTCAAGCACCTTTATGTGCCTGAGGTGTGATACAGATGATCACCCTTCACCAGGCAATGAGAAATGAAAACAAACAAGAGGCAAGAAATGAAAATTGAAAACCACTGGGTTATTCAATGGTCTTAACTTCCAAGAACCCATATGTGAGAAACTGCATGCTTTTCTATGATTTAGTATGAAAAAGGAATAGTATACTCCACTCTTCCCTGTGCATGGATTTAAGGTTTTCATCTGGCTTGTGGGAAGACCCATGTGGTGGCCAACACCCACACTTGCCCCCTAACTGAATGTTAGTAAACTGGGCTTTCTTTCTGGAAAGAAGGTGATACATGCAAAGGATTACTGAAACAAACAGTAATTTATTTTGGCAGTTCAGGATAATCTTAGTCATATTACCAGAACAGGACCTATTTCCCCTTTATATGAGGAGAAGAGCTTATTTTTGATCTTGTAAATGCGGGTTTAATGGCTTGTGCTTTTAAAAATATTTTTAGGTAGGTTTTTTTATATCATAGGTGAAATAGTTTTAAGTGTTAATATAGCTGTTGTTTGCCCTCTTAATGCCTTTCTTCGTGTTTTTGAACACAGTTTTCTGAATGGGAAGGGTACTTGTTAGGAAAAATATATAAATTTGCAATGGTTCAACCCCAGCCAGCAACCAAACACCACTCAGCCACTCACTCATTCCCCCACCAATACAATCAGGGAGAGAGAATCAAAACTGTAAAAACTAGAAAACCCATAGTCTGAGATAAAGACAGTTAAAAAAGGAAAGGAAAGGCCACACACAGAAGCAAAGCAAAACAAGGAATTAACTCTCTGCTTCCCATAGGCAGGCAGGTGTTCAGCCATCTCTGGAAGAGCAGGGCCCCATCACATGTGACAGTGACATGGGAAGACAAATGCCAACACTCCAAATCCTGCTCCTTCTTCCCCCCACTTTATATACTGAGCATGATGTCATTTGATCTGGAATATTCCTTTGGTCAGTTGGGGTCACCTGTCTACCACAAGTTCCTCACCAGCGTGGCAGTGCAAAAAGCAGAAAAGGCCTTCGCTCTCTGTAAGGCCTGCACAACAACAGCAAAATGATCTCTATATTATCAACCCTGTGTTCAGCACAAATCCAAAACAGGGTCCTATACTAGACACTGTGAAGAAAATTATCTCAGCCAAAAGCAGCACAGTATACAAGGTGCTAATGAGAAAAAGTAACTGGCTTACTGGCTTGGAAAAGTAACCTGATAAACTGTGTGGAGGGTCTTGTTACCTGAATTGGATTCAGTTTCTCCTGTTCACCTTGTAATCAAATAAACCAAACATGTCTGTTTGGTTTGGAGCAGCAGATTGCGTAGGAGCAAGTGTTTTGGTATTTTTTTAGAGTAGATTCACTGGCCTAACAGAAAAGATTAGCTGTGAAATTTTCTGTCTAACCAGAAAGAAGATTATTGTAAAACATATTTTTAAGTGATAAGGTATAGTAACAGTCAGCAAGAAAAGCTTCCTGACAGGTGAGACGATCGTATATTTAGAATCATACACTGACTGATGAGATAAATCTGTCGAGTTATTCACAGGTGCAAGCGTATGATGCATGAGGAGAACCAGAAGGCTGGGGGAGTTGAGGAGGGGTTGGTCACATTGTTGCCTTTCTCTGCCAAAAGAGGATTACCAAGAATATAGAGCCAACTCTTCTTGGAGATTCAGAGCGAAAACATGAGGCATTGGACGCAAGTTATATCTAGGGAAATGCTCAAAAGATAATGAGGGGGGAAAAAAAAAATCACATTTTGATTATTTAAGCCTTTGTACACATCAGCAGAAAGGTGGAGTTATTTCCATCCTTGGAGAACCTCAAAACACAACATGACAAGGACCCAAATACCCTCATCTAGCTTTATTGTCTGTTCTTTGAAAAAACATTTAAGTGACTTCTCAGGTTCCCTTCCAACATAAATTATTTTGAGTCTACAATTCTACTTGTTATAAATGCAATATATCCTTTCATAAGCTTTTCTCTGAAATGCTTGCAAAGATATAAACATCTTTTAACTTACATTGTAAAACTATCTTTTGTTAGTGATACAGATGGAATAATGTGTACAGCTCCAGAGCTGGAGGGGAAGGAAATGAAATGATGCACTAGTATACAAAAAGGAAATTCACTTGCACTGTGTTATGAATTTCTGGAAGTGCACATACGTTCCTGGTGTGAGTGTGATGCATCATCTGGTGAAGGTATTGGACTGAAAATAGATTTCCTGAACGGATGCTGCATTTGTTCAATTCTTTAAGCTTAGCATTTGATAGACAATAAACTGTGGCTGCATAGTGAGCTTTGGTGAATGTACTATGGGAACACATCATTAGTTTAACTAAAATATGAATTTTCATGTGAGCAGAATTTTTAAAGTTTTACTGTTGATAAAAGTACCTTTCAGATCTATCCAGCCAAGTCCCAGTAACTACTTTTTTGGTAGAAAATTGCAAATAAGTAAAAAAAACCTAACAAACACATTTTAAACTGTTATTTATCCTTAGTTCTTAATCATACACATATATTATAATTTCTTTTCTCTTACAAAATCTGTTGCATTTCACAAAATTCTATTGTCTTTGTTTGTGTACTTCAGCCTTTCTCAAGGAATATATCCTAATAGTAGACAGTGGATCTGAGAATGTTTCAGTTAATTTCAAATTAGAATTTTAAGGCTAATAGACTTTGAGTTTTACATGCTTTTCCACCCAAAAATACATGAAAATAGTACATGTGTATATTTTCCTTAGATGTAAACTTTTCTTTTTAAATATATATCCTTATTCAAATGTACTACACCTTCCTTGACAGTTCAAAAAGCAATAATTTTGCATCCGAGTGGAAAGTCTCAAAGTTGAATTGCAAATCTGTGATAAGGCAAACCTTGCAGCAATCCAAGCAGTTGCTGTGTATCAAAATACATGAAAATTTCATGGCAAGCCAGTAAACTGGAATGCAGTCAATAGAGACAATGCAAAGTAACAAAGTATCCCTTTCACAGTGATGGTAGCAATTTACAAGTGTGAATTATTGAAATTTATAGGAAATCACTGAAAAGCTTGTGTATGCCATGAAGTCCTCAAGTTTTCTGTACTGATTCTCTTAATTATGCAGCACAAAAAACTTATGACACCTTACACAGTCATTCTCGTCACAGAAATGCTGAATATTCTGTGTATAAATTTCTCTAAAAGGCAGAAGAAAGATGTTTCTGCAAGTATCTTCCACTTATTTTGCTTATGAATAAAAAACCCCAGTTTTAATGGTGTGTCCTCAGAAAAGAGGTGATAATTGAAGTGCTGGCACACTCGGTCTCCCCAGCCCTGCAGGTGTTACAATAAAAGAAGCTTTAAGAACTTCAAGAACAGCACAAGGGCAAAACCTACAGATGTTTCCTTCAGTTGTTTGTAAAGGGGGAGTTTTGCTACAGTGCCATTGTTTCAGTTGACCCTTTTCTCTCGGGGTTTTATTCTGCTGTAGTTTATCATGCTCGGTTCTCAGAATAGCAGAATTCCCTGGTAGGTCACACCAAAATGAGGGGGAGGGGTCTTTCCTTAAGACCTTTTCATTCTGTCCTTCTGACAGAAGAGGAGAGTAAGACTTTTCAGGGCAAAGACCTGTATTTAAAGGCTAATTATCAATAGATAATCCATACTGAGTGCAAGATTGAAATGACATGATTTTAGTTATATTGTGAAGTGAGGAAGAGAAATTACCTGAAGTTTTGAAGTGTTTGCTTGTTTGCTGCACCAATGGAAAGCTTAATCTCCTTTCAAGGAAGGGCTCTCTTCCTTGATGAAAAAGTTGAATGGCTGGTCTGGTGAGTGTTATCTTTCATTGACTTAAGACATGTCACTTAAAAAGTCCTTGTATGTTGTGAAATGAGGAAGATGGCTTAGTAAACTGTGTAACACTGTGTAGCCAAAAAAGTATCACCCACTTATTTATGTTTAAGGTATTTTTTCATA
>WEIT01006214.1:4631-27005 GCA_013389985.1 Dryoscopus gambensis | reverse complement strand
CTTTGCCTGAAAGCCCCTTAATTTAAAAGTTATAATAATTCCGAGGGAAGGGGTTCATATTTTCCATTCCAAGGGAGGATTCCGCCTTCCTTGGCAGACACCTGTTTTTCAATCTGGGACACTATTGCTAACCAAATTTTCATATCATTGCAATACAAAATCTGTACATTTTGAGAATGAATTTTTGTAAGCACTTGTTATCTGAATCTGGAGGCAATTTAAATTTTAATATTAAGGGTAAGAAATATTTTGCTTGGTACACTGGAAAATACAAGCACAGCTTACTGCTATTCAGTAAGAGCTACTGACTTCATAATAAGTGACATCGAAGATCTTAGATATAAATTGCTACACATTATCAGTGATAATTTGAAAAACATTTGAGTTCCCATGTGGATGCTGAAAGCTCAGTCGGAGAGAAATTTTCCCACTTAGCAAGTTTGTGAGAAAGTCCTTTTTCTCACACACACTGCTGGGAACAGAGAAGAAGTTTTTGTAAACTTAAGATGCCGATCTTTGCACCTGTAGTCTGTTTATGTTACTGACTGAAAATATTTTGGAATAGGCGTTGTAGTGATTCAGCCAATTGTCTAAGGTCGGTGGCTGTCAAGGAACCAATGATCTTCTGACACTCATTCTGAATTCCTTATAAAAGGATCGGGGTTTTTCTCAATAAAAAAGGGGGCCTTTTCCACCTTCCTTTGTGTTGCTCATTTCATTGTCCCCAGTACAACAGCAACACTCCCAGTAGTGTTCCAAGTACTAATTATAATAAAGTAAAAAAGTGACAATGATTATAATTTTCTGGGAAGTTAAAACCCCCACCATCTCTCATAGTATGAATTAGTCAGGTATTCCAGGCAGTAGGCTTATTATTTTGAATATTGCAATTGCAATAAAATTTTGGGGGAAAAAAATGCAATGGAATTTATCTACAAAATGTCTTTTGACTCTGAAGTGTAATGAAGTGTCTACATGTAAAAGTTACCGTTTCCACTAAAACTCACTGTCTCGAGCTGGTAAAATGTCTGGAACATAAGCAGGATTAAAATGTGGGCCCAGTCTTTTATGTAGGGGTTATAGAAACATTCAGGTATATTTTTTTAAAGCTAACAGTTTTATGAATGTCATCTCATAGAACTTAACAACTTCAAGAACTTGAAATTTCTTGAAGTTGTTAAACTGTGTGCATTGGGATGTCACACCTTTTAAAGTATATCAAAAAGAACAATGAATAATTATTGTTTCCTTCATTACTACAGCATTACTTGAGACATTTTAAATTATCCTTTACTGTACATACTTTCTGTCAATATTACAGAATAATATGGTAAAACAACATTAGATAGAAGATCCTTCCCCTCTACTCAGAAATTCTGATGCCATACCTGGAGTATTGGGTCCAGTTCTGTGCTCCTCAGTACACAAGATACGTGAACATTCTGGAGAGAGTTCAACAGAGTGCTTCAAGGATGATTAGAGTACTGGAGCATGTCACATATAGGAAAGGCTGAAAAATGGAAATAGCCTTGAAAAGAGAAGGCTCAAGGGGATCTTATTGATGTATATAAATACCTGGAGGGAGGGTGTAAAGAAGAGGGACCCAGGCTCTTTCCAATGATGCCTGCTGACAGGACTAGGGACAGTGGGTACTGTCCTAGTTTCAGCTCAAATAAATTTTCTTCCTAGTAGATAGTACAGTGATGTGGCTTGAATTTTATATGAGAATCATGTTGATAACACACTGATGTTTTGTTGCAGTACATGTGGCCACAGCCACAGCATGTGCTCAGCCAGAGGGCTCGTGGTGCAGCACCCAAGGCACCGAGCTCTAATATTCAGTCATGGTGAGTTCCCAAGATCCCCTGGGGAACTTAGTTTGCATATTGTTCTGTCATTGGTTCAGTATTTCCCCATCCACTTTTATTCATGCTCTCATGTTTATCTATGTCCCTCGTTGCATATTCATAAGTTCCAGAAAGTTCTGTTATAGTTGATACTTCATTTGGTATCACGTATTGAACACTCCCCTGAGTTTGTCCCATTGGTTACAATCCCTTTGTTACCTCCCAGTTGCCCTAACCCCACTGGTTGTTGCCCTTTACTCCGCCCCCCTCTGCCCCCATATAAAAACCCATGTAAGTCCTAGGTTTTTGCTCTTCTGCCTCTGACCTTCCACTGGAATAAAGGGCTGGAAACCAAGCAGAGAGTCCCTCTCTCATCCTTCACCTCTGCCTTCGTTATATAACACTTGGCTTGCAGCCTGCTCCTTGAAGGGGAGCCAGCGGAGTCTGCACACTGCAGCCAAGTCCTGTGAGGACACCTCTGCAGTAGGATGCTGCACCAGCCCCCAGGCAGCTAGCGGTCAGTGTCAATGTTTTAGTTCCTGCTATGTAATGCTTACCCTAAACCAAAGACTTTTCAGTTTCCCATGCAGCCAGTGAGGTTCTGCACAAAAGGCCAAGAGGAAACATGTCCAGGACAGGTGAGCTGAACAGACCAAAATGATACTCCACACCACAGAACTTCAAGCCTGATATATAAACTGGGGACAGCTGCCTGGGAGGGGCGGGGCACTCCTCAGAGTCTAGCTGAGCATCAGTTGGAGAATGGTGGGCAGCTGTACTGTGCATCACTTTTCTTGGGGTTTATTCCTCTCTCTATTCTCTTTTCCATCACAATTTTTGCCATTGTGATCATTGCAATAATTATGATTTACTTTAGTTCAATTATTAAATTGTTATTATCTCAACCCATGAGTGTTAGTCTTTTTTCCTGATTCGCTTCCCCACCCCACTGGGTGTAGAATTGAGTGAGCAGCTGCTTGGTACCTAATTGCCAGCTGGTGTTAAACCATGACAGGTGCAAACTGGAACACAGCAGGTTCCATCTGAACTTCAGGAAACACTGTGAGAAAAAACTAAAATTCCACTGGTCCCTTCCCTCCCGACCGATTCTGTGATTTTGTGAGATGCTAATTTTTTTAGAATTTATGTAAATTCTAATGGAATTTTGACATGGTATGTCTTTGTGGGTCTGTAGGATAGGAGACAGCAACTGTTCAATCTTTTAATTTTCTGACCAATTGTTCTGTTACTCTTTGAAAATTTTCTTTTAGCTAAGATTCTTGAGAGTAACTCATGTTTCCCGATGACCATGTTAGGGTCTGGATTTTGTTTTTTTATTTATTTCTCCCCAGTTTCTAGGATGAGAAGTGTTTACTGCCTGCTTGTATTATCTGCACAAACATGCACAGAAGCAGATGAACGAGAATAATGGAAATCTTAGCTGCACAAAAACTCATTACATGAAATTTAGAACTGATAATTCCCTATTGAAATTTTTTAAAAAAATAGGAAATTGAAATTTCCTTTTTCCAGCAAGTATGGAGAATTTAACTGCCTTTTGGTCTTAAAAGTATCTTAACTTCACAGTGTAAATTGATATATGTATTTTTAGGACAGAACTGAAGGTATGTTTGCTCTTGTTGCACTTGAGTCCTAACCTGATCTTTAAGAGTGTATCTGTCAAACCTGGGGACGTGCAAAGGTGTCTTTTGTAGCTTGATTTCTATTTATCTTCATTCCCAGTTGAAAACTGAGAATTCAGACAGAAAAATGGTGTCCGAACTGTAGGAAAGTTTTGGTGTTGGCAATATAAAAGGGCATGGTTTGGAAAGGAGAATCATCTAATCTAAAGCCTAGTTAATATACCTTAACTATTATAGTACTTGAATTGTACCATTTCGAGTAAATAAACTTAAAAGAGTAAGTAAACAATTTAAATCAATGGCACACTTCCTATGTTCAAAGGCCAGAGGATGTTGTTTGAAGGTAAATTAAAGAAATTGTAGAAACATAAAAATATGTTCAGAAACCTATTTTCACTTCTCATGACTGTAGTTCTTCAAGGCCCATATTTTTCATGTGGTGTTTCCTATGCAAAACATTTCTGTTTCAGTGCAATGGAATGCAATTTCAATTAAAGACTTGCCTGTGTGTTTGTTTTCCTTCCCAGAGAGATGCAGCATGAAGCTACTTTAACTAATACCGTTCAGCTGCAGAGAAGCAGATGACATTTTACATAAGGCCACGGTAATAGCTTGGCTAGGAGAGTGAATCAGTTAATTTTGGAGAGAAAACTGTGTTGTCTGGGCAGAGTTGTGTTGTATGAGGGGGAATTCTATTAGTTTTGAGAGGCAAGGTTTTGGTAGTGAGGAGACTTACAGGGGTGTCTTCTGTGAAAAGATACCAGAAGCTTCTCCTGTGCCTCTTGGAGCCAGTGCCAGCGAGCTCCAGGAGGGACCTGACACTGGCCAAGGCTGAGCCCATCAAAGACAGTGGCAGCAAAACAACAACGGATTTAAGAAGGAGGAAATATTGCTGTGAAACAGAAGACGTGAGAGGAGGAGTGAGAATATGAGAGAGAAACAACCCTGCAGACACCAGTGTCAGGGGAGAAGGAGGGAGAGAAGGTGTTCTCCCCTGGTAGTGGAGTTGAGATTCCACTACAGACTGTGGTGAAGACCATGGTGAGGCAGCTCCACCTCTGCAGCCCACAGATGAGCTCTCAGTGAACCAGCTCACAGTGGAGCCCCTGGAGGGTGTCTGAGAAGAAGGCTGAGAGCTTGTGGACAGCCCATGCTGGAAGAATTTAGGAAGAATTTAGTCTGTGGGAGGAACCCCACACTGGAGCAGGGGAAGAGTATGAGGAAACAGGAGTGGCGGGGAAAATATGAGATGCACTGACTGACGGCAGTCCCCATTTCCATGCACAGCTGATAGGAGGCGGTACAGAAAACTGGTATTAAAGTTAAGCCTGGGAAGAAGGGAGAGGTGGGAGGAAGGTGTTTTAAAGATTTGTTTTTATTTTCTCACTATCCTACTTTGATTCCATTTGTAATAAATTAAACTAATTTCCCAAAGTTGAGTCTGTCTTGTCCATGACAGGTGTCTCCCTGTCCTTATCCTGACCATAAGCCTTTCATTACATCTTCCCTCTATGTCCAGTTGAGGAGGAGAGTGATAGAGCAACTTGGTTGGCATCTGGTGTTTGTATGGGGTCAGCCCACCACAAGAATAAAGAACCTGCTCCTTCTAAATCCAAGAAATATATGTAAAATTGTACTTCCTTTTGTTCCATCACATTTTTTGTGAGTTCAAATTGTAATGTTTTTTATGAGTTCTGTGTATAGCTAAAGAAAAGCCTCAATCAAATAGAAAAGAATAAATATCTGAAGTACTAATTGAGGACAGTGACATGCTGTAGGGAAATGCTATCTTTTGCTTGAGTAAGGTATTGTTTCATTATGCCTAAGAACAACCTGTAACCTTATTGAGCTGAGTGAATAGTTTGCTTCTCTTATACTTAGAAATACTGATGTGATACTGGTGATATGAATTAAGCTATTTTTGACATAATAAATAGTAAGCCTGAGTAGTAGTTGGTGTGCACCTATCTAGTCTGACTTATGTGACATACCAAATGCCAAAGCATTTATGAGAAAGAAGAGCCAGTGAATGGTAATTTTGCTTCAATAGCAAGAGCTAAAATTTTGGTCTGTGCATACTTGAGAATGTAGTCAGGATTGTGCGACCTAAACAAGACCTGTTGTTCAAATTTCCCCTATTGTGAATTAGCAAGTAGTTACTGAAATAGAAAATCAGAAAAATTGAAAAGCAGAAGGATGTGGCTGATGACATTCTGCTGCATGTTGACTTGCAAGCATAAAGCATTGAACTTAGAGAGGAGAAAAAAGAAAGCGAGTAGAAAAAAGAAATGAATTCAACAAATCTCTCTCCCATTCACAGAGGAAAACCACTAATTTTTATAATTATTATTCATTTATTATTATTTTCTCTTCATATTTTGTTTACATTTTCTTTTGCAGGCATTTTTCACTTAAGCACTAACCATGGGAAGAGAGAGGGAGAGATAAAAATGATGCCATGATGGGGAGAATTTGACATCATCTAACCTGCATACCATAACATTTTTTGTAAGCAGTTGATTTCTCCATTGTGTGCAGATGTTGGAAAGCTCATATTTAATGAAATTATTTTGTGGTGGGGTTCAACCTTGGTGAGTACAACAATGTGTATTTTTAATTTGTACACACACATAGTATTTTTTACTCTGATTATGACCTACAGAAGCAGGTACTGCCATCATTTGGGGACACGTAGCGTCCTCATTCCTGTCACGAGGAGCTAAACACTTCAGGTGATAATTCAAGTTTGACACTGCTATTTCCTAATGCAATTGGTAAACACTTAGCCTTTGTTAGTTGCAGAAACAATGAAGCTGGCTTATACTCTGGCTTCAGGTGTGCCTGATGCTCAGGGTTTAAGGAATCCATAGACTCTTGCTCCAGAGCAGCATAAGTATTTTTTTTCTCAATGCCACTACTTGAGATTATAATGAAAGAGGAGCACAGGAAAAGAATTTCAAACTTCCAGTTGCCCTGGGATTCAGCACCAGAAATTGCCTGTGTTCTGCTTTTAGCTGTGATGATTTTGAGACACTAACCATGCTTTTCTGGCTGTATGTCAAGAAGGCTGTAATCTCAGAAGAGCCCTTGTAGAAATTTTTTGTGTGCATGTGGATATTTTGGTTTACTTTCCAGAAGTTCCACTGCCAGAGGCCTAGAGATGAAATAAAAAGTAGGTCTAAACATTTATATAAAAGTTCTGCCAGTCTAAAAAGGTTTGACATGAATTACAGCATTTTCTTCCACGCCAATAAATTCTCCTCCCCCACGATTTTAACCAGTGTGGAACAAATCTCACACATATTAGTCAGGAGTCACTTAGTGACTTGATGCCAGTAATGCAACTTTGTTTGCTTGAAGTGGTTGTGGGGATGACGATTAATTAATTGGCAACTTCCTGGGGAACAGATTAAAGAGTAAAAACTAATCATTAATGAGATATGAAGGAGTACCTAAAATCAAGATGTTTACCACCAATCTTTACTGACTGAATAAAAAGAGAATATTTATAGGTACTTTTATTGTGATATAGTTGTGAAAAAAATAATCTGTACCAATCATGTATTGATTAATCTCATGAAAGTGACAGTGAAGGAAAGAAAAATTAAGGTTACATGGTAAACACTAGAGAAAAGACGGTATGAAATATTTGTCCCTTACAGCAGCACTTTCCTAGTGTTTCTTTAAAATGAAGGAGAGGCCAGCAGATGAAGGGACATGATTTTTCCAAGCCACTCTGCCTTTGTGAGATCTTACCTGGAGTACTTCATTCAGTTCAGAAGCCCAATGAGAGTAAATGCAAAATGGTTCACAAAGCTTGATGATAACTAATAAAAGCAATAATGAGTATTTCTTACCACTTTGGGTTTTTTCTGAACTACCCAAACTCCTTTTAGACAGTGACCACCAGCCCAAGAAAATAGAAGTCACTGAAGAGAATCACAGAATAATCTGAGTTGAAAGGGATCCAGAAGGATCATAGAGTCTGACACCTTAAAAATCTAGAAACAAAACAACATATTTTTGAGACAATATTAATATAGTGTCATGGGGTGATTTGTGTTATATCCCACATTATTCAGCCCCCACTTAGCCATGATTCCTGTGTTTTTCTGTGCTTTTAAATTGTACATAACTTAAGTTATGCTTGAAAGAAGAACTATACTGGACACAAGGCAGACTTGACCTTGATGAGTTACAGCTGTGTCGAACCAGGTGTTTCCACTAAGGGTCAGAGACCAGCTGACCCTCAGAGGGGGTAACACATAAGAGAGAGGAGAAGGGCCCAGGGGGGACTACTGAGAGAACTACTACTGAGAAGGGAAGGCATGCCAGCAGTTTGAGGAATGCCATCCTGCTATAATCCTTGAAGAAGACCAGCTTGCTGACTTACAGAATCCTGTCACCAAAAATACCAGGAGCATCAGANATAAATAGTCTCATCTTCTCTTTCACCTTCCTCTGAGGAGAATTTTCTTTTTTTCCCCGAACCTGATGAAGGGGGGGGGACAGGTGGCATCTCCTTTGTAGAAGACGTTCCCCTCAGACGTTTCCCCTAAATTTGGCCAAAACCATCACATATAGGAAGTAATATAAAAGCGAGAATTGGAGGCCTCCAGGGGCAAATATGGAAAAATAGCCACATGACATCAGGCAAGTACAGTTTTGTAAGTTTAGCAAATTAGCATAATTGACAATCCCGAATTAGAAGCAGAGTTAGTGAGGTAATTCCCCCTCTTGGTTCAGCCTCTTCTGGAGACCCCTCTTCTTGCTATTAGCTCTACTTTATTTATGAGAAAGTGTCTTGGGAGAGTGGCTCATCCTTAGTTCCCAGTAGAAGCAAGATTTGTCTAATAGGAAAAATACTGGCGTTAGCTAGGAACTATATAACTACACAATACTAGTCTACAGAGCCATAATTATATACGAAGACTATATAAAAGCAAAAATCATCAAGTCCAACTCTTGAGTGAATTGCCCATACAGTGATCATATCCACAACCTTCGTGGTCCCAATACCATTCTCTAACCAACTAAGCTATCTCAATACTTCCCCCACAGCTGAATGTCAGGGACAACGTAGCTGAAAGTAAGAGGTCTCTGAGAAAACAGAGTGTAAAAGCAGTTGACTTTCTTATTGTAAAAGATTTCAAAAAGCTGCATTCACAGGGAAGAGGCATAGAAAACCAAAAGCTGGAAAAAAAATGTCTACAGCTCTCTTTAGATTTCTACCAACTCTTCTGGGGAGACTGCCACTGTTGTTTTTGTTAATTACTGATTTAACTCAGCTGGTGGTTCTCTGCAAATCTCTATGTGAGGCTTGAGGCTGAAGGGCACTGTAGGCACAAAGGAAAAGTAGTTCAGAGCAATAATATGGGCCAGAGGAAGGTGTGGTTGCACTTGACAGTAAACTGGTAGACATTCCTTGTGAAGAGTGGCTGTCTCTGTAGAGGCAAGTACACATGAAATTTAGGATGCTGTGACAGAGGAGGTCTGACTTGATTATTTTCTTTGACCTTGAAACCAATGCAGTGAGGAAAACGAGCTTGGAAGGGTTTATCTATGGTGTATGGTTTGGGGTCTGAAATATGTCATCTGACATTTGCTTATTGGGGACTCTATTTTTCTTTAACATTTACTTAATATCTGCTAAAATGACTCAGTCAAATGCAGTTTAATTTTACTGACAGATGTTCATTCACTGAACAGAGCTGTGGTTTGTCTTGCACTTCACAGTTAACCCAGCTACTTCTATATGCCTGCACAAGTTATTCAACAGAAAGACTAAATGAAATTTAGTCTTAAATCCACAGCAAAATTGTATACAAATTACAAAATAAGACAGATATAAGAAGCAGCAAACTTGTAGATTCAGGAACAAAGCATATTTCTATGTTACTTAAATGTCACTTAGATTAAGAACTGAATTGTTTCTACCATTTCTATATTAGGTAAATAATGGAAGATAAATGAAGACGTGAGAAAGGAAAGAGCTAGGGAATAAAATACATAATGCATGAATAAATGTATTAAGCACCAAAAATAGTCTGCATATTAGCAAATTTTCACGACATAAAAGATACTTTTATCTTTCATGTGGATGAGGATTTAGAAAAGAAAAATAAAGTTCTGGCTGAATTATTTCCAGTGCATTTTCTTAAGTACAGTTCTGACTTAAAATATTCTAATTCTCCCAATGAATGTTGAGATTCACAACGCAGACCAAACTTTCTTGTAAAAGACATGATCTTATATTCTAAGTTATTGCAGAGGCAAATGCATTCACAATAGGAATCTTGTGGAAAGTTGTGGTATCTGGCCAATTTTTGTAACAATGCACCTAGATAATTCCTCTCCTTTCCTTCTATGTCATCCTTTCTCCTTCACTTTACCGCAGCCTAAAAGAAATTGTTGTGCACTTCTTTATCTGCCAGTAGGTTTCTGTGTCTTTCAGGCAGACTGAAATAAAATTTTAGGGAGTTTGCAGATATGGATTTATTTGTTTTGAATGAGAAGCTTTCCTCTACAGCAGATTTCATTTGTCTCCATGGTTCCTGAAGGTTCCATTAACTCCATTATGATTCTTGCTGTAGGCTCTGAAGGGGAAGGGGGAAGAGGTAGGATTGCAGAGGAGTATGCAATAAATGTCAGAATACATATTCGATATATCTGTGGCCTTTTTGTTTATTTATTTTTTACAAAGCCTTGCACAGAGAGATCACATTTCTTTGCATCTGCTAGCAGGATTAACCTTTTGAGCGGTACAGAAAAGATTTTGTAATGTTACTAAAAGATAGTAAATTGACATTTTGATTTATTTTTCTCAACAAGAACAGGAATTTCACATGTTGGGTTGTGTAGGAAAAATTAATAAGGGACCATGGTGCATCTGGATACTAATAATTGCTGTAAACTTGAGAGGCAAATAGCAACATATTAATCAATTATGATTTCATGCCAAAAGAATGGGTACTGTATCAGTCTTTTAATACTCTTATAAAAATTTCTGGTAAGAATTTGATTGGAGACAGTCAGGAAATTTCTAATTCCTTTGCAAGAGTTTCAATTTACCTACCATACTGGTTGATTACATGAAATAAACCAAAAGGATCTCTAAAGGAAATAAGCAGGGAAGGACAGGTTAACCAGAATTCACCCATCAGTTATTTCCAGTGATGATTGCTGAGTGAACAAACTGTGTCATGAGGAAATATCTACATGCACTTTGCCATCCAGGTTAATAGGATTATGTTTTGGTTTTGATCCTAAAAGCAAAGTACAATAACATGAGAGAATTCTAATTCTACAAGAGATGCAAGTGGAGGATCTACATTGGTGATAAACACAGCAGGAAAAAATTGCAGGTAAAGGACAACTCTTTCTTTCTTCTGCAGAGAAGCCAGGCAGCTTAAAATTACCTGGGACAACAAGCACATGTAATTTTTCAACAGAAATTGTCAAACTTGGAACTCTGGTGGATTTAAGTGCATTAAGCAGAGTAGAAGGCCTTTGGATGAACGTCCAACGTATTTGCTTCAAAGAGCTGTACTGAGTAATTTGTGATAATCTCTGAACTTTGGCATCTGTAAAGTCAGGCTTTTTACCAGTTCTAGTTGGATTTAGGCTGTTAGGTTGGTACCATCAGCAACAGAAATGTTGTCAGGGATAGGTCCTGCTGTGTTGGAGCTGCGGAGCAGGTGTTGGGTGTGGCAGCAGAGCAGGCAGGAGGACCAGGCACAACCCGACAGTGGTGGGGACAGGGGACAGCAGAGAGCAGTGACAGCAGCTGGGGAAAGCCAGCAGGAACAATATCACCAGACAGCCTCTTGCTGGGTTTTAACTCTACTATCAGTGTAGAAAAGCTAGAAGAAGTAAAAGGCAAAGATTGCTCAGCTTCTGACACGTTGAACCCCCAGTGTCAGCCCACAGAAAAACAGCTCTTTCTAGTATTTCTATACTGGAACTTGAAACTATCAGTGGTAATGTTAGCCCTTACCCTGGCCCACTCTTTTTCCGAACTTTTTTCCATTATGAATTCTGCTTGCTTTCTATGAAGTGAAATGATACAAGAAGCAAGTTAGCCCTTAACCTTCAATTATAGTGTGACATCTTCTCCAATAGCTAAAAGGATTGCAATGGCACTAATACACAGAGAACTTACCCTTTTACATATTGTATTGTGCATAAAAGTAAATTTTCATAAATCCACATCTACCATGTAAATTTTAGCATGACTCAATTTTAACATACAGAGTTATAATTATTTAATTCATTGTCGCACTGTTCTCTCAGCCTTCTAGTTGTTTGCATATTTTGGAGTCAGAGAATCAGACATTCTCACAGTTTCATGTAAATAACACTTGTTGTTTATCTAGTTGCTTTCTTGTGTTGTACATTCCATTTCCATGATAGATAAAATTGATGGACTCTTGGTCCATCCAAAGTGACGGAGAAGGTGTCAACCTCACCTTCCAATCATCTGTAGTTATAAGAAATCTATAAATATTGTAAAGTAGCAATAAAGATACTTCTACTTCTTCTTACCCTTCTGACATCTCTCCTGTCCACGCATCATTATTGTAGCACCCGCAACTCAATTCATGACTTTCGTGTTCTGTCCAGCTACATTTTATTCTGAAGGGGATGAAATGTCTAAAGGGAAATAGCTTACTGGGGAAGATTAGTGATTGGAGGGAGATGTGCTGTGGGTTTGGTTTGATGTTTCTATTTTTTTAGACATTGTTGATTTCCATACCCTTTTTGACACTCAGAATCATAATTTTCTTTTAAAGCAGTAAAATACAAATTGCTCTATTGAGGTATTAAAAAAATATAAGTTATAAACAAAGAAAACAGAATGTTAAAAAATGTATTTTCAGGCTCCCTAGGCCATTGGTAGTTTTACTGCAATCCAAAAGTAAGGACACAAGAACGTAAACCAGCTTCATTCTTAAATCCAAGTAAGGGAATACATACTATGGATCCTTTTCCTTAATCTAAAAAATTGTAAAAAGGTGCCTTCACAGTCCTGTCCTCCTCTCCTAAAAGCAACACAGCCTCTCACAGAATCACAGAATATGCTGAGTTGGAATGAACCTATCAAGATCATTGAGTCCAACTCCTGGCACTGCACAGCACCATCCCTAAGTGCCACACCAAGTTCCTGAGAGCATTCTCCAAATGCTTCTTGAACTCTCAGGCTTGGTGCTGTGACTGCTTCTCATTTTATAACATTATTTTCTGGTAGTCTATTACCTTCTAACTTTGATGAATTCATGCTCTTCTGTCTGTCAGTACTGTACAGAAGACTGTTTTATGGCATGTAGAGAGGGAGCATGCTCTGCCCCTTATCTGTGTTTTTGTCCCCTCACTCTGCTTCTGTGAAAAAAAGGATTAGGATTTGCCCTGGAAAGAATTTCTATTTCCAGAAAAAGAAAGGACCAAAAAAAAGCATTCTGCTCTTATATCTGAAACTGAGCATGGAAACAACAACATGGAAAATTTATTTATGATGGAAGGAACAATAACACAGTGATTGCACAAGAAAAGGAGAATCATCTAATGCAATAAATATCAGTGTAACATAGCAAGATGAAACTGCACAATAGTCTCACTCCAGCAAAGAGTCTGAGCAAGGAAGCTGTTGATCATGGCTGGACAGCACCCCTGCTGTTATAGGGAATTGTTCCAAACATTTTCGGTTAAAACGCTGCTGTATTTGGCAGTTTATATAATTTGAACTTGTAGCTCAAATGCTATTTCAAAGCCCAAGATCTGCAGACCTTACTCAGGCAAAAACACTGTCTATTAAAACATCTACCTGCCAAAACACCTGACCACATCTGACCACAAAATGTAATAACAAATAGTTTGTGTAATAATGAGTTTTAAGACAGAGAACTACGTTAATTCACTAAGTGCTTCTTAGTTGCTTGGCTAAATGAAATAACTAGAAATATTATTCTAGATCTCAAATCAGAAGTCTGATGACCAGAAACCAATTCCTGTTGTTGCATTCCGCTATGGGGAACTGCAGGGAGTTCTATTAAAACAGATGGTCTAGGACAAAATTAAGTCAAACGAGACAACATTGCATCTGAGGACCGTTTATTGGTGACGAAAAAGGCACTGCCCTACTAAAGAAAACTAGAAAGGACAGAAAAGGAGGAAGGAAAATGAAGAAAGATGAGCGGGAGAAAGAAACGAGAGAGAGAGGAGACAGAGAGAAAAAGCGGGCGCTACCAGCAGAAGGTGGGNCAGCCGAGCGCCCAAGCGAGAGGGAGGAGGAGCGAGCGAGGGTGAGCAAGGGCGAGCGAGGGCAGAAGAGCCATAAAGCAGGCTGGAGCCAGGGCAAGAAGGACAAGAATATGCTAGAGCCAGTGTAAGAAGCAGACAGCTCACTACAGCCAAAGCAAAAAGTCCAAAAAGACCAGTAGATCTTGGGATTCAGTTACTTTTATGCCCCCTGGCTCCTCCCAAAATCTACCCGCTGGCAGGGCCCCGTTGGCCCGACATTCCACTGCAGTGCATTGGTGGAGACCATTTTCCATCTGACTGGAGAACCTCTCTGGAAGGTACAGTGTCCCTGGCTGTCTCCTGCTGACTGCTTGTCCCAGGAGAGATATGAAATGGTTGCCATGCAAAGTCCCCCCAGAGACAAGGCTTTCTCCCATCTACTTCTAGTTGCTTCCTGCAAGTGGCACGTGTGCCACCCCTCCCCCAGTGCCTCTGACAAACAGTGTTGAGACAGAAATTAAAATTAAATTGGTTCCTCACACCTGTATTACTAATTACCTAACACTTAGCACCCTAGTTTAACCAAAAATTATTGCCAGGAAGCCATCTATATCCTGGTTGTGGAGTTTTAGGTCCAAAGGATGTGCTAACAGAAAATGTGTTGGTAAGGTTTTAAATATATGTAAACACACATATATTGTGTAAGAAAAAGGATCACAGTGGCCAATTATCCTTTTCCAGATTTTATTGTTTCAAAGTTGAGACAATTAAGAATCTCTGTGGCAGATTTGCCTAACAGAGAGAAAGGACATGCGCTGGGGGCTCCGCTCACAATCATGTGTGGGCAAGGAAGACCCCCATCCCCTCTGGGATGCTCCCTTTTATTTCCCGAGAAGATGCCAACCTTTTTCTCCCAATGCCCTCCCACCACTGGTAGTCCAATTGGCTCATTAAGACATCATCTCCAGGGGATAGGCTCTTGTCCATGGGGTGATTCTGGTGCATCGAGTGATTTGCTGGTTCTGGACCAATCAGCAGGAAATATCCATCCCCTTATGATAAGGAGCCATTGATGCCTTGGCTGGCTACTAGAAACAGAGACTACACAGAAGAGAACAAAGGTAGGTATTTACTTAAAAGGCCTTCAGAGGTACACCCTAAGGAGCCAGAGGCCACCTCCAAAATGGACCCCAAGATGGACGAGAAGTCATGAGTTTTTCACACTTTTATAGGTTTGGTCCATTTGCACATCAGCATAAATTCGCCAGTTAAAACATTAGCTAACGATGTAATTTCTTCAATTTCTCCACCTCTCTAGGGGCTCTGGTTTACACTTTTTGGGCCTAGGACAGTCTGAGTGTCCTTGAATAGCAAGCTCAGACAAGCTTTGTTGTGTCTATCTGGCCTAAGAGAGCAGCTAACAAGCTACAAGAAACTTTAGAGTTACACACTAGGCAATACAGAATTTGAAAAGTATGAAATTTAAAACCTAAGGCATCACCACGACTCACATAGGCTCTCTCAGGTTCTAGAACTTTCCACCCTTTGCCAATTCCAAATCCCATAAACCCCAATACCTTCAACCCCCCCTACCCTACCACTAATACAGAGAATACTCCTAACACTACTTTCCCATGAACAATTGCTAGCCAATGAGTTTCCAGACAATTAACAATCAACTAACAAAATCATTAATAACAACCAATTGGTTAACTGTTCAGGCAATTAACAAGGAACCTCAACTGTTTACACAACTATGAAAACCAACTCAAGTTAGTTCATTTATAACATATTGCTACAAAGCTACCAAGCTATTATAGTCTGTAACTTTTTATAATGTATTTCATTTCAAAATATTACAGTCCGTTTACTCTCAGTCAAGAACGAAATCTTTTTCCCTTTTAAAACAGTCTTTAAATGTCTTCATGTTCAGAATATGCATAATATAAAACAAGGTACCAGTTTTCTTTTACCTTTACTGTCTTGTAATGCTCACCTTTTCTAATATAGTTGGAAATAAAACACAAAGATGTTGACCTTCCCCTTTTTTTTGTTTTTAAGAATAGATTAGTCTTTGGGTTTTCCTGCACTGGGATGCATGCTTAGTCTGAAAACAATCTAAAAATGAGACTATGTAGTATTCATATCCCTAAATTATTCCACCTTTCTTCCTATTACCTGTTTGCACCTAAGTCTGCTCTTAGTGGCAATAATTTACTACCTGGAGGCCTTGGTAGAATTGAGATCCTGTTCTCTCTATATTTTAACTAGATTTCTTTGATGGTTGTAAGGCATTGAAGGAGAGGCTGGAACAATTCGAGAATATTGGTGCCTGTGCAAATCCACTAACTCTGGCCTTTATAAGTGCATAACCTTTAGTCATTTCTGTAAAACCAGTTAAATTACTGTTTTCCCCTCATTTGTACAAGCCTCTGTTTTTCTCTGAAAGCCATTTTGATTCTACTTTGTTAAAAGAAGGCAAGGACAACACTTACCCTGTGAGTCACAAGAAAAATCTATCTCGCCGAGGGATATTTTCCATGTAACACATTTATATTGATTTATTTATGTGTAAGAAGAATTTATAGATGCCTTATTCACCTTTCCACCCTGTTTTTTTTTAAATTATTGTGTGGTTTAAGACGTTTGCCCATGGTTTAAAATGTATGTTCAAAATTAGTATGGCAAGTTTCTTCAGCTCAAAGTAAGGAGGGAGTATCCCACCTCTTACTGAGCCAAAATTTGTAACTGCTAAAAATTGACATAAAGTACTTTACAGTGTATCTGTCAATTGAAATTCAACACTATTTACCTACAAAATTAATATCATTGATCAGGCATGATGAAAGCTGTTTTTAAATTCTGATTTTTTTAAAGCGACCTCTGATTCTACAGTTCAGTTTATTTTGATGGAATATGGAATATGTATATATGTGTATTGAAAGGTCTCTACTATAATAACCTTATTTTCAGCTCAGCCTAGTCATTTGCAAATCCTAATTAATGGAAAAAAAATCATCATGAAATAGTGATGTTGGCAGTTACTGAGGACAACCTCTGTCATAGTTAATAGTAAGCTATCATCCTTCTTCTAAGACTTACCTAGAAATCACCAAAACTCAATTTGGTATTAGTACAGATTCCTGACAGGTGAATCTAACCTACCTCGTTCGTGTTGAGATACAGTAAGCTCATTTGCAACAGCTGTGGTCAGTCACACCATGCATCCTTCCATGAGCTTCATGGGCACATCATGTTTGCCCATCCTCTTCCATGGTAGGGGTTTGTTTATCAGTTAGAGAGTGCTGAGAGAGCATGGCTCTTATCATACTGAGACCACCTTGTGTCATTTTTCAAAGGTTCTGGAAATCAGATGCCCTCAGCAGCTGGAGAAGGACAAGTTATCTCAAATCTTAAAAAAACATGAGAAATACAGACCAGTCTGCCTCTCCCTGGTCCCTGGGAAAATTATAGTTTGTCCTCTTGGAGCCCTTTTTTGACCACTTGAAAGAGAATGTGACTAGGAGGGGTCAGTGTGGATTCATCAAGAATAAATGGTACTGGTCCAATATGATTGTCGTCTAGGCTAACTAGGTGGGATTTGTGGAAGAGGAGAAGGCAGTGGATGCCATTTTCCTCATCTTTTAAAAGGCTATTGACACTCTCCCGCAATATCCTTGTAGTGTTGTGGTCTGGATAGATGGATTATTGGAAAAGTAAAAAAGGAATGAAATGAGTGCATGTTGTTGTTTGACACTGGCCGAATGCTGGGCACTCATGAGAGTCACTCGCTCACCCACCCCTACCACAGCTGGGCAAAAGGAGGGAAAAGAGAAAAAAGGCTTAATGGAGGCTTCATGGGTGAGATAAGGAGAGTGAGGAAAATATTTCAAGGGCAAAACAGGCTCAACCTTGGTTGCTAAGTGAAATTTATTAGTAACAGAATCAGAGGAGGGTAATGAGAAGTAAAATAAGTCCTTAAAACACTTCCTTCCCCCAGGCCCTCCCTCCTTCCCATTGAAAATACAGAGAGGCAGGGCAGGGCGGTTTTAGTCAGTCCATCACCAGGATTTTCTTCTGCTGCTCCGGGAGAAGAGTCCTTCCCTGTGAGGCCATGGGGTCCCTCCTACGGGAGACAGTTCTCCGTGAACTTCCCAGTGTGGGTCCACTCTCACGAGCAGCAGCCACACTGCACCTGCTGCAGCGTGAGTCCCTCCCACGGGCACACAGTCCTCCCAAAACTGCTGCGTGGGCCTCCCCACGGGGTGCAGCCCTCCAAGGACAGGCTGCTCCAGCCTGGAAGCAAGGGCCCTCTCTCTCCACTGGGTCTCCCACTGGATCACAGCCTCCTCCAGGCACGGACCCACTCCGGCGTGGGCACCTCCCCCACGGGCTGCGGGTGGATCTCTGCATTCCCCGTGGGCCCAGGGACTGCAGGGGGACAACCTGCTTCACCATGGTCTCTTCACCACGGCCTGCAGAGGAATCTCAGCTCCAGCACCTAGAGCACCTCCTCCCCCTCCTTCTCCACTGACCTTGGTGTCACCATGTTGTTCTCCCTCACATATTCTCACCTCCTCCTTCTTGCTGATTAGAAGCAAAAAACCTGTGACTTTGTTTTGATTCTCTTCTTAAATACCTCATCACTGAGGCATTAACCAGCCTCTCTCACTGGCCCAGTTCTGGCCAGCAGCATGTCCATCTTCAGAGCAATCAGCCATGGCTGTGCTGGACATGGTGGGAAGCTCCCAGCAGCTTCTCACAGGAGCCCTCTTTGCGGCCCCCCTGCTACCCAAAACCAGGCCATGCCAAACCAGTACAGTGCAGTAAGAGCTGCTGGAGCACCCTCACCAGCTGGGCTAAGCTGAAGCTCATTATGGATATGCATGAACTTGGAAATGCCAGTCAGGAATGAATGGGGTTTAGGAAGGCATGAGAAGACCTGGTAAAATAAAAAGAAGTTAGAATATCCTGGATCAGAGAGAAGATTTTTGCAAACTTCCAGTCAGTGTAGTAGTTACCATCCTGCTGCGAAATAGGAAAAGAATCAAAATAAGCCCTTGTACTTGGAGGTGACTTTTTCACATTATCCCAAGTAACTGATTCGACTGGAATGACACCACTGAGCATTTGACATTGTAGTTGCTTAATTCTGGCAACATATAATGAACCCCAAATTTCTGCTATGCATTGTGATAACTGTTTTATGTCTGTGGGGTAGTTTTTACAGAAAAATGCCCCAGATCAAATAAACTTGCCTTGGCACCACGTCTCAATGAAGACAATGAGGTGATTTTTGTAGGGTAGGACTGAAGTAAAATATTGCAAAGAAAACAAGCTTCTTCCCATACCCTTAGTTATTACAGTGATGAATCCCTAGCATGATGTGCTATTTTTCAAAGCATTACAGAAATTCATAGATTTTTCTGAACAGAACTAGAACCATTCTAGCCGTTCTGCCCTGTCTGGTCATGGGCACACCCAGAGGACCCATGTCCTGGTTTGTCCACAGGGAACTTCCTGGTTCCCAAGCGTGGGACTTTCCTCGGTTCTCCACCTTGCTTCCCAAACTCAAAGATGTCCGTGTGTACTCCTTTTTATTTTGGAGGCAATCGATTGCTATCTCTCAAGCATCACTTTGGAATAAGCACAAAGTACTGTCATGAATGACACCAAGCAGTTTTCATTACTGATAATTTACAGAAATTATGGTTTCTCCATATCTGGTGCACCGTCTGCCACAAGCATCTGTGCATTGCACTTTCTGGCCTATCAATTAACTCTATAATCAAAATAGGGGATGTGTGAAGTGGGGTGGGGAGACAGGGCATCCCCTGCCAAAGAAGTTACAAACAAAAAATACAATATGGACTAGCCTAGGGGGAAAAATTCTGATTTAAAATGAATAGGAGGAGTCATTAGAATAAGGGCTCTTTCCTTTATTCGTCTGCAGTCTGATTAACAGAAAAATAATCTTTGCCTAATGCTGATGAACTTTACAATAAATTTGTAAAAATTACCCTTTTGTACACAGAAGAGATGATTGCATATAAGAAGCAGACAATTTAGTATGTAATTACCTGTTTTATGCATGTAAATGTACCCCTGAGTCCAACTGAAATTTGATTCTATTGATGAAGGAGAATAAGCAGCTGAATTGCTATCAATCATGGCCTTTAAAAGTTGTCTGCAGTTGAATGATACTGCTTTTATGCAGCTGCTTTTAAATATAGGCTGCCTTAGTCTCCTAAGATGTAAGTACAACATTACAAAATGTAATGGTTTCTCTGCTCTACTGAACTGCAAGTTCAGCTGTTTTATAGAACTGCAGAGAAAGGGATAAATTTTAATTATTTGTTGATACACTTAACATGTGCCTTTTACAAATGCCATTTATATGGTGAAATTAGTAGTGGGATGGAGGGTTTTTTCTGGTATTTAGAAAAAACCAGTTATGTGTACTATGTCTTTTTTTTTTAATGTATGTGTAGCTACATAACATTTACCTTTGAAGCACTCCAAGTCCTTTTGATATATTGCAATCCTTAATCAGAACATTACAAAATTCTCCTCTCTACTGAGGAGAACATCAGATGATAATAAAGTTACAAAAACAAAATATGTTTTTCTATTGCTCATCTTGTCAGAGGAGATTAGGAATATTCTGTTCCATCACTTTCTTTGACCAGTGCCTCTAATTTCACCTCTGGGAACCATAGAACTTGTCAGGATTTACTACTGCAGGTATAGCAGTAGTGAAATGAAACAAAGGGAAGTGTGGAGGAAGAAAAGCTTGCCAGGTCTCTCCGTTGCAGAGATGTTCCTTGAATGGGCTGTGATAAGCTTATCTCAGCCGTCCCCCGGAGAGATACCACTTGGAAGGAGCAGTCCTCCCTGGTCATGGTGAGATCCCCCCATGCTTTGGTGCCCATGTAAATTCTTTGTAACCCACTGGTCTTTCCCCTCTGGTACCACCCTCGCTTTCCCCCATAAAATCCCCAGCTTCTGCCCAGTTCAGGAGGGAGCCGTCGTTCCTGGCCCCCTTCCCAGAGCGCTGGACAATAAAGGAAACACCTCTGTGGAACCGCCACACGACGCTCCTTTCTCTCTGTCCCTGAGTCGGCCTGGGGTTACCTTGCAAGGCAGAGCTGGAATCACTGAGCTGAAATCACTGCTGAGAGCTGATCGCTTACAGCCACAGGCCATCCCCTTGCTGAGGTTTCCCGGCGGCTGGAGGATTGCCAGAGACTCCTAGAAAGCTGTCTCTTGTGGGGCCTCTCTCTGGGAAAGTCGTGGCATCTCGGGTCAGACCAACAGACCCCCAGCAGCCGTCGACTACAGGGAAGTCTCCATTTTATGCTATAACCCCTAACAACAAGAACTGCAAAATAAGTAGATTGTTGTTTACAGAAAATGCAGTTTCTGAAAAGGATGACTTGTAGCAAAACCCCAATTCATTCTATGCCTTGTAAGTTGCATCTTCACCTAATGAACTGCAGCTACCTCTTTAACTTTCTATAAGATATCTTCAAAAAGCCACTTTTGGTACTGATGTTGTACTGACTCAACTCAATGGTAACATAAAACGTGTTAAATCTGGCACAAGTGTACCATTACCATTCTGTTCTAATTGCTCTTAACTTTTTCATTATTATTTTCATACCTATGAAGGAAGATAAATGGCTTCATCTGCTCTGTGAGACCACTGAACAACAAGTACGCTCATTGCAGTTAATACCATTTGGGCAGTTTGCTGGCATTTTGCGCCAGCTTCCATAAATCAATATAGAAAGTAACCTATCTTTTAATTTTAAAAATAATTACCAACAATCTATCTATGAACATACCTTGTAACACCTCTGCTGCTGTTTTTTCCTTTCTTTTGCTTTTTTTGGGTAAGCTATTATGTACAGAGGCTCAGTTATCTTCTCATATCTCCAGATCCATCCTATTTTGTTCTGCATTTGTTTATATTTAACCCAGGCCCTTTTCATTCAAAAAGAGGGAATGTCAAAGCCGAAAGTTCTGTATGTGGTACAGGATAGGTTGTGTGAAGTGGCCTTTCCTGTGTGATGCTGGGGCATTATTTTTCCTTTTCTATCTAGAGAGGTGTCCATTCATGCATAGTCCACTTAATAAGTAAACTAGCAAACCTGTCAAACAAAGTAATGAAATATAGTGGGAAATTCTTTATTTTTAACTCACTGCAGGATGGGACTGCATTAAAAATCATTCTGTGGGGTCCGTGACAATAGTTAGTGATAGTAGTTAATGAGAAGGAAACATTTAGGAACTAGATTTGTGAACTCCAGATTTGGCATGGAAGAATGGGACTGTACTGTTGAGAAATACAGCGCCCTGAGCATATGCTACTGCATTTTAACTGTATACTGCATTTTGTTTGGAATCTCCGATGTGTTTGTGATTGAAATCTGAGAGAGTGTGCTTCAGAGTGAGCCCCAGACTATGATGAATGGATAGAGAGTGTAGAATCAGGACTGATAGTCTTAAATAGATTAAATGTTTATAGGGATTACTTTTTAAGTTCTCTTGACTCTCCATGGTGCTGTGAACACGAAAACACAGAGTTGTATAACTTCAGATGACAATTTTGGTTTTTATAATTTTTTTTTACTTTATTATTATAT
>WEIT01006211.1:12883-57546 GCA_013389985.1 Dryoscopus gambensis | reverse complement strand
TATGTCTACTAAATGATCCCACTCAACTATTATTTAAGTTGATGCATAGCATTTGCAATCACATGAGGATGTTATATTAAGAAATTGTGTTCCATAGATAAGTCTGTTGGTAAGATTGGGTAGTGATGGTGAGACCAACTTGAAATGATCAGAAATAGGCTACTACTTCATTCAAAATTCAAAATTCACTGAACTGAACTTTTAAAAAATAAGGCATGAACATCTTTGTGTGAACAAAAAGTTGATGTTTTTTCATAAATGCAATTAATGTGCTTTCTCAAGTTTTGGTAATTTATAAACTCCTCATGGCCTAAAACTTGTTAAATTTCACACAGTCCACACCTTTCATTTTAAATGAGTAAAAACTATTCCTTTCTGGTACAGTCTTCACATAAAATCCAACATTAATTGTTTGGTATGAGATGTCGGCTTGCAATTCAAATGTATTCAAAAGCCAAAATAAATCAAACTTGATGGTTTTAATGGCTGGTTTTAAATCAATATGATGAAGCTGTGAGCTTTGCCCTTACTACTTTAAGGGCTTTATTCTGATGTCACTTCCAACACAATAAAAGTGGAGTAATTCTAGTGAAGCAGACTGAGGAAGGCCAAAGTAAAAGGAAATAACTACTGACATATATTATAAGCTGTTTTAAATACCAGGTTTTAAGCCTATTTGATAATTCAGTTGTAATAGTACTGCATTACTTAAACTCATATAGACCTACTATTACAAAAAAAAAAAAAATACATAAATCAATTTAGACTGAGATCCCTTAAAAAAGACCAGCTAAAGGAAAGTAGAGTGACCTACAACTTTCAATAATTACATTAATTAATGCAAATGTATCCTTAAATGCTATATTAAGAATGCCTATTACTGTATTTATAAAGAATGAAAACAACAAAACCCAAGCCATTGTTCATGTGCCCTATGAAGGCACCATGAGATTATAACAGTGAATAAAAGACAAAACCCTAACAGGTGCAGGAACTTAGAAGCCAGAAACACCACAGAAATACACAGTCTTTGTAAGAATATCTATATAGAGTGGACCTATTTGTACTTCTGCATACAAAAATTCTGTATCTGCATTCACTTTTTATGTTTGAGATCTGTTCATTAACAGCTCATTATAGAGCAGTCACAGGAGTATAATGGTGTCCTTGAAATAAATTAAAACCACTGGGTAATTGTGCTCTACTCAGGACCAATAAGGAACAAACAAAGCTAAGTGATCTTATAATTCCAGCTGCACTGGAAATTAAGATGCACATGACTCCAAGAGCCTGCCTTTATTTTAAGATTGGAAAGTAATTTGTTCACTCACAAGGTACAATTTCTTTGTGGGCTGATCGTGGAGTCAAAAATTTTATACATGAACACCTTAGTGTTCTGAAATCACCAGGAAAATATCCAGGTCAGTGATGTGCAAGCTAAGACTTTTTCTCCCTGCAAGTTCCATTTGAAGGTACAGCAATCTCAAAACGTCTCCCCTAACCCCCTTGCAAGGAAAAAATAATTTCAGGAGTTGCTAATGGGAAAAGAGTCATTGGAAACTGTTCTGATTTGAGTATTAAAATGAGAAGGCAAAACTGGATTTTGTTATTCTATATTTTTGCAAAGGAGAGTTTTCTCATTAAGATTATTCAAATAAATATCTTTTGTGATGGTCTCCAGAAAGGAACACTGACAATTAACAGACAAATTAAAACTTACATTTACCATATGAGCCATATTCCTTATTGGCCACACTAACATTTCCTCAAAGGCTGAGAAGATGGAAACAGTGTTGCCATGATTACATAGAAAACCTGGAGCAAAGAGCCATTTGTTTATGATATTGAAGGACAGGGAGCCTTCTTGTTCCTTCGTATCACTGGAGCAGCAGCAATGTAGTAACACTTGGACTTGAGTGCACTGCAAGGATGTGCTGCTAAGTGTTCTTTCACTGACGTGTCACTGTCCATGGAAGCCAAAATGTCACATGAAAATTAGCATCAGCAAAGGTAAGCAGGAAGTACTCAAGTCAGCACAACTGCACTTTCAAAGAAAAATGTTTCATTCTAGAGACAGTATAAAATTTCCTCAGAAATTTTCAGGGCACAGTTTTCCTCTGCCATTTCTCATTTTATTCTGCATGCTTTTCTAGGCAGTTTAATGAAAACTGGAGAGGTTAGGTCAGTCTGTGGTCACCAGGAGTGACACCACAGATGTGTCACTCCCTCTTAAGCCATTTTTAATACAAATGCAGGTCCTTCTGTCTAGGAGGAATTCTGAGTAAGGTTTTTATTTCTGTGAAGTGCAGCCTGTCCCGTGCCAAAGCTGTTTGCATCTGCATGACAGGACTGCACAAAGGCTGCTGGATGGATTCTCCAGTAGGGGAAAGAAAAAAAGCACTGAGGATCAGACACGGGAGAAGTGGTTCTTGCACTAGAAAGCTTAAAGGTAGAACTAGACAGAAAAATGAGCCTGCCTTCCCTCCCTGTGAGATTTTGATCAGCACAGATTAAATCAGAGCATTCAGGTAAGTTGTGATTTTATTAATATCAAAACATTAGTTATCAAAATTATTTCTTTTGTTCATTTTAATGCTTCTGGCTAAAATTTTTTAGGTTTGGGTCCAAACTCTATCACCATCCCCACCACACCTTCCTTAAAGACGCTGGATGATTTTTCACTACAAAAAACCCTAAAAAACCTTCTCCAGCAAACAAAAATTTTGTTTGTTGAAGAGACCAATTTTCCTTTGAAAAACAGTATCACCAGAAATTCATCAGAGTTTATTTATAATTTATCCCAGAGGCAAGAGAGTTGGGAAAGTAAAAAAGTGACATTCAAGGAATTTATTTTTTTCCTAATGATGGTACAAAGATCACTTCACAGTAGAATCAGTGATAAAATTCAGGACACACATCCAGAATACTGTTCCTGGGATGGCATGCCTTTCATTACAAAGAAGTTCAGAGGGTTGGGACTCCTTTAATTTGAGACAGCAGTTCCTGCTGCATACTTGAAGATGAGACAAAGAAAATTGCCAGGACTCTCAACATCTGATGCCGTCTCCACGTAGCAGAGCCCGTGCAGCAACTGCAGTGTGAACATGCACATGGCCTCCAGAGGAAGAGCCCTCACAGACTGAGAGGAGCATGGCAGCCATCCCAGACTTTGCCAAGATGCAGAGATAAAATACAGTCAAGGGTCTCAAGAGAGTTTCACAAGGACACAAACTGAATGAACAAAGCCCCATGAACGTGCCAGCAATGTAATCTGCTCAGACTATGGGTAAGAGGAGGAGGTGTGGACAGTCATGCACAACAGTGAGGAATTATGACCTAATTCCAGAGAATAGTTATAGCCTGATGTAGACAGCCAAAGGTCTTCTGTTCTAGACACTCCCTGAGAGGGAGTAAATGCCTCATTATTGGTGATGAGCTGCTGCTAGCTGGGACAAGCTGGGACTGTGACTGTCATAAATGTGAAATCAAGCAGCCTCAGCTATTTCAGTCATCAAACTACTTACCTAAGTCTGCCAAAAAGGTTTTTTTGTCTTAGAAGGTGTCCAGAAATGTTCCAGTCCTGTGAAACCAACTGGTTCACAGATTCCTGGATTGCTGAAGTTCACAGCAGTTTTTGGGTTTCTTAGTTTTCCACTTCATTCCAATAAAAATGATGAAAACCCAGGAAACTCCATTGTAACTCATTGAGGTGTATAGGATACATATTATTGTGGATTTTATGACAAGGCTGTACCATCACCTACTATCATCCACTCATGGCCAACGCAGTCCTCATTTCTGTCAAGTGTTGGTTCCCACCATCTCATTCTCACTATCTAAAACAGCACTCAAGAGTCTTCTTCCAAAATATGAGGACTTTCATAATGCCAAAACCCCAAACTTGCTTTCTACAACTACTTCTCTTCTTTCACATTATAGTCTTTGTACGTGTGGCTGAGTAGTACAAATCACTGCTTTCTGACATTTTTGTCAACTGCTGAATACATTATTAATGAATATTTATTTATTGCTGCTGAACCAGCTCTAGAAACAGTGAAACAATATGCTCTAAGTGGTTTTAGTGCGCCTTTTATTTTTATAAACCAAATAATTTGGGAATGTATTATTTTCTAATCCAGTGTGCCATGTTCATTTTAAGGACAGTGGACTCTGGTTAGATTTTCAAAAATGCCTTCCCACAAGGAAGCTGGACTAGCATATCTCCTGATAGTTATCTAAAAGATAGAAAGAAAGCATTCCAGAATATGATGCCAGTTATGTAGCTAAGGGCAGACAAGTGATCACCCAAATCCCATGGACCTTTTTGGGTATACAATTCAGTTAAATCATTATGTTATTCTAAATGCTATAGACATGTTTTTGCAAAAACATCAGGTTACATATACTGGGACAAGCCAAGTTAACAGCAATTTGAGATCTTTACCAGACCTTTCATTACCTTACCACTAATTTAATGCCAATTCACATTCAAGGCTATTAACATGGTTTTAATAGTACATATTTGTCACATAAACAGTGGTTTATGCCCACCTTAGAGTAAAAGGCTTAGGAAAAGACAGGTTATCTCTTTGGTTTTATTTAAATACAGCACTATTTTCCATGGGCAGAGTGACATGAGCCCTTAATTTTTTATGACACGTACAAAATGGAAAAAAATTTGCATCATATATTTAATCTCCATCTAACTGCTAAAACATGAATTATCTGCTACTACAAACTGTAGAAAATGGCACCCGTGATACTGCCAGTGAGCTTTTCTTCATTAGCACCACGCCTCCTCAGTTTTCACATTCTTACAGTCCTTCCTTTAACTCCATCTCAGAGCAAGTTCTAAATTGGAGACAGGCAACTTACAAGAGTGGAGATATTTCAAGTTTTCATAAAATAGGACAAGGCCCCTTACAAATCCCAAACAAATGCCCATCCAATGCATATCTCTTTACAGAAAGAAAATCCTCTGTGAAAGTCACTTCATGATTCCATCCAAATACAGATATTTATAGTAAATCAATATTAATTCACTGTCACATAACCTTGTACAAGTCTCCCAGCAAGTTGATGCCATCACTTTGTCTTACAAATATTTTACAAATGACTAAAAGCTACTTTTCCATAATAGTTTCCTCAGGAGATCATTTCTACCTTTCATCATTAAATGTTTTGATTAAAAGGCTTATGATGTCCCTATAATTTATTGAACTTTTACTTTCCTTGTAGACACAAATATGTTCATCTGGTGTTTCAGTGTATGCAATTAAGTGCCCATAATGCTGGTTTATTGACTGAAATTCCAGGGTTTGCTGGAACCCAGACAGTATTTCAGGCCAATATCTTATCGAGTTGGTACACTTAAGTAACAGAATAATGCTAGGGTTGTATGTAAGTGCCACGTGAATGCACAGAGTAATTAATCTCATGACAAAGTAATAATGCAGAAAATGTAGAATTTAAATGTCTGCAGTCAGAACAGTAGAACAGGCAAGTATACTGAGAGGCCTCTAAAACATCTCATCTTGCAACAGATGGATTCACAATTGCAATTAAATTCTCCAGTACTATCTCTCTAAAGAGTATTTATGTAAAAAGTGTAGATGAATCTGTGGTGAACAGGTAAAGGAGAAGAGAGCTGGGAGGTGCTTTTCAAAACAGAGAAAAAATTTGAATACCTAAAATCTTTCACTGAAAAAAACCCCCTACCTGATTGTTTACAAGACTGTCAGAAATATATTTGTAAATTTTAAGTATACCAGGGCTATCTTGTTTTACTGCTGTGGTTGTATGTTACGTAATGCAGGATATAAAAATGTATTCAAGTACATCATGAAGCACTGATGAGTCAAAAGTTCAGCACTAAGCATCTGATTTTCAGTCTAGTTCAGCTCCCAGTCTGCTATCAAATTAGACTGAGATAAACTGGGTCTAAATAACACCCATTAACTTTACCTGCTCTCTTTATGACCAGTATTTGCTCTCCGGAAATATTTAGAAAAATTTAAAAATGGAGTTGTCATTTTTCCACTGCTAAGAGCAAAGTGGTTCACTTCAGAAAGTGCCTTGGGTAACTATCTGGCTGCAAATGTCACGTTGAGGAAGGTCTGAGGAAATATAAAAGTGCCTTTTATATCTTGTTTTGATCTACTTGGCATCCATTCTGTACATTTGTTAACCCAAGTGCTTGATCCTTTAGATGCATTTATCATTGTAGAGAAAGCAGTTTTGTACCTCATCTATCAGTTATCTGCTGATAATATAGCACCTATCTGCTATCAGCTCTTTAAGCTGGGTTTATTACCCTAGTTATAATATTAGTACCATGACAGCTTAAACCTGCAGCTCATTACTAAGCAAAAACAGCTCTAGCAAGTAAACCTGTCTAGTTTAATGACAAAAAGGAAGTTTCTTTTCCTTCTTAACTTGTTAAATTGCTATATAGCCTTTGCAGTGATGGGATACTTTCTAAATGTAGATATATGTATAATCAAGTCACTTAAATTGCAAAACTTATTGGACACATGTTTTTCCTGCTTCTGTTTAGGTACACCTAAAATGTCCCTTCAGTGCTAATAAGCTGGCAAAAAATTTATTTTCTGCAGCCATCATCTTCTACCTTCTATTTCTTCACCTTTAAGCACAACTTACAAGTGGGACGTTTCACCCCCAGTTTGGGGCACAAGGACAGTAAAAATAGAGTACTTTCAAAGTAATTTCTGAAGTTTTGCTTGAGTATAAGGTCAAGGGGAGGCAGAAAATGGGGGGAGGATGAGGGCATCATCATATACACAAATGAAAACAAAGAAACAAATCCAACAAAAATCAAAACCACCAAACCAAAACAGGCCAAATTCATTAAAGTCTAATCACTAGCATCAGAGAATAATCTCTAATTTTGCCATCTCATATAATGTTTCTGTAGGGTGACATTCCCCACCACTGCAGGAATGGAGCAGGCAATGAGATCTATGATAATCCTAAACTAACCATGAAGACCCCATTGGCAGCATTGTTCTGTTATTTGAAACGAGACAAAAAAAAGAGGGCGCAAAATACAGTATTTCTATACAGTCAGCCTGTATTCAAAATTTCCAAGCCAAAGAAAAGCTATTTGGGAAAATAATTCTCAAGCAATTCAGGTTACTAAACTTTACAGGGTTTTGTGAAGAGAACAGTGTTCCTGCTTTAGGCTTGTTGGTCTTATATTTCCATCTCATTACTTTTCTGCAAATTGTGCAAAATTTTCAGTTGTCTACTGGCAGCTAAAAGCTGGTATCAAAGCCCTGCTTTAATTAAAAGAAAACTGTACACAGAGCTCAGGGGCCTCACTCATTTTGCCAAATAGAGAAATTGACAGAGGTACTTGTTAATATGAGAAGATAACTGTGGAAACTCATATATAAACATACCTTTCACAGAAATTTTCACTTGGTGGCCTTATTAAAATGTTCAGTACTACTCTTGGTAGCAAAGACGTGCAACGCCTGAGGGGTGAGTGGAGAGCGCCTCTCTGCTGGTTCCATTCAGCGCTTCTGAGACTTAACCACTGAATTTTCAAGGATTAGAAGAGCAAATTTATTTCATATATTCATAAATAAATTTTACATCTAATGTAACATAGTCCATTTTCATGGTTTTCTTAAAATAGGGGATTTTCCACAGCCTTCAGCAATGTCAAGTCCCCTTCATTTATTTTCATAGAGCATGAGAACTCCATATGGAAGTGTTGGAAGACACCGGCTGTATACCTCACCGTCTTGTTTCCAAAAGCACGCGACAGAATTGTGAAAGTTTTCAAAACTAAATCCTGTATGCCGATGAATTACTTCTAATTAATTATAATCTCTCATTATCTCATTTACTTCCACCTAATGCACCTTTCATTGTGTAGTTCTGAAAACCTGCATTTGTATTAAACATTTTTAAGATGAGCATGTTAACGTGAATTCAATGTTTCATGCAAGATAGTACATGTATGTGTGAAGCCAGTTCAGCCATTTCTAGTTTGCCACAACTCTGGCTGTCGGGACTGTCCGAGGCGTGCGGCGGGGCGGGGGGGCGAGCGCCCAAATGCTCGCCAAAAACGGACCCGCGAAGCCGAGTGGGGGCGGAGTTTGGGAGCCCATAAACGCAGCTGGCTGCCACACCAGCAGGTCTGCTTCTTTCGGGTTGCTCGGGGAGGGCGTGTCGGCTTTACCCCTTCGTGCCCTCCTCCCTGTGGCCCTGTTTCCCCTGCCCGTGCCTGCTTCACCCCGCGGTGCCACTTCTGAGAGCCGGCTTGGCACCGGGAGAGCCTCGTGCCCCGCGGTCGCCNCCCCAGCCTCGCCCGCCGCCCGCCGTCGCCGCTCGGAGATCGCGCCCCGCTCGCCACGCAACGCGCACGCTGCATCTGCCACATCCCCGCCGATAAACAGCCGGCCTTCCGTGGTAAAGCCGTCCCCTGTCTTCTGTTCCACCCACCCTGCCTCTTTTTTTTTTTCCTTTTTTTAAAATTTTTTTTTATTTTTTTTCCCCCCCAATAAACGATTTTCAGATATAATATTGCCATGTTTGTGCTCGATTTTTTTTTGTCCGGAANGCCGGCTTGGCACCGGGAGAGCCTCGTGCCCCGCGGTCGCCGTCTGCAGCTCGTAGCCGCTGCCCGCACCCAGTTCCCAGCCGTCGTTCCTGTTTCGCTCCCCGCACCCATCTCCTGCCTGCCCGCCCGCCTGCGGGCTGCCCTAACGGGACGATATGTTAAATATAACAGTAATTTGAACATACTGTAATTACAGGTAGCCCTAAATGGAGCAGTTACTGGTCATAGGACTTGTTCATCTTCAGTTATGTATTACTTACTGTAACAAAATAAAACATCATTGTTTGTTTTGCAATTCAGATTCTCCAGGCTGCTTGTTTCAAAAGAAAATGGAAGTGTTCTCTGATTTTTGGTCACTACCTTTTTAGTGGTTGTAGTCTCAGTATGGATTTACTTACCCCCCTGCTTCCCCCCAAGCCAATAAACTGTTTGTTCTATGCTTTTTGATTAAAATAAGAAAAAAACCCACATTTTGTTGATGAACATCTGTTCAAGACAGTTAAATGCAAATTCATGTTTATTGTTTAATTTGCTGGGTGGGCTCAACATCACTGAATTCTCTCCTCATGGGAATTCTACACCTATCAATATTCAAACAGGCCTGCATTGTTCACCCCTCACCTAGTCAGCACATCCAAATATTGACAATTTCTTCCACCACTGCCACACCTGTAGCTGCAATGAATAAGAATAAGCAATGTCCTTTGGAAAAAAGGCATTTATTATGCCTAAAAATAAGAATGAAGAAATGCAAATTAGTATCCATTTTGGAAACAAGGGGTTTTCTGAACATAGAACTTTAAAGATTTGGGTCCAAAGTGCCTGACACTTTTCCCTAATATGTATTTTTAAAAAATGCTTAAAATTAGAGCAATCATTTCAAAAAGCCCACATTATTTTGGTCTTGTCCAGTTTTACAACATAATTATTTTTAGTAATAGATATTTTCAGAAGACTTTTCAATATAAGCTGCTTAATTTTACATCATTCCTATGAGGTGAATGCAAATGTGGTGGAGGTTTTGTTTGGTTCTTGGTGGGGGTTTTTTGCTGTTTTTTTGAGGAGGTTGTTTGTTTGTTTATGGGGTTTTTAGCTTTCTTTAACTTATGAGAAAACAAAGATGGCAGGGTGACCAGCTCAATATGACAGTCTATGCACTGGAAAATTCTAATTCTTAATAATTTAGGTTAAGGTTGTGTGTACATCTCAGCTGACATAAGACATTCAAAATTACAGATCTCAATGCAATTTTCCAAGGTCAGATGAGTCAAGACAGAAAAGAAATGAGAATTCATAAGTTCACTTCTCTGTGGCACAGCACACTTTATAGTTACCAGTAGACTCACAATAACCATACAATGAAATCCAAATGTACCATTGCAAAATAAAGCATTCTACAGAAAAGTCCACCTGGTTTTTCTTTTAGCTGGAATTTTCCAACCCTCTGTTGTGTATTCAAAAAAAGCTGAATTCAGATTTTAAGGAGGCAAAGGATAGCACTCACCTACCCAACAGGTGGATTTGCTTCAACATTCAAAGAAGTGAGGAACTAACACAGAGTTTTCTCAGCCACAGTCCAGACTCAGGTATAGCAGTGTGGACCCAATTTTCATTTACCCAAAGAACACCAGTTAGATAGCAAAGTTTCTAGTAATGCACTAAATGCACTAAACAATAAATTTCTTTTCTGATGCAGTCAAAAGTCTCACATATGACCATGAGAAGTTCATGGTTTCTCTGGAATTTACATCTGGGAAATCCTCATAGTAATGATTTCTGTCTCTTCTACATTCACTGTAAACTCTTCAAATCAGTGTCTGTGCCTTCTTACATGTTTATTTCACTAAAAATTCCCAGTTAAGTACCAACCCATCATTGTTCTCTAAGTTTCCACAATATATAAATACACTAAGAATTATTTGAGTATTCTAAATCATGCAAGTCAATGTCAGGAGACATTTTATCTCTTTAACGAGAATGTCAGGAGCCTCTTCATCCCACTTATTCTGCAATTGGTGAACATTCATCCACCTCACTGTGGGTAGAAACACCTCTCACTTTCAGAAGATATGATATTTTTATGCACACACTTATATGCAGCTGTTATTAAGAATGCAGTCACATCATTTTTTATTCTAATAGTGGGAGTATATAATCAGTTCAAGTGCTGCACTAGTAAGGAGAATTCAAGACAAATTATAAGTCATAGATAATTACTATTAATAGAAAATTTGCCTCAAGGAGAATGGAGTTATTAGATAAACATCATTGCAGCGCTTAGTATCTTGGGAGTAGATAAAAGAAAGGAGAATGACTTGCTCTGGGATTCTTCCACCCTATAGTATTTGAAAGGATTTTTTTTTAGAATCCTTTCTGTTCCTAGCCACATAAATGCAGATTTCCTTTAGGAGGCATGAGGAACTCCAGAAGTGCCATCTTGGAGCAGTGCAGTATCTGGTACCTGCTGTGGGAGCTATCCCAGCTTCGCAGCCAAAGCAAAGGCTCTCTCACATTCCTGAGCTGAGCTCCTCACAGAAGCACTGTTAGAAATGGGAATTACTTATCAAAAACAAGATTTCATATATATGACCTGGCTGCTTTAATTTGAATTTGCATAGAGGTGACGTATTTTGATAGCTGTGGTAAGCTTTATGCCCTGTACTGGATTAAATCTTTCCAGGCTTGCTCCTCTTCTCTTCTTCTGAAATTTCTTACAAATCTTTTGTTCTTCCTTTCCTCCCCAGCCCAAAAGCTGGACAGGGTGTCTAACTGAGGCAGCTTAACAGTGGGAAGACAAAACCTGTGGAATACTGGCCTGCACAAGGCTGCTGGAAGCTGAGAAGGAGCACTCAGGCAGCAGGAACATGAGAACTGACATTGATACTGTCTTTTTAGGGTTTTGTGAGTGAAAAACATTCTCCATGGGAGTTACATGAATCACAGTCTATATCTCTGCCTCTGACTCTGTTTGAGTCTCTGTCACATTACATGTGACTTCCCAGACACAGTTCTGTGGCTTTTTTATCAGCGTAACAACACAAGCTCACAGACATGCAACTCCCCCGTTGGACTGAACAGCAGTGCCAAATTTGGCACAGTTGGATCCCCCTCTGTGTAAAGATGTCTCGGAAGGGACATCTGTGGACTCGAGTGGGAGGCAATGATGGCCCTCTCCTGCCAGCTGGCTGAGGAGCAGCAGGGATGTCAACTGCGGAACATCTGCTCCTCCACCTGCAAGAGCCACGGTGGCAAAGCTGCTTTCTGACCAGTGGGGGAAGAAACAAATGTATATTTTCTAATTATGCAATTGCACTCTCCTGCTTATTTTCCATTTGGGAAAGCAGAGCAAATTGGCACAACTAGAAGTTTTGCTTACTGAGGCACACATGGAAGCAGCATCACATACTAGAAACAATAGTCAAAACAGTTCTCAATCTCTAACCAAATAACAAGAGTTAGGATGCCAAGGAATTTGATGCAAAGAAACACAACAGTGGTATAATAGCAAAGAAATGACATGAGAAAATATTTGAAGCCAAAGGCTAGATTCCATGATACATATAAATTTTTCCTTTATAAGTCACAGAAATCAGAAGGGGTGTGATTTGTCTTTGAGACACTTCACATAACAGCTAGATCATGAATTCAGGAACCTATGGCAGCTTTCTTTATTCACTGGAGGTGTGCCAGAGCAGCCCTGTTTCCATCACTGGTCACAAACACACCTGGATGAACATTTCAAAGTGTTCTGCACTGCTCAGCGCCTTGACTAGTGCCTGACAATACTGCAAGGTAAGCAAATAGGTACTCAAAGTAGAACCTGTAACAGCTAGTTTTGGTATTCACAGCACAAATATTCTCCACCAAAATACAGTTCATTAAGAACCCTTTATTGCAGTTTTGGACTCTAAAATACTTAACACAAATATAAAATAGAAAGGTGTGACAACAAAGACTTAGGCAGCTGCAGTAAGCCTTCTGAATTGCCATACTGCTTTCACACTCACTGTCTAGCAGCATCCTAAAATTCTCAGTTGGTCATTCCTAAAAGCCCTCCTATAGAATAAAATGCTGTATCACTTATTACTAAGTTAGCTAAATTTACCCCTTTTAAATAAATATTTTTTTTAAAAGTGGGTTCTCAAGTAAAGGAAAACCTTTAGGATGGAAGCTTGGGCAAATAAAACACAAAAGGAAAGCACATAACTCTTTCTGCCAGCACCCTGGTGATAGGTAGCTGGTCAGAAGCCTAACGGTGTGAACACATACAGAAAGTGGAAGGATCCCTGTTAAGAAAAGTGGGAATAATTGATAAGGACTTAATATTTCTGAATGACCCCCCTCTTTCTATCAGGGGAATGCACAGTCAAACCCATCTTTGGAGCTGGGTTTGTCAAAAGCTCTCAGAAACAGGTTTTCAAGCTCTCACTGTTGATGTTTGGAGCTGTGTTGCCAAGGGAGGAGAGCTGACAATGAAGTGCTGTCATTAAGACCATACAACTAAACTCTTCTTTCAGGAAACAAGCACCAATGTAACATAAAAATAGTTACAGATATTCAGGATTGTTTTGTTGTTGCTTTATGTATATTTTGTTGGCTTTCTTAAAGATGGGAATATCTCTTCCAAATCTGATGTTTGAAAAGTACCCTCATAAGGCTGGATAAAATTAGAATGAATAGAACTAGAATAAACACAATTTCATATTAGTTTTCATCAGTTATTATTTTCAGCTCTCCATTTAACTGTGAATGATCATTAACAAAATTTGTTTCTCTTACTAATGATACAGTCCTCTTACTCTTTCATGTGGGATCACTCAGATTGAAACACACTAATGAGGCTTTCAGAGCTGAGCTCACATTTCCCATTTTCTTTGAGCATCGCTTCAGAAAGCAGATTTGCTATTCGTGGAAGTAGAGAAGATGAAGAAGCTTTAGAAATGCACCCAGAGTGGGTCCAAGGGATGCTCCTCAGGATGCACCATTGCCTTGTAAAGCAAGGAGGTGGGTGTGGGATGACAGAGGAGGCAATGTGAGCAACCTGCACCCTACAACATCCCAGCAGTACCTAAGGTGTACAGCACTCATTAATTCATACAGAATCAGGGAGGTGATGAGCAATGCAGGTCCATGCTACACCAAAATAATTCCGTGTAAACCCAGCACTTCCAACAGGCTGAGAAACAGAGAGACACCAGGAATAGGTGAGAAAGAGTCTCCAGGATTTCTTTTGTATGCAGCAGTAACACAGCACTGTTGCTCAAACACAAAATAAAACCAAAATCCAGAACACTCATGCAGATACATTTTTAGCATAATAGGTTTTTGCTCAAGACAAAATAAAATTTTAAATGATGGCATCTTGTTTTCAGTAGTATCGTAAGACAGCAACAGTAGATGTATTAATAACAAGAGGCTAAGCAAGCTATACCTGAATGTTTTAGGTTGGGGAGCTTTTTCTGTTCTTATTTGTATACTGGAAATACATCCAAAAACCTAGAATAGAGGGGTTAGAAATCAAGAAGCCTACAGAAACAGTAAAAAACCAAAAAGAGCAAATCAGAAACTTACACAGAAAAAGAAGAATGCAGTTCTACAAAAGGACAAAAATAGAACCTGCGAATATTAACAGGAATGCAGGAAGAAAAAAAATGAATACCAAACATCATTCCAAACCCTTGAGAAGGTGATTTCAAAGAAAACAGGGAGATAAATGGATGAAAACGTGCATATTAATGAGCTCAAAGCAATTCTCAATTACAGTCCATTATTATTAACCATTTGAAAAGTAAAAAGCAGATAAACAACTCGGCCTGCTCCAGCAGGAGTTGAAAATTGCCTGGCAAGAGATTCTTCCCTCTCAGGAATTCTAAGTAAAGGCAAAAAGTGTTTCTATGAATGTAACACTTAGGATTCAATTCAGATAATAAAAAAAGACTTGGGAAAAGGGGAATTGAGTTGCATTATCCAGAAGACAACACACTAATCATAATATTCTGAACCCTCTGTTGAATACATCTGCCCATGCTGGCTTGCAATAATATGCTAGTCTGAACACCAGGTTGCAGTGCAACTCTCCTGATCTTTCCACCCTCATTTAACCTTTTCATCTGTCACCCAGCCTAGCTCACTCTGAAGTAATGCCCTGTCAGCAGGTTCCAGGGTCTGCTGATGGTTTTCCTGGTGCTCACGACTGTAGGAACCTTCCCTGAGGATTGATGAGTAAACACAGTTCTCATGCAACTGCACACATGCTGGGCATCTATTCATAGCACACACATTATAGGTTCAGTGTCAAAAATTTCTTGCCTTGGAAGTATGAAATGAGTTAGATTGCCTGCCTTGCCTGCCTTGCTTAGATTAAGCTTTGGGAGGAACAAGGTTATCGGAAGGGGACATGGTTTAGAAACTAAAAGAGCAAAGAGACTGGTAGAGAAACTTTGGGAGCCAAGGACTCACGGTTCTTGCTGTAAAGAGTATAGTGTGCTCTGTGTGTTTTAAAAACCCCTTCTCTCAGAGCCTGTGACCGGCTGCTCTGGTGAGCCTAAGCCATCACAGTCTCCTTGGAATGAGTGTCTAGAATTTGATAATTTGCAGACACCTAGATGGATTTTGGTGACCTGCTGGAGCTGGAAATGAAAGAAGGGTGCTCAGCAGCTCCTCAGCTCCACTGTATACCAATACAAACAGGTTATAATTTTGGTAATCTGGCTCCAAGCATTTCATTCACAGAGCAGATGAGGCACCTAAAGGAAGATTCTGGAGCACCCTCCTGCAAAATAATCGAGAGTTTGGCACCAATGAAGAGGCTACCAGAGTGCTACCTTGGAGTCAGCTTCCCTCCTGATAGGAGGGGTGTAACTGTGCCTCCCCAAAGAGCCTGCCCTCCCCTGAGGCCCTGGCAAGGGTTTGTGCCTTGAGGATGCTGTGAGCGTCCCTGTGTGGCACAGAGGATCCAGCTCCACCTCCCCCAGCTGCAGCACCCACGAGCGGACGGGCCCTTCCACCATGGCACAAGCAGCGGCTCCGAGACAAAACTTCATTAATGGTGTAGTCTGTTTTAAACCTATTTCGTCCGTATTCTAAATCTATTTAATCTGTATTCAAAACTTATTTTTTCTATGCCAAACCTTCATACATTTACAAGTTTTTCTTCCAGCAGACTTTCAACCACACAGACATAGGAGTGTCATGAATAACAGTTTCTGTTTCCATCAGAATAGATGTATTTATGCCCTAACTGTCCCTATAAAAGTCTGTGTCAAGAAAACTGTGGGTAAGAGCCTGGCAAAGAGAGAAATCTTGCAGTAATTTGGTATGAAAACCAGAGAGGATCAATTCAGTACCTATTTTCTTCCATTTACTTACTAAATCTTACAAACTTATCACTTTTGCTAAATTCTATGCATTCTTGATATTCTTCCTCTTTTGATGTTACAAAGTCTTCTGCTTTCATAGTTCCATTCTATACAAAATAAGAGGCTATTTTGCTAGCTTCCAAATTTTGTAAGGTTTTCATAACTGGAGCTTGAAAGAAATTCATATCCTGCCACTGGGTCCTCAGTACAATAATTAGTGATTCCCTTGATGTGAGAAACATTCATTTTAACTTTGTAAAGTAAGTTGTTTTAAACTTTTATTACCATCCTGTATCTAGTATAGAGGGAATAAAGCACTTGGCAACACTAGGCCATTACAGCTTCTAGGAACATTTTATTTCTTAATCAAAAGCCGAGAGTTTGTGAAACCATCAGAAATAGAAACTGGGTTTGTTTAATGGTGCCGTATGATAAAGTTACCAGACAAAGAATTTGTTCACAAGTTCCATTTCTTTGAACATAACAACATGGTTCTTGCTCTTTGTGGTGAAATCTGGCAACAATTTGGGTCTGTACGATATACACTTCATAGTGCTTTTTTTACCAAAGCTGATATTGTCCAGTCCTAGTCAGAATTTCAGAACAAGTGTTAAGACTTGGAACAAAGGAACAAATCCATCATTTTGAAACCTTTTCTCTAATGAAATTACCAGCTTTGGTGCCCAGTTCTACACAAACACTTCCAACACCTCTAAATGAGAATGATCAAATTTCCAACCATTAAATAGAGTAAGCAGAAAACTACATATATTTAGTTGTTCGATATTTGCATTTGATCACTAAAATTTAGGAATTTTATCCTGATATTTTAAAAGCATTTGAGTATTTCTTGAAAGAATTTTTTAAAGCTAATTTCACAGCAGCTTCTGTGTAGTATATAAATCTGATTTTGTTTTACTTTTTATTTTGATGTTGGAATACTGTGGGATGCTTTCCCAAAAGAACAATTACTTCCCAAAACAATTGAAATGTGTGTGGTTAGTACAAGGTTTGGGAAAACAGAGCAGAAATAATTAATCTGGATAAAGAACTCAAACTGTAAGACTTGTCCATTTGTGCAGACATCCTTCGAACACTTAAATCAGAGTTAACCTGTCATAAGATCTTTGATGAGAAAGGCTTTAATGACATTTCTTTTAGCAATTAACAGTACCTCTTCTGAATTCAAATGTGTTTAAGCAGGCAGAGCTAGGGTAAAAATCATGGAATAGAGAAGCACACAATTACAAGACCTATTCAAATAATATACTCATCTTTTAAACACCAAGTCCACCATGTTCAGGTAGCAATTGATAAGAACGGTCTAAAATTGAAGCAGAAATTTCTACATAGAATTAAGAATTATCACCATTTTTTATTTGTTCTTTTAGCGACTTTCCACTTCACTCACAGGAGACTGACACAGACTCACACGACTCACTGGCATCTCACATTTTTTTGACGTTTCATTTACTTTTCATTGCAACGGCATGATTTTCATGACTTCTGGCAAACAGGTGATATGGAGAAATCACACCGCTCTTTACCAAAGTCTCTGCAGAACCCTCAACAATAGCTACTATTCTCCTATTCCTAAAGTTGCTGTCATATGTGGCATTAGGAAAATTTAAAAAAGGAAAAAAAGCATCCATAATTTATTTCATATTCAATTCTTTTCCCTGAAGCTTTGATTAACAAAATTGATTATTGAAGACATTTTCTGCTTTATTGCTCAGTATTACAACAATGCTGTATTTTTTCATTTCAGAAGACATTTCAACATGACATCTACTACTAAAAATGTCTTGTGGACCATCAAGCCAACAAAAGTTTCACCATTAATTTCAATAGGCATAAGCCTTCAAATTCATATTAAGAAAGATATTTTTCTGATGTGCCAGTAAGCAATGTGATTAGGGGAGTATATTACCCACTGATCATTTCAATGCATAGCTATTGCAATAAAACATTGGATTTAACTAAAAGCTTTGATGTCATCAGCATCCATGAAAATGGAGCATAATGAACGTGTGAATGGGAGACCTCTCCAATCTGGAAGTTAATTTGCATGACATTATGACCTTGTTTGCATTGCAGAATATTAAAATATTCCTTTTAGCAAACACTGGCATTTTGAATACCCAGGAAATGCTGTCCTGTGATCTTAATAGGTTATTAGTTATATTTCAGCTTCCCCAGATTTTTCCAGATGGGTGTAATAAAAGAAAAGAAATCCTTATTATGGAAGAAATGGTAGGATTTTTTCCTTTAAACACCCAAAATAGTGTTAACATATATTAAGAGAAGGGTATTAAGCTATTGTCAGTCCTCCCTGTTAATATTGCACTGTATTTTAGAGTAATATACATGCTATCATTTTCTGTAAGTATGACTATTTTCCAGGCTAAAATTATTTCCTTTATAAAAAGCTGATTTTTATTATTATATTCATTAATGAATCAACACAAGGAAATAAGGCAGGAATACATTTCATCCATCAGCATTAAATTTTCAGCACTCAGGTAAGCAATAATGCCTTATTACCCTCAAAGACAACTAAAAGGAAAAAATAAACTTGGCTCACAGCCCTAGCCCTTAGTTACGACTTTGGCTGCGGGGGTCAGGACCAGAGCCTGGGCTGTCCTGTTGCCCTGCCCTCCCCGACTGCTGACTTGAGGCCACCCAGGGCTGCTCCAGTGAGAGCAGTGAAAGAGGAGCCTGTGGCCAAGGAAAAGCTGAGCTGCTCCCAGCTCCTAACGATGGCAGCAGCTGACAACATTCCCCAATGGATGCGTTCAGCCTGTGTCCCATCTTGCATCCGATGGTGACAAACTTGACTTCTTCAATAGGAAATTCAAGAGAGAGACAGCAGATGTACAATCACATTTAGTGTGTGAGGTGAATGGTATTTTTCTATACTAAAGTCTTTGTTACTAATGGGAAGTAAGCTCCAGAAATATTTTCAGAAAGTATCATAAATCCTTCAGTCCTATACACGATGTCATTGCACATACATATATAACTTGTACTTGGGAACTCATCAGGAGGTTGAGGATGCAAGAGATTTTCCCTAAATGCCTGGCTTCCAGACAGGCTCTTTGGAAAGCATTCATTCAAAACACACTGAGAAGAAAAAAAAGAAAGTTTTGCTCTTAGGTTAAGCATTCCAAACTCTGCTTCAAAAAAGGACATAAATATCCTTAAGGCAGGAAAAAGATTATCTAATGGCAGTCCACAGCTAGACTCCTATTCTCCTACAGACCTATCTGCTCCTTCGAAAAGAACCCAAGAACAGCTCTTGTTTGCTGGAAAGTAGTACTTAATAACAGTCTGTTCAAGAACTTAGAGATGCAGAATATTCCAGTTGATGGCCAAAATGTTCTTGTTTTTCTATTTACTCTTTTGCTTCTATTTTCTCCAATATGTTAGCATGCTGCTGTTAAGGAAAGTATTACAAACCACTGTATGAATCTGTGATTACCAGAAGTACAACTGCGAGATCAGAGACAAGTGGAGTCAAAAACTAGGTGAGTCATTCCCAGTCCTTGGATTGGAGGGGAGTGCAGGGTCTCTGGCAGGCCCACACATGCCCAGGCCCAAGGGCAGGCTTAGCCCAGCTCCTCTTTAAGAAGGATTCGCACATGGCTCAGCCACGTAGGGCACAAAGAGAGAATAGAATCTCTGACATCAGACTTACTTACACATCCAACTTATATCCCATGAGATTCTCCAGATATATAGTCATTTCATCTGTAAAACAAATACTAGCTGTCTTCAGGGAAGGGGATAAGCATTTCCCTCAGAAGTGCAGAGGACAGAAATTGGAAGGGAAACCGAAAGCTCTTCTCAGAAAGCAGAGGCTCTGACAATGGGAGGGCAGGGGGCCGAGCCATAGTCGGGCTGCTGACAGACTTGCAGAGCCGGGCAGAGATGCACAAGTCTCTCTGTTTCACTTGTACTTATTTTCCCTTTCCTTTTTCTGTTGTGTTGTTATTTCCCTGTGCTTTTTGCCTTTGCTGCTTTCTAGACTGTTTGGACATTGTCCAACTGCCAAGTGTCAAACTTATTTGACTGTGAGATCTCCCCTTCCCTGTGGAAGGACAGAGCCTAGGCTATTCTAGGCTAGTCCTCTGACCTTGATGTTAGAGAGACCATCTCGTGCTAATTGGCTGGAAAAGGTAAAAAAAAAATTTTTAAGGGACTTAATTTTCCAAAGACTGACAATGCCACAGAATCATCAAGTCCATGTTGGACATGGAGCTGTCATTCAAAGGCAAAACTCCTTTGTATTCTTTATGGGCATGGAGATAAGTTCTGAAATTTTTGAAGAAATGTTCTGCACTGGCTGACAGCATGTGCCAGCAGGTCTGAGTTTATGTAACAAGTGTGATCAATCCAATCCCCAGCTCTTCACAGCGCACAAGCACTGCCTTTGAGGACTGCTGGGTGCATAGCAGGAGCGAGCTAATGCTGGAGAGCCCTGGCTGAATCCGAACAGAGCAGGAGGTGTGATTCACAGCGTATCCAAAAGTGCTGGTCTTTCCCCATCATCTCGGGAGAACTTGAGCCTTCATCTCCATTGTGTGCCTGCTTCATGCAGCACAAGGGTGTGGAGGGGCGGCTGGGAGGAACTCATGTGTCAGTTCTTGCCATGATCTGGGGACACCAGCTAAACAGCAGTTTGATGGCTGTTGTGTCCTGCAGTTCAAGCACAGGCCACTTGATCCAGCCAAGCAAATGTCATTCAACTGCTGCTTTATTTAAAGTGGTGCTGAAGAGAGGACAAGTAACACATATGCTGCTTCTGGCTTTTGCAGCAATATCTGAAAGAAAAGAGTTAGTGAGACCTTTTTTGTAATTTTTAATGGAAGAAGACAGTTAAACTTGAAAAGGAGTGACTAGAGAAAATTTAGCCAAAAGACAATTTGAATAGGGACTGCAGAATTTGAAGGCAAACTACAGAAAGGTCACTGAGTAAATTTTCAAAATTTGGATACTTCATAAAGCCTCTGAGGTCTTGTAGATTATTGACCCAGCTACTTTCAGAGAAAAACACATTCTGATTGAATGCATGTTGAAAAGATACCTTGAGCAGAGTGCAATGTTGTACTCTTTTATCAGTGACCTGAAAATGGAGTCTTGGCTGCTGCTACCTGCAGTGCTACTGAAAGCATTATGCCCACTTTGCATGAAAATGGGACAAATTAGATGGGCCATAAGGGCACATAAGACCTGAAGCAGTTTGTGTTTCGTTAGCAGTTATGGCCAGCATGCTTGGCTTAGTAATGTTCCAGGCAGAGCCCAGGAACTTTATAGATAAAACAGCTTCTTTTGTTTGTTCTTTTTTTTTTCATTAGAAGGAAGTGAAATACTGAAACCATAACTTCCAAAGAACTACAGAAAAAATTTGAAAGTTTTTGGCTACATGAATCTGTTACTGGCAAAGTCAGTCACACATACAGACATCTCTGTAGATTTAACTTTATGCAGATATATAATTTAAGGCATTTAGAAGGAGAGATTACTATTTTCTTTTAGAAAAAAACCCTACAGTAATTTCTTCCTATTTTGATGGCTTTCTGCAAACAGCATAGTTGAGATTGATAGCAACAAAAGAATGTGTCTTTCCTTTAGAAGCAAATAAAGGAGTCTGCTTGACAGGAGGGTTTCTTTTTTTAGACAACAGACTATGAACATCCTTATTTAGTGCAGATATTTAGTTCCTTTTGCTGGTCAATCCAGTCATCCACTTATCCAGTCCTGTCTACAGGTAATCCTAGACCTTGTCTGTGACAGGATTGTTACAGCAAAAAGCCAAAGATTTAAGGGTTTTGGGTGAAATAATGATCATTTCATATTTATTTGGTCTGTACTCATTCAATGGTGTTGATAGGTCACATCACTCTAGTCTTTTCTTTGAGTCAAGATATATGATTTTATCAATGCATGGCATGCCACGTTCATTTAAGGGGTGGGGTTTTTTTCCCTTTTCATAAGGGAAATAGTCCACATATTTTTCTTTAACCTTTCATTCCTTCATTTCAGATGGTACAGAGGTGCATTTTCCCCAAAACATTCCAGTAGAGGAAATCTTTAGGGAGATGAGCACTACTGCATCAAGGACTTGTGAACAAAACTCAGCTACAAGTGGTGTGTGGGGACCAAACTGAGGTTCTCTTCTGTCCCCTGTTGTGACTTAGGATCACTTCTTAACAAGGGAAGCTCTATAAATATGGGACAGCTTAGGTTTTGATTCAAAGGCCTTTGTGGAACATCCATTTCACCTCATTTGGAAGGGTGCTTGGGCCTGGGGGAAAGCAGAAGCTTCCTCTGAGCATCAGTCACTTTGCTTGAGCAGGTGCATCCGATTTCAGACATGAATTATGCCCATGGTCAGATAACACATCTGAAACACAGAGGCTCTGCTGCCTTGATATGGCCATTCCCCCTCCCCCCAAGCTTATATATAGCAAGAATATTTGTGTGTTCTGAATCATTATTTTTCTTTGAAACATCTAAAAATACTATTGCTGGAGGAAGCCAGCCATTTGAACTATGTATATTTAGTCTTCTCCAGCTGCTGGAAGTGCTGATAGGATTTGAATTTATCAGAAATTTGGTTTAGGCTGCAAGTTTTTTTCTTAGCAACAGTTGCTATGCAAATTATTCAGAGAGTTTCTGCTGCAATTGATGCTGGATAGAGATTTGGAATATCAGATTCTTAAAAATCTTTGCTGCAAGACACCAAATTCTTAACCATTCAATATGCTGAAATTTGACAGCTATATCAACAGGATAACTTGCCCTTCCTTATTGCTCTTCAGCCATGAAATCTTAATATTTTCTTAATAATACATAGAAAAATTAGTTTCTAATCTTCACAGTATTACACAAGAGAGCAGTCAAACAGACATGAAATCGTCTTTTTCTCTACCCTCTGGTTACCACAGAGGGCTCAGTCCTTTGTAAAGGGGAAAACACTATTCCTGCCTAGTGGCAGTGCCAGACTCTTGAGGAAAAAACAGGGAAAAACCAGAACTCCCATCTAGCCTTAAGTCTATTAACATCTTTGTGAAGTTTGGTTCAATTTTGCATTCATTGTACAGAGACATAAATCAATTGTTAGAACTTCATAATAGAAGTAGGAATAAAATAATCCCAAACTCCCAAATTTCCAACACTCAGTGCAAGTCTGTAATAAAGAAATACTGATCATCTCTCTCGGATCATCTCCTGAAGGTGTTGAATTTGCATTATCTGCTACTATGCATTTATGCAAAAGCGTCGTATATAAGCCCTCTTGTTCTGCCAAAAGTGCCAGTGGGGGCATTGACCTAATGCTACCACTGCCATTTAGAAATAGATATTAGATATGGGCGGAGTTCTAATCATGTTTCACTCTAGTTTAAAAGCAAGGATTCAGTGTTTGAGGTTCTGGCTGAGTTAGAGCCAAAATGCAAAATTCAATACTCAGTCAAAACTTGTCTTCCAAAAACCCCATGAAATTAATACAAGAGCATTGATTACTCAGAGATTTTTTTTTCAGCCTATAATAAGAAAATAAACCACTAATACATTGAGCTCATACACATAAGCATATTTCTAGAGCTACATGTATCAACAGCCTTGCCTTAACCTAGGAAAAGGATGACTTAAAGCCAGATTTTCAGCTCTCTGAGAAATTTTATATGACAAACATTATCCCCTTGCTCATTCTGCTTAAATAGAGGGGCAGGGCAGATCATCACCAGTGACCTATTGATAATTCCTGAACTGTGAACACGTGAGAAGATGTGAGAACTGCAGGTCTGTGGTTATATTTTGCGTATTGCTACTGATCAGCTAAGAGGAAACCTTTAGGATTCTGCTGGACTCAGTAACAAGTCCAAGCTGCATCCAGAGGAATGACTACAATGACTAAGGTGAGGAGATACTAGGAAAAAAGCCAACCCCATCAAAGCTAATTAGGAGGTGAAGAGTCGCAAGTTTACAGAGATCTTCAAAAACTGAACAGAAGTTGGACTACTTGGAAGATTTCCCCCTAAGTTCTAGTTCTGTACCTCTGCTGGGTGCATTGATATTGTATAACTGGGAAGTTTGAGCTTAGTCTCTACATGCCCTTCTGTAATCAGTGATTACTTCTGCAAATGTCACACTGATTAGCCAGATTCTTATTATCAGAGACTTGTGCATTTCTGTTTTGTGTAAACAATCAATGAACAAGGAGTCCTCTTCCAAGGGCATGACAGGCAAAAACATTATGTAATATCTTACATTAAAGAAGTGAAAGGCATAACACCTGGGACCTTCTAAACTCTCTGGCTAAAAGTGGTGTATCAGCAAAAAAGTAGCATTTGTCATTGTGAAGAGAAAAATCTAGATTTCAGTTATTATGTTAAGTTTAGTTGCTCCTGTCCTCGCTGCCATAAGCCATTGTGGCTCAGCAGATGTGCCGCACACTTAACCTTCTGTGTCAGCTGGGGAAGGTGGGCCTTTTGGGAGACATGACAATGAGCATCACAGAAGCCTTTTGTATGGGTAGCTCGGGGAGAGGGAAGGGGGTAAAATCTATTGTAGTAACTTCTTTGTAAGCCATGAGCAATGAATTTACTCGCTGAACTGAACTAAGAGACAAAATGCTAATAAAAGCTTGCCTTGGGGAACAACTTTTTTAAAAAGAAATTCTATTTCCATCATGTCTGAGCATTACAAAATCTTCATCTGACTTTATTCACCAGAACGTTTGCTCCTACGGCAGAAGAGCTGCAGTGCCACACTTGGGGTGAACACTCTCTTGGGCAGGGTTCATCTCACCTGGTGTCAGACATGCTGTGACCAGCTCCGTTTGGTCAGGGAGTTTGGACTCCTTTAAGGACACAGGGGAGAAGCAGGTTTGTTCTAGGTACAACTAGTCCCACACTGGGGCAATTGTCTGAAACAGCAGACAAAAATTACACCCTAGAAATGAGTCTGTGAGGAAGTCTAGCTGAGCGCTTAGATGCAGGCACCTATTTGGTAGGGAGGTAGGTGAGGAAAAATTCCCTACCATTCCATCTTCAGTCTCAGTCCAGTGCATACCTGAAGCTATAATGTATGAAATAAGTTATTAGACAGACCAACAATGAGAATTTTAATAACTATTTTTGAACACTGAGTGTCATCAGACAGGTTCCTTTATTCTGCTAATTCCTAATATCAGGGTAGAAGGCTTCCTTCTGTCTCAAGAATTGTCTGTTCTATTATGGCTTTAGCCATTAATACATTTCTGATAATTTGTTTCTCCCCGGAATAGGCGAAGTTCTTTGAAGCCTTTTTGTGCATTTTAGGTACATCATGCTTCAGAGTCAGTCACAAAATAGGGCCTTTCACTAATGGGTTCATTGGATGGGTCACCAAGCAAAAAAAAAAAAAGAAAGGAGGACTATCCAGTTGAATTATGTCCCCTTACATGTTAGGGATTAATTGTGTTCTTCGAGTGCAGAGTAAAGCAAATTTCTCCCTGTTTCTTGTCTGGGCAACACTCTGCTCATTTAGGACAGGTAAAAAGAACTCGATGAGTTTGGCCATTAAATTGAAAGTACTGGCCTTATGCACAATATGTATTTTATACTATAGAAAACCAATTTTATCTTCAGGATCATTTCTAGAAGCACAATATAAAAATAACGAAAAACCTACAAGTTTATGTTAAAAATTATAATATGGTCCCTAGAAAGATTGAGGAAAGATAGGCCTAAATTCACATAAAGGTTTCAGCACAATAGGCTATATTTATTTGAAAATTTATTCATTTTGCATTTCTTGTAGGAATTAAAGTGAACTATTATCTTATAATAACTTAGTATAAGTGTACAAGTTAGGTAAAATAATATATAGATCATTATCACACAGCAAATTTAGTGTTATTTTAATGACTTTGCTGTAGACTGTGGGTTACTAAGATTCACTAAGAGATTTGAAAGCTAAAGTTGATTTTCCACCATAAAAGACCCTTATTCCATCCTGCTCTCAACCCATTGCTTAGATATGTTTCCTATGTTCTCTTTTTACATAGCCTCAGCAACCCCAGCCTAAGAAAACTAATTGCTTTGCTGTTTTTGAAATTGCTGTGAGCATTCCACTGTAGAGAAGCTGCTTTTCTGAAGGAAACATATATGAATTTCTGAGCTAGAAAGGCTTCAGTTGACATCAGAGGGCTTTAGAATTGCTTCTTACTGTTTACATACTTTTTAACAAGGCTGAATTCCTTTTGTAGAAATCATTAGTGCAAAATTCTTTAGAAGACTACATTCACTTCAGTCATTTCAGTTGCTGTTTATTCTGAAATAATTTAACATTCAAAGCAAATGAAGGCCTGCTGTAGTAAATAGACAACTTTCTGTGTCTCTCTGTGCCACTGCGTGCAATAAATCCAGAGCATAAAGAACAGAATCAGAGCAAGAGTGATTTGAACCACAGTCACTTTTCTGTTGTGTTTATTACTGACCACTAATGCTTTTTATGCTGATTTAACTAACAGAGTTATGGTATTTTGCATGTCTTACTTCCTACCTGTTTCTGTAGAAGTCAGATCAATTTATCTGACCTTAGTCTCATAGCTCAATAAAATGCCAAAATCATACATCCAGCTAAGGAGGTAAATCCAGTTAAAAGCTATTCTTTTCTATGAATCTGTCTCTAGTGAGAATCCTTTCCTTATGATTTTCAACTCCATAGGGTAGGTTTGGGACAGTATAGTGCCAGACCTTGCTCCAGCTTCCACAGTCTGTTGAGCCAACCCTGACTGATACGGTCCTGAAAGCTTCTATAAATTGAGTAACAGCTAAATTTTCCCCCAAATCTCTTAACAGAGATCCTTTCTGCCAATGACAGGGCCAGCCAGCTGACCCTGAAAAGCTCAATACTGCTACCACTGAATTTCACAAACTCATGGCATAGGTAAGGGAGGGGGTCAATCTCACATCTCACATCTTTTCCCTTTTTACAAGCACATTTTTTGGCAGCCATCAGCTACTGAATTAAGTGCAGATCTGAAGAAATCCCACCTTTCATTCCAGGATAAAATCATAATATATGTGAAAATCTAGAAAGAAATAGAAACAAAACCACGTAGAACTTCTTTTATATTGGCTCTGTTGGATTCCTACTGAAAAGTTCTCTGAGATAAGCACAAGCCCACAGATCAGTGCACTTAATGTTTTCAGTATTTGACAACCTACTGCTTAAATTATGAGCCAGACTTGGGGCATAAACCAGAGGAGTTTGATATACAAGGCAAAGAGGGAGATGAGCACATTCACTGCCATCAGCATTCCTCCAGCACAAGCTTTAGCTACCTGGAAACAACTCTCGTGGTCATGCATAGCTCATTGTGATGCTTAATGCAGCTATGAAAAAAATCAGTGCTCCTTTTCGGCTGGAATAAAGGGTGTTGCTTGCTGGGCAGGACAATATCAAACAGAAAAATAAGAGACCCTCAAACAACTTGGGATGGAGTGCAAAAATTCCTTTTCTTTATCGTCCGTTTCTTTAAACAAAAACAGAGGAACTAAAAAAAGGAAATCTGACTCTGCCTGTAAATTTTCAGTCCTCACTAAAGGTGTGTGTGAGAGACAGAAAAAAATTCCTCTGAACTATGTTTTCAACATTTCTAAATGCAACAGTTCCTGTTAGTTCTTTGCTCTTTATACTGCTTTGTCACTACACTTGATAAATTCTACTTTAATCAGCAGGTGCCTTAATTTATGACTCAGAAGAATAAAAAAAATCAGTTAATCAGTCAAAAATGTATATAATCAAATAGAGAAAAACTCATAGAACTTTGGGACATGGTGTCTGGAGGTGATTAATAATTAACATTCCCATTTTCAAAGGGAAGTTTTATTCTTAGAGGTGACTAATTTTCCAGTTCAAGATTCCATTTTCCTTGTTGCTTTAATATCTTTTTGGAGCAAAGATAAATGTTATTTACAAAAAATCATAACTCTCAAATAAAATGGAAATGCATTTTAGTGCCAACACTTGCTTTCCTGAGGTTAATGCAGAGATTGTCATTTCCCTCACTTTATGTATTTCAAAGAGTAGGCTGATACTGTACAGGAAGAATATATTCAGAAATTGATGACATTAATTAATTATAAACACTGTACGAAGATCTACTCTTGCTTGTCAAAATGGACTCCATCTTAAAACAATGCCTATAACATAATATTTGCCATAATGCCATTCATAGCTTTCTCTATTCTCTTTCACGCATACAGAGATGTTTGACAACTGAGATGGGTGATGAAAGATTGTGCTCCCATTCTAATATAAAATAAGATTAAAAAAAAAATAGGTGAGGTAGAATATATTTGAAATGTAGTAAAGAAATCAAGATGCTGCAACATTTTCTCCCGTCTGCAGAACTGATTAGTAGAACTGCTATAAACTATTCCTACCTAAATAGAATCCAGTTAACAGTTTCTAGGACTGTGGTCAGTAGAAATTACTTGTAGTTTTGCTATCCAGAACTCTAACCCTTTAAACTCTGTGACTTAACGAAAAGCACAGCATAACCTTCAGCAATAAACCTCTTTCAGCAAAAACTCATGTGCTTAGACTGCCAAGTGAATTTAAATACCTTCCTAACAGAGAAACAGAAATTCCCTGTATGGTGTGAGCAGGCATCCGCTCCACCTGGATCCTCCAGCCCAGCTCCCAGACACTGCACACAAGCACCAGCTCTGCCAGAGGGCTCTCAGGGGCTCCACCAGCCTTCCTTAGAATCCCACCCCCAAACCCAAGGCAGGATTGATTTCCCTGTCTCCAACGGAGCACACCCCTCACTGGATACTGCTTCATCATCACTGCTAGAAATAACTTTTCCCTGGGGCTTAGGGAGAGGCTTCTGGAGAGAAAATCTCTCTTTCACAAGGTATCAGGCTGCCCCAAATGGCAGGTATTTTCAGAGGAGTTGTTCCTGAAGGAGGATAACCTCTCTACAAGGTCTTTACTCTTCTGCTTTACCCAGCTCCCCCAGCTGAGCTCTGCACCAGCATATTAGCATGCACAGCATCCCCTTCTGAAAAAGCAGAAACATTTCCAGCAAGGGCACTCTCTGCAAGTTTGTCTGCTAAGTGGCTTTGCCGTCTCCTTAAAATATGCTTAAAATAAAGCCATTCTCAGCAAAATAGATTCCCTGTTATTCCCCTGCCTGTGCAATGTATTCAGAGTCGGGACATTTTTAGACTCTCCCCATTAACTCCTGTGAGTTTGCATCCAGCCCCTCTGCCTGTTTGTGGAGGAGATGTTGCTCCAGGCTGAGGCACCAGTCCTGTGCCCTCACGCTGCTGCTGTGGGGCCGGTGCAGACCCGGCTCCCCCTGCAAGTGTGCTCTGGGCTCTGCCAGCCCTGGGAAGCAGCTTTGTGCCATTATTTCAAAATCAGGACAGTAGGTATTGGTGATCTAATGGCTACACATGACATTGGAGTAGGCTTCAGCAGTCCTGTCGGATGTTACTCTTTACTTGGAAGAAATAGTAAGAGGACATTTACTGTCTCTGTTTAGTCTTTGTGTGCTAATTAGCAATCCTCAAGGGCCAGAATAGTTTGCCAGATCCTTTCAGATTTCACCATACAAACTACAGTTTCTGGATGGATTCAAAACCACTGCTGACTTTACTATATCAGAGGTTTTTATACTGTTTCCTTACACCGAGAAGAGACTTTCTTTACAATTAGGTTCTGCAGCCAAGGCTTTCTTGTTAAAGATAAATAAAACTCTGACCTGTAGCTATTACTATTAATTTATAATAATTATTTTTATTGTTCAGTAATCGTGGCTACAGATCAAATATTCATATCAGTTTGCTTTCAATTAATAAAAAATATTAAATGAGGCCAACATATACACATTTATATTGCTACATTTACGTACATATATGTGTTTTGAATGTCTCATCTCTGGAGATTCAAAACCCACCTGGATGAGTTCCTGTGTGACCTGCTCTGGGTGGACTAGAGAGGTCCCTTCCAACCCCAACAATTCTGTGATTCTGTGCACATGCATCCTGCAGATCCACATCTACTTCAAAGAGGAGATACTGACCAAGATTATTCTAAATATGATTTTTTTTATGCACAATGTTACAGCAGAATCTACGATTTCATGTAATGTCATAATTGGATTTGAGCTACTTAAATTTCATCCCAGCGGAAATAGCCATTTCTTACTTTATTATGGAGTATGGATTATATTCTGTTAGATCTTAACTAGAATTTGAAATATTTAAAATCTTTTACACAATCCCTATGAATTTTATATTTGCAATTTATCTTTGACATTGCATAGAGGAGTTAAGGAATTAAAAATATCTATTACATAAACAGAAACAATGGAAAACAATCAAAGACAAAAGATCCAGGCTGATGTTTCAGTTTAGTAAAATACCTAAGTGTCAGCTCCTCTGAATTAACTGGGACTATTTATATACTTTAAGTTATATGCTTTGGGCTGAAGGCCACAGGAGAGCGTGGCTATGCTGATGATTAGTTTGGAAAGATTTCACTTTCCTGCCCACTCCTGGCCCCAGCTCAGTCTGGCTGAGCGGTTTTCACAAGCCCGGAGGATGGGCATCTCCGGGCTGGCTGCACAGCACTGACTCCAGCCCAGGCACCGAGAAACTCGGGAGCAGAGCAGGGCTTTGCCCCCCTCCAGGGCCTGCGTTGCTGTCCCAGGCGCACAGCTGGAGTTATGGCAGGAGCAGATGGAAGCATTGAGGCACCATAGGTGTCTCCCACTTCACCACTCACAGGTGCTTAGACTTGATTATGCTGAGCACAGAATAGGAACAAGACTGGCAGAGAAAAGAATACAAGCTTAATGAAAAATACCTTTTAAAATACTGACTGGTATCTTTTAAAAATTGTTTTAAATATAGACAATACGATCTCTGGCAAAGCCCTTGGACCTTCAAATCTATACTTAGCTCAGCAAGTGAACAGGAGTAGAAGCTAAAATGGAACTGATGGTATATATTGTAAGAGAACTAATAAATCATTCATCAGTCTTTAATTATCCTACTCTATAATCAGAGAATCAAGCAATAAGCATTTTGTACCCAAATTGAACACTTCTACCTGGCCATTGACTAAAACTGGGAAGCACTTAAAGACTTCTGTTTTGGTTTAATTATAGACAGCCTAATTTCAATCTATTTATTATGTCATTTGTGTATCATCCTGAAAAACCCATATGCATTTCAGCACCTTTAATTGTGTGATTAGACCAATGACATTAATATCTGCAAGACTTTTTCTTTTATTTTGAATAACATTACTCTGGTACCAGAACTAATCTGTTCTGAAAATTACTTAGTCACACTTTACTGTATTTTAAGAATGTTCTTCAGCACACAAATGTAAGCAGAAATACAAGAAATATTTTATTTCCTGACTTTTCCTCATTGTAATTAACCTCCTTTAAAGTAAATTATTTCTACTACAACCTGTGAACTCTTACTTGGGACCCCAGTAAATTTATTATGCCACTATCCCTGGAGTAAACCCCCTAAGAAACCTTAAGGGCTAGAGTGATAGAAATCATTCTGATATCAGAATTGCCTCTCAATTTTTAACATGAATATGAAATAAAAAGTTGGGTAATTAAAATAAAATTTAATGACATTTTACTAATTCTGTGCAAGTATTAATTAAAGTAATTCAGAGGTAATGGAGACTAAATGCCAAGTTTTCTTAAAACCGCTCAAAATCACACCTGATCAATTTTTTTCTTCAAAGAGAAAATGTTTGCAAATATGTGGGTTTGACTATCTTAAAGGGCATTTTTCCACTTAATATTGCTATGCTTTTGTGCTGTAAGGAGATGTTTATGTAAAACAACATCATTCAATTTTAAGTTTACGAACAGATTAGAGTTTATAATCTGTAATGATACATGCAAGATTTCTTTTTTATTACGTAATGGAACTTTAACAATAATGGAGAATCTCTGAGACATTTAAAGATTTACTCAGTCAAAAATACACATTCACATTTTATTTCAGTTTTCATGTCTAACAGACATACAGCCTAAATATAGAAGGAATCTTGATAGTCTGTTTAAAGCATGACCATAGTCTACTTTTGGTATTCAGTTTACACAATCACATCCAGACCTACTACAATTTCTGCAGCATATTTAGCCAGTGTATACAAGTATTCTTCACTGGAAGGTCTGACAAGACTTAAAAATGAGTCTTTTTTAAAGATGTCCTTTTGAATATGAAAATCTTTTCCCAGCACCTTTGTTACCAATATCTTCTCCTCAAAATGGATTTAATTACATTACAGTGCCCTCACACATAGTCTTGGAGGATTTAATATTTTAAGCAGGTTAAAAGTAAATCAGCCAAATCTTTCTGCCTTTGATATCAATGAACCTTTTTCCTCTTGGTTTCAGTTGTGTTGATGACCTAATTGGTTGGAAAGTTTTCAAGATTTAGAGGTATTACATTAAAAGTTTTTTCAGTGGCATCCTGAGATAAGGCTGGTAAGCCCCAGCATTGCTGGAGGGATCTACTGCCAGAACACTTAGGAGATCTGGACCTTATCTTTAGGCATTGGGCTTTTTGTTTGTTTGGGTGGGTTGTTTTTGTTTTATTTTTAATCTGAAATTTACAATATGCCCATAAAACCCAGTTTCCCTGTGAATATGTCTAAGCAGGTCAGCAAAACAACCCTATAGAGAATATAATTTTTCACAAAAGCCTGGTATTAGTGCATTGCTTAAAGTTAGATATAGAAAGAAACATTAGAAATACAATACTGACATTAAACCTGGAACTATATTTTTAACCTTTCATAAAGGATCTTGGACTACCACTGCCAAATTTCAAACAAGAAACATGGCCCTGGGCATAAGGCAATGAGTTGCTTGGGGAGAATCATGTTCCCCTTAGATCCCTGAAGTTACAGTATTAAGACTCTTGGGGATGCAAAAACTAAGGATACACTTACATTTCAGACTTCATTAAAGTGTGAAATGGTTCTCAGAGTGCTGCCTGACCGTGGTGTGGGCTACATCCTTCAAAATGCCCCATGAGCTTGAGGCCCTGGATAGAGGGAGCTACGCCATTTTTAAGGCACCATCAGAAAATTGCAACTGTAACCAGCTGAGTAAGCTTCTCAACCATGTGGCTGTCAGGAGTATCTCCTGTATGTATGTGTAAAGTATATCAATAGTGAACAGCCAAGGTGAGAGATATTTTCTTGCCGTAATAATGTTCTTGAGCTAAAAAAAATGTTATGAGAATTGTTAAATAATTGCTCTAAGAATTCTTTGAGTCCACACACTTTTAAATAAATCTGGTCATAATCCCATCAGGATCACAAACTCCTGAAAACAGAATTCCAGATACCACAAGACTCAGCTTTCCGTAGTGTTCTTTTGGCTTTCTAGTGGCAATGAACTAGTCTTGTTGAAGAATAAGATCAGATATGAGGTCCTTAAATATTAAGAAGGGAAGAAAGCTGACATTACTCTTTGCTTATTGAAATTTCATCCATTTTATCTTCAGAATGTAAGTTTACATTGAGAAGATAAAAAAATAACAGCATGAAGAAGCTTGACAATACATACCAGTTTTATGTCTTGGCATACAAATAACAGGTATTGACAGCTAACACTCTCATGTTGTATGTGAGGAGTCTTCTTCCTTGAACTTGGGAGGAATAGAGCAGTCACTCAAAATAAAATGGCAAAAAAAAAGGAAGCTTGGCTGGTGTGCAGATATGATTGTGAAAGGGAAAGGAATAGAAACAAAATTTCACATTTTCTATCAGTTCCTGTGCTTTGTTCTGCCTTCTGACTTTACTGACTGGATGTGAATATCAGCAGGTCTCCTGATACTGATAGGAAGAATAAAAAGAAGAGATTTTTTTTAAAAAATTTTTTTCTTGTTTTAAAAAAAGGAATATAGAATTACAAAGAATTTGTTTTATAAACTCAGCTATTTCCTTTTTGATCTATTTTATTAGGTGTTTGATCAAAAGCTGAGTTAGTAAAGTGTAAATGCAGGTTAATAATTTTGCTGGGGAAAGTAAGGATTAACTTAATGCTGGAGCTTGTCTTGTTTAAGGCTAGGAGGTATGACTTGAAATCCTGGTGACACTGAAAATTAGGATACTATGAGTGCATGTGTTTTTATAGCTCTCTTGATAGTCTTACAAAAAAAACCCGACCACAAAACCTGCAAAGCTACTCCTAAAAGACACACACATTTTTCCTGGGAGGGTTAGTTATCTATCTACTCATGCCTGGTGCTAATCTTCTGAAGAGTCTTGAAAGGGGCTTTGAAGTGGGAGCAAGACAAGTGCCAATATCCCTGGCAAGTCAATATATTAATTCCTCTGAATTCCAACTCAAGACTTGGGAAATGCACATAAAAGGCCGAGGCAGAAATGACACTTATAACTGCATCCATTAAGAGCAAGTTCATACCCATTTCCTGCTTAATGAGCATCCAAGATAAATTTACTGAGCTCCCTGAGCTTTGATTTAGAGAGATCCTTAATAGCCTAGGGCATAAGATATAAGTGCAACTATAGTTACACCATCAAAACCAGGCCAAGGATAAGGTCTTGATCCTTTGTAATGGCTAAACATCAATTATCATATGCCATGACACTGAATTTCAGAAACTTTGATTTACTTGCCGATTTGTGAGTAGTTTCTATTCTAAGTAAACAACTGCAAATTCTGAGTTGATGAAAAATGTCACAATATAAATAAATGTTTAGAATATTAAATTGCTTCCATAATTCATCCATGGCATACAGTCACTACATCTCTAGCTCTGTATAAGAAATTATTTAACTAAACATGTTAATAGCTGAAGAATGGTGCTGGGAGATTAAGACTAGGAATTGAGCATATAATGCATGTATTAAATTACATAATATTAATACTCTTTTAAAGAGCAGTTTCTGTAGAGGAATTTAACAAACATTATGGCCTACAAAAATGATGGATGCAAAGTTCAAGATCAGACCCATTAATAGTGTTGCAATATTTTTTCCAATACGAATTTGGCAGTGTTTCTTTGACTTTCAATTCTCCACATTTTGTTACAGCAAGACAGCAAGAAAATTTTGTTTTCCTGGTTAGATTTATTCTCATCTTAATTCAGAAGCATTTGTTATCCCGTATTTTCAAAGGAACAGTAGCTGCATCAGGAGTGTGTTTCACATCTTCCTTCTCCTCCTGTGATGCAACACCTCTGCTGATTCTTTTCTGTGCAAGCCTTGGATTTCTTTTTCTTGGTATACTTTTTATTACAAAATTTCTTTCACTTAGCAGGTTTATGTCTCATGATTGCACACTTGAAACACAGATATCAGTGCATGGACACTCTCAGGTGTCACAAGTTGTTTTCGTGGTTGCTGTGACCAGCTCAGGGGTATGAAGTCCTGCTCCCTTGCTGAAGCATAAATACTTCTGCACAGGCCATGCTGAGATCAAAGCTTCCTGATGGTGAGGCAAGAAAAACTGAAATAAAACTATCAGTACTGGTAGGGCATTAAATACCCCTTTTGTATGGGACTGTTTTACACTACAATAGTCTGATAGAATTACCAAGGAGTAGAGAATACATGTAGATATTATATCTGAAGGTCAGAGAGAGAAAAGATGACAATTGACCCTTCAGGATCTTTTAAAGATTACAGTTTTCATTGGTTTAATATTTCTCCTTCCACAGCAGTAAGCCTATGTTAAGGCAAGTTGAAGGGAGCTTGCCTATTGTGCATTCCTAAGAATTGCCTGTCCCTATCACTTCACTGGAAACACTCTCTTATGTGGCTATAACAATGGAAGAATCCAGCATACTTTCCAGCAGCTTTAAAGAGCTTCAACATAAATTTTGTTCTGTGGTGGTTTGTTTCTGTTTTTTTTTCTTTTTTTTGCTAAATCTTATTGCAAATTAGGTAGAATTATCTGAAATGCCTGTTCAATTCTGAGTCTTTGGTATTGCTTAATAGTTTCACTACCTACTATAAAGCACAGCTTCCAAACTACAGCATAAAAAACCTTCTAATTTATTCCTACTATATGAGTGACATAAGAGCATCTGATATTGATATTTAATTCTTACCGTGATGCCATCATTGCCATCAAACAAGAATGCCTTATAGTAAAAAAGTATTTGCTTGTTACTCACCAAGACAGCTCTGTCTGCATCTTTGCATTTTTATGTTGAATTCTTTAACAGATAATTTTGTGAGAATTTGACATCACACAAACATATTTCACATTTCTCTACAATACATTCAGACACCTGTCACTTGAATTTGAACTACAATGGTTGCTATGTAGTAGGTGAACAGACACAATTTTGATAAGGACTTCCTTGTTACATTGGCTGACTCTTGCCCTCTGAGAGCTTTAGCTTTCCAATTTCTTTCTCCTGTAAAAAACTAATGAGGTCCCTTCTGTGCTGCTCCATATTGTCAGTCATTCTTCATTGCAGTGGTCTTTAAAAGCTTTTATGTCAAAGAAGTTGCTCTAAAGGTGTTAACTTGGCATACTGAAATAAATGCCTTCATGCACCTTAATTATAAAAAACCATCTCTATAACTCAGTAAAAAATCTATTTGGGTAAATAATATTTTAAGTTATAATCCAATTTTAGCACACATTTTTCCAAACAGAATTTTTTTTCCCTTCATTGTTGAGAGCTGTATTGTTCACTATATAACAGCAATTCTATTTAGTTTACATACTTTTTCTAATTTTGTATCATATTTTGAACAAATCAAAACTTACAAAAGAGATAAAAGAGATTGAGAGTTGTGAAACCATATAACCTGTGTTTCATCACTAAAGACCTCTCAAAACTAGGCTTCTAATCTTGTGCTTTTGGCACTTGCTATTTTACACTAACTTTGTACTAGTAAATTTTTTTTCCTAAGTGCATACACATAAAATAAATAGCCTAGAAGGTACAGGTAAAGAAATTTTACACATAAAACCCCTCCTGCCATATTACACATGGAAATGCCCGATTGAGCTTTGTGTCAATCAAAGACTGTTTTTCACGAAATGTTTGCTTTGATTAGGTTTCACAGGTATGAAGAGGAGTTGAAGGAGCATCCCTGTGTTGTGGACAGGTAAAACCTTATGAAAGGAAGGCCTTGTTACTCTTGTAAAATCATGGTTCACTTCTGTTACTTTGCCTAAGTAGAAAAGGATTCTGGGTAATGACTCAGCTGGAATAGAGGTAGAAAACAAGTTACGTAACTGTGGAAAACAAGTTCTATAACCATCATATATAACATCGTGGTTTGTGGTGGTTGGTTGAATTATGGTTGTTGTGCTTTAATGGAATGTTACTGACAAAGGCCTAATTGCTTAAAAAGGCCTGGTTTTTGGAATAAATGAACTCCCTTTTGCACCTGCCTGAGGACTCGGCATCGCTTCTTAGCGTAACACCCTTGTTTGCAGCATATTGCTCTATAAAATCTTGTGGAAGTCAAGAAATATTCTAATGAAATGTTCTACTAAACAGTGTCATTAGCAGATTTTTTTTGAGAATAGGTCCTACATTGACAATACCTTGTACATTAATTTGATGAGGAGTAAACTGTGTTGTACTTTTTCTCAGTTTGAATTGTTTAATCAAGCTCAGTCACAGTTAGTACTGAAAAGGCTAGTGCTTCCCATATACACATTAAAATAGGCATGAATGGCTTTCATTTTTTTTTCTTGCTGGTATTGACTTTTTAGTGATTACACGGGCAGTAAGAGAAACCATCCCATCATTGATGTAAAGTTCTGTCAATGGATTGGAGGGGAGATGGCTCTCAAAGCCAAATCCTACACAGAACATCTGAGAAACCTTTTTAAAATGCCGAGCTTCTATTTTAAAAAGCACAAGAATATACAGTAGGCAGTCTTGGTGAATTCAGTGTCACTGCTAACAGGATTGAGAATGGCATAGCATTTGTTGACCAGTTCTAAAGAGATGTTTATTTTCAGGTGCTGAAGCTGCTGGGGGGGTTGTTTTATTCAAAAAAATCAAAGTATTTTCTTTCTATTTCTACTGAGATCAGTGAAACATAAGGAAATCCAAACTTCCCCACCCTCGCAACCCTCACTAGAATATGGGGGAACAGCCTACAGGGGGATGGCATTCTAAATCACACAAATAATCTTTAATAGGTGCATAAATATTGATAGAGGAAAAGCTAGGTAATTCCCTAACTTTCAAAGATTGCTTTGTATTTTATTCTTGATAATGCTTTATACTGTTGAAGCTGTATTTAAAGTTCTTTATTCTGCTGTTGAATATATACCCAGATCCTCACAATAATAATGACTGAAGATATTGATTCTGGCTCCTTCCAGTCACCCCATGCGAATCCACATGATGCTCTCCATAATCCCACTTCTTCAGTCCTGCTGTGACAGAGGGAGCTGGCAGATCTGTCTCTCAAGGGAAATGGGAGTGAGGTGCAGGATGGGCTACGCTGTCGCGGGCTGATGGCCTGGATACCAGTTCTTTTAGGCTTTTTCTTCCCAAAGTCCGGTCTCAGAGCTTAAAGAAAAACGAGTTTGCTGGTTCGTGTTTTACGGATGTTTATTCATTCTTATCTCGAGCCTGCTATCAGCCACTGCTGCTGGACAGCTGCGGAGCTGCTCACAGTCTGGGATCCCTGGAGAACTGTCCCTCAGGAGGGACGGCTTGTACCTTTTCTAGGAACCCAGCGACCCAACCACCCCGCTAAACGTGTCCTTGTTTATAAATTTATACCAATTAATTTAAAAAGTGTCAAGTCTATCTACACCAATGTCTATGTGCCACCGTCACAGCAGAAGATGGAGAACAGAGAGAAGAACGAAGAAGGAACAAAGGACAATAGGGTACCGCCCAATTTCCTCCATCTTGTCACTCGCTGACTCCATTCTAAAACCCCAAATTCTATATTTTTCACCCAGTGATAAATTGTACTACTATCTATTTTACAGTTTTATAATTTGTAATTCCTCTTGCAAAGTTAGCAACTTTTCCCATGGACTAAAGTCAAAACCGGTGCTATTCGGGACTGTCTGCCAAGATCTGAGATCCTCCTGTCGAGGTCCCTGACCCCCAGGACAACCAGAGGGGTGCCCTGGACTCCAACACTACATGACTGTAAATTCCTTGACTTGATGGAGAGGATGAGCCAGCCATTCTGAGTATTTCACTTTGCTGGTTTAAATAATTTTTGAAGCAGTCCGAGTTTGTAAAAGGTACATTTTGAAATTAAAAAAAATTTCATACCCCAAGAAATTGAAGGAGTCTTGCCCAATCTGCTCAACTGTTCTTGCTCAATAAATCTGCATGATTGATCTCATTTTTCCTAATAATACACATAAAAATGCCAGCATACAGCAGGGAAGGAAAAATGAGACGGGTACTAGGACCCCACTGAAAATCCTATGTAGGACAAAAAGCAAATCTGATGATGCAGGAAACACTGACTATTCTACACAGCCAAGGCCTATTCTTGCAGACATGAGAAGGGAAAAAAAAATCAAAACAGAAAAAGACAAAGTCAGAGCTCCATAGGATGCTGGAAGCAGGGAGGCAACATCCTAAATCAGAGAAATTCTTGGCTGCCATAACCATAAACAGATATATTGTGCTGGGGACATGGATAACGGCACGCCTAAAATCTGTAACATCAGCATCAAACACGTGGCAAAAGGTAAGGTGAATTAATGTAAAATAAAATTTATGATGAATATCTAAATGTCATAGGCTGGCTTTGCATTAACGTGTACCATAAACCAGTAGATGGAGGTATCCAGAGCAAAACAGCTGATGCTGTGGATCATCACCCAACCTTTATGCATTTTGAGAGGGTTACTTCTAGTCTGGCCCTGTAGGCTGAACATGCACTACTACTGGACCATATCAGATACACATCTGGAGACCATCATCTGATTATGTTTAATTTGCAATGATTTGAATTTTCACATTCTGAGACTCCTCCCTAATGTGAGCCAAACTGCAGGGAATAGGAACAGCCACATTTGCTTCAAAAGGCCACAAGATACAAATAAAACAGTAACATAAATCCTCATTTACATGATGGGGGTTGATAAAAAGGCTATCTTTGAAGCATATTCTGATTTCAATTATTTTTCATCATTTAGATTTTAAGAACTTCTAAAATACGTGTATTCCTGCTATGCTACCTAAAAAATAAAAACCTTTGAGCTTTAATGGAAAAATCTGAGCTATAATCTGTTACCTGCTCCCTGTATGTTTCTACAGCAATATATTAATGGAAAGAAGTTCTAGTTTTAGACAGTAGGAACGATTATGTTTGATGAACACATGTTTCAAGACTAGGGGAAAATGCCTGAATTGCTTGAGTGTCTGATACTTTTTTCTATGTTACTTAATTTCAAGGTCGATGAAAAGATAAAACTAGAAAAATTTCACAGAAAAACCACGTGGGGAAAAAGCATGAAGTGTGCATATTCTGTTCTTTCAAGAGAAAATTGGTAGAAAAATATAAATTACAGGCAGAATTATTTCCTTAAGCACCTTCTGGCTGATTCTCTTAAATTACAACAAAATTTGCCATTTTGATAGAACCTATATTTTTACAGCAGATATTTTGTGATAGTGAAGTTTTTGCCTTCAGGAGACTTCCTTAGCTTCTCTGTTCTGCTTTGTTTCTTTCTGGGGAGAGGAGTAGTCCAAGGCTGAGCCCTTTTGTGGATCTCTGATACTTCTGATATTTCTGGTGACAGGATTCCGTAACTTAGCAAGCTGGTGTTCTTCCAGGATAGCAGAATGGCCTTCCCAGTAGTTCTCTCAGCTCGCTCCTTCTGGGCTCTTCTCCTCTCTCTGATGTGTTATCCCACCGAGGGTCAGCTGGTCTCTGACCCTCAGTGGAAACACCTGATTTGACACACCTGTAACTCATCCAGGTCAAGAGGGGGCTGAATAATGTGAGATACAGCACAAATCACCCCATGACACCTTTTTAGTGGCTATCTGCCAAGGATCAAGCATTAGGAGGTTGGAGTAACTAAAATTCTGTTGACTGAACAGTTTTATTTACAGACATGTGCTGGTTTGCTGTCCCACTTGGTAAGTTTATATCGCTGTCTCTGGAATAGGACCTCCAGTGTCTTTCTTTAGTATCCAAGGCAAAGCATACCTTGATATATTTTAGTTACTATAACAAACCACTCTGCATGCTAAAGAAACTGCAGTTTGCAGTCATTTTGGGGCCATTGGCATCCCCAACTGATCAGAGAAATTCAGGATACCAGTACAGATGAAGGTTTTGTCACGGAATTTTGGTAAAGCATATGTCACATGCAAATTGTTGTATTGCAGCCTTAAGTAATTTCAACACTTAGGTGTCTCAAATTATTGTTTGAAATACATATGTTAGTGGATAACACTGCTTTTAGTTTGCAAGGAGGCACGTATTTCCACTCTTGACAAGAGATCCCATACACCAATATGGTCTGGGTTTTCGTCCTGAAAAAACAGAGGGTATTGTCATGGCCATCACACATGGCTCAGTGTCAAAATATTGTTGTATTGCATATTTGTTTTCAAACTCTCAGTTAATGAGATAAAAATTTAAAAAGTGTAAAAAGCACCAAAACTCCTACAAAACAGCAGCAATATTTTATAGGTCTGACTTTATAGTCCTTTATTACATTTATGCAACTAAGTTTTAGCTAAATGTTTATTGGTATTGTGAGGGTACATCTCATTTTTTGTTTATTACAAATGGTGTCTACATAAGTCTTTTAGGGATCTAATTAGTCACGGCTGAAAATGGGTGAGATGAACCCTGCCTTTAATAACCTGCAGAACAGTTATACTTTGAAAATAAATAACTTACTTTTTTAGTGGTTGCCTTGCCACAAAATGAGAAAGTCACGATAACTTTTCTGTCAGTCTGTGAAATAATGCTAATAATAACATTGTGTTGTCCAAAGCCTGTGCAGTCTCATTCTCTTTGCTGAGAGTAGACCATGGCAATCAATGGTTCCATAACCATGACAGCAAATTACTCTCGAAAATAAAGACCTCTTTTCCCCACAGCAAAACACAAGAGAAAAAGTGGCTTCCCTCCCAGTAACACCACTAACTGTTAGCCCAAATATTCCTCAAATTTCTACTTCTTTGCTCTTGATTAGCAGTAGTAAAAAAGACAAAAGGCTCAATAACCATTTTTAGGGAACCAGTACTGACCTAGGAGGTACTGTTTCTATGCAGACATATTTCCTAATTTTCATATGAAACAGTTTAAGTTCTAAACCAAAAGCAAATTAATATTGGGATGTGGAATCTCAAAAGAGGTAATATGCACACCAATATCCCTGCAGCAAAGACTTGGTAAATATTAGAGTATTTATGAAAGCAGAAGGTAAAGACTATGGATGCTGAATATGGTTCCATATGAACTTGGCTGCTATTTCACATATTACCTGAGCAAGCCTCCCTGCTTTTACAATTTCCAGTTTGTTTGAACAGTGTGGTAGGCAGGGACCAGATCGAGCTGTAACAACCCAGCTGAATGCAGCTCAGCTGGACCAGTTACCTCTACTGGGCAGCTAATCCTTACACCTGCAAAACTGTGGATACTATTCAAGAGTAAAAAAAAAAAAAAAAAAGAAGTTGCATTCAAAAATATCACTTGGATTATTTTTGATTATCAGAGACCTTCAGAAATTGTATTGCTAGAGCTCTCCCTTAGAATAAAGGGCAGAATTAGATTAAAAACGTGTTTCAATTCCAACTAATATTTACATTCATTAATAATGTCCAAAAATATTGATTTTCAATTGTTTGGGGTTTTGCCTCTATAGCCCAGTGATTATTTTGTCTGCTTCTGGATGAAAACAATCATTTCATAGTATAATATAAGCATCCATGCAAACTATCGCAAATGCAGATTTATTGTTGCAAAGCTTGCCTTATAAATATAACAATTGTGAAGTATTTTTCTATGAATTAAATAGATGGAATAGGAATTGTAGTTGAATCAGCATGGCTCAATGAACAAGAAAAAAAAAAAAAAAGGTTTATCAAGCAGCTCTCTAGCCAACATCAAAATTTCAGTTCTGCCTGACTAACAGTGGGGGCTCTGCAAGGAAATTCAAGACATATAAATCATTATTTAATCTGTAACAGCCAAAAATAAGCAACACAAACCAGAAAATAAATCAGGAGAAACCCACCTTAGCAGGCAAATGAGTAGAAACAAGGAGCCCTGGGCAGAAGAACTTCCATCTACCCTGCCCTGCTCTTCTATTGCCTGTAAACGTCTGCCACTAACACCTGGAACTTCCATTTCCCAGCACAGCTGTTCTGGAAAAATTACACAGGTTTTGCCCATGTAATTTCAGTAGGTATAAAGCTAAACGTAAATAATTTTAAAATAGTAGGAAAATGCAGAAGAGTTTTCTTTTGTATAAGAACTATAAAAGAGATGAGTACGAATGCTAAGCTAAAAGTCATATAATTCCATCCCTTTCTGATTGCCCCAGTGTATTCCCCATCTCCATTTGCTATCCCTCACTAGGATTTTTAGCACTAAGCAGGTCATGCAAAAATTAAATTTGAAAATGTGAATATCACTTAAATATTTATGTGGCTGTTTCTACAGCGGCCTTCAACCTTTAGAACAGGACAGTGCATGCAGGGAAGCTCAGACAGTGCACTGCAGTTGAGCAAGCAGAGCTCCATGCAGTGACCTCAGCAGTCAGGAAGCATGTGGTGCTTCCAGCTGGAACATAAAATCATCTGACGAGTCTCCTTGTCACCATCTTGGAAGTGAGGAAGGCGCTGGAGTAGGAGGAATGGGTGAATCAAACACTGCCTCTAACTGCGGGTGGGATCCAGCACCTGACGAGCCATTGTGTGCATTACCTTTGCTTCACAAACTTCTCTGACTTCAAAACAGTATTTGCAGGAAAGTTCCATCTTAGCACTGCACCCACTGAAATCTACAGCAATTTGGGCTAATTGGACTTCACAGGTTGCACTCTTCTCAGTCCAGATAAAGGCACCAAGACAGGGAGAGAAAGTAAATGTGTCTAAGGTCACTTGAGAAGTCAAAAAGGTATTTGGCTTCCAAAGCACACAGCAGCAAAATTCAGCCTGGAGGGACACATTTAAGTTTAAGAATATTTATAACCCATGGCCTTAAGTGGATTCTGAAATGTTTGCCTGAAAAGGGATGGATTTAAACATGTTTTAAGCATCTATCTGAATATAGATTGAGATACTCTGACTCTACATCTTTTAGTTCAAAGGCAAGTATTTATAAAAGGACAGGTGAACTGAAGTTTTTCTTAATTTTTTTTTTAAATTTTAAAAAATATATTTTTATTGTTTCTTATCTCTGTAAATATTTATTTCAGTTTACTCCCATTCCTCTCATAGTCACTAATTTTTCTTATCCACTAATAATCAGTATCAAGCGCTTCTTAATGCACTAAACATTGTATGGTTTGATAATTTTTTTAAAGGAAAAAAGTATAGACCTTCAAGAATTTTGAGTAATCTAGAGCTTCTCCTTACACAGATTTTTGTCCTATCCAACTTTAGGAAAAATCATCATTACAGATAAATACTTAAGAAAATATTTAGAAAATACTTAAGGAAACTTAAGAAAATATGAAGATACAGGTGAGTTCACTGGTCCATAGG